>OW285240.1:138301841-138769630 GCA_935421215.2 Melolontha melolontha | reverse complement strand
ATCGCGGAAGCCTATAAAAACGTATATTATTTTCTTTGTAAATTTTTGGTAACAAACTTTTGCTAATACTAAATTTTGCACCTTGTTCACGCAGACAATTTTGGATTTTCATATACCGATCTCACGGCCAACAAAATTAACGCGTCATTTTCATTGCATTCATCCTTCTAGTTATAAAATCAGTTTCGTCGAACTTTTAGATTGTTTTTAATGTATGTATTAATTGCAAAATGAATGCCAGGATATTTTTCATTAAATTTGCCAACGTAATTAATTCCTTCAAATCCAGTTTTACTAAATAAATTCGCTGTAACGTGAGCATAGATTTAATTAAACGTATTAATTTCTGACCAGCACTTAAGTAATAAATTTAATTAGTAACTTTAACCGCTCCAGGTAATACGAAAATTTTGAATGGTAATTTGAGTTTAGGCAAATTTTTGATAGCAAGCAAGCATGTATTCTAACCTTAAAACCATAAAAGACGCAACTCGTAAATTTTAAAATAAATCTCATAGATTTTAATGCTAACAACAAATTTTCTAAGGTTTGTTTTTTCTAAAAGGTAAAATAAAACTGTTTTTATTATTTTACAAAAATTACGTTGGCGTAAGGTATACATTAAAAGAAACTTATACTGGTGTCTTACATACAAAATTTAAAAAATACTATCGAGAAATAATCGAAACTTAGCTTTCAAAACCAACAACTCTTTAAGTTCAATTATTAAAAACAATAAACAAAAAATTAACAAAAATAATAAATCGGGAGTTTACAAACTTGAATGTAATTCATGCTCTAAATTTTACATAGGCTAGACAGGCAGCATATAAGAATATGAACGAAGCTATATTAATAATAAGAATGACAAACATTATCCAATCCAGGTGAGAGAATAAGCTAATAATTTTAATTGTAACTATAAATTTTTACATACAGCAGATAAATCAGCAAAAATTGAGTTTATTGGAAACAATGGAAATTTTCAAAGAGAAAAATACGAATCTTTAATAAACAAACTGAACTCGGTAGTTCTCTTTTATTAAGCCTAATTTACAACTAAATCTTTATTTTGCTTTTCTCTTAATTATGTTTGTACTCGGACAAATGGATTCCCTTTGTTTAATTAAGGTTTAAATCTCTAACAAAAAGTATCCATTATTGAATTATCCTTATAAGTATTCCCTAATTATAAGCAGTTCGTTTTAAGATTAAAAATTTTAACACTTTTTACATTTAATTCTTACGAATTAAATTTGTATTAAGTTTGTATTACACAAACCCATCAGAAGAGGACAATGTATCGAAACAATTGTCATAGTAACGCTAAGAAATAAGTAATTAAACTTCTAGTTTAAAAAATTCTTTTATTGTAAATTCACTACAACATTGTTTCGCCATACAATGGCTTCATCAGGTGGATGAATACTGAATATGTACAATACAAGTTTGAATATTTATGTGAAAATTATTGGAGAAATGGTGGTGGAAAAATTTTACAATCTTAAATTTAGTAGAGGGAAGTTGTTTAAATCTAGTTGGTCATTTAAAGCTAATTCTAAATTATTGTATCTATTAATTTTCAAGTTTTCTAACAGGTTAATTTCTTTTTTTTTTAACTACAGTGTACTCTCTCCTTACGGACACCTCTCTTAAGCGGACACCTCCCATAAACGCACACTTTTTGCAGTACCAAAAGATTACTTAGGGTTTTTAAAATTTTTCTCTCTTGGGCGGACAACCCTACCATAACCGGACGCGGACACTTTTTTCCCACACCAAAGTGATTTTAGTTCCCCATAACCGGACAGCTTACAACACTGTAACACTGTTTTTCCGTTTACTCTTCTTCATATTCGTACATTCGTACAGATGTTGCTTATTGAATAATACGTGTATGTACAAAGGAGAATTCCCTAAATACGCACAGCTTGTTGTTTTGAATGTAGTACGTAAATACATAGTACATTTATAGATTCTTATTGTATACATACTTGAAGCGCTATGCCTAAAGCAGTGTTGACTATTAAAGACAAAGTTAATGTCATTGAAATTCAAAAAAATGAGAAACTTAGTGTACGCGGGTTAGCAAAGAAATGTAAGATCAGTAAAACTCAAGCTGCTTGTATCATCAAAAACAGAGACCAAATTTTAAGATTGTGGGACACTGATGTCAATCCGGATAGAAAAAGGAGTATGCTGAACGTCAAAGGCGTTAACATTGATAAATTGTGCTACGAATGGTTTGTGAAGGCTCGAAATAAATGTATTCCTCTCTCGGGCACACTTATTAGGAGCAAGGCTAAAGAAATTGCAGATAAATTGAGTTACGCAGATTTTAGTGCATCATCTGGCTGGCTGGAAAGGTTCAAAAAACGGCATAACATACCCTTCCGTGTCATTTCTGGAGAAGCCGCTAGTGTAAACCAAGATGATGTCAAAAATTTTACTGAAAAAGTGCCATCTTTGATTCAAGGATATGATTCACGAGATATTTATAATGCGGATGAGACTGGATTGTTTTTTCGGGCATTACTAGATAAAACATTTGCATTAAAAGGTGAAAAATGCACTGGTGGAAAAATGGCTAAGGATAGGCTAACGATTTTGCGTCAATATGGCTGGAGAAAAGAAACCCCTTTTTGTTATTGGGAAAGCTGCAAAACCTTTCGTTTCGCAATATTAATTTGAACAATTTACCAGTTACGTGGCGATCAAACAAAAAGGCTTGGATGACGTCTGATTTGATGACTGATTTTCTAGCGCAGTTCGATAGAAAAATGCAACTTCAAGAACGGAACGTCCTGCTATTTTTAGACAATGCGGCCTCTCATCCTCGCGATCTTAAATTGAAAAATGTTAAAGTTATTTTTCTTCCAGCAAACACAACAGCATTTGTCAGCCCCTGGATCAAGGCGTTATAAAAAACTTTAAGTTTTTGTACAAATCGTTATTTTTAAAAAATATTTTGCTGCAGATGGAAGACGCAAATTCTGCTTTTGATTTATCAAAATCAATAAATTTGTTAGATGTCGTTTATTTCATACACAAAGCGTGGGAGCAAGTGGGTCCCCAGACAATAAAACATTGTTTCAGGAAAGCTGGTTTTGAGAAAACAGATATCCTAAATGACGATAGCGGTTGGACCGCAGAAGATGAGCTTCCACTATCAGCACTTGCTCAGTTCTCCAATATTATTAATCAAGTTCAGAGCCAAATCCAAATTGACGTCGAAGACTATATTAATTTAGATAATGAAGTCTTCATTAATGATGAAGATGTGGAAAACATTAATACGGAAATGTTAATTGCTTCCCAAGAAACGCTCGCCAACTCGTCTGAAGATGAGCTAGAAAGTCAAATTGAAGACAAGTTAACTTCCTATAAAGAGGCTTATTTAGCTATAAGAAAACTAAAGGCTTTTTCTTTGTATCACAGCGATCTTAAAGGTGTTCAATTGCTTACTGATCTTCAAATACATCTCCAAGATAATGAAATTAAAGGAAAAACGCGCCAAGCTAAAATTTCTGACTTTTTTAAATCTATTTGAATACCTTGCATAACAAATTTTGTTTTTTTTTACTTCTCGCAAAAATGTTAATGAAAATTCTGTTTACTTTATCTAATATTTATATGTTCTTGTTTTGGAAATAAAATTGTTTAAAGATAAATATATTACAAATTATTATTTACTCTTTTTGTACTTTTCTCATAAGCAGACACTTCTCATAAGCGGACAAATTTTTCAGTCCCATGGCTGTCCCCTTAAGAGAGAGTACACTGTATTTAAAATTGTCATAGTATTTTACCAATAATATGAGAATTAAGGAAAATTTTTTATTTTATTTTCATAACAAACATAAAAACTTACTTATTAACATATTATATTCAGTAATAAAGGGTATTACAATGGCTTGGACAGATGTTAACTGTGTCTCAACATAAATTAATTTTTCACATTATTTTTATCATTTGTAATGTAATCGACCGTCCAAGGGTGCAAAAAATGCAAAAAAATTGCCAAAATGGTGAAAAGAAAAAAAAACTATCTCTTACTCAGAATGTCTGTTAATCAAAATCTTTTCAGCGAATCTCGTTCGAAGACGATTTTATAAAAAGTTTTATTTTAAATTTATTTTAAATAATATTTTAATTTATTTATAGTTTTATATAAATATAAATATCTCCACCTTTTTTTTTACTTCCTACAATTAAATATCTTTGTACAAATACAAAAACTACATAATTTCAACGCAAATCCATAACATTTATCGTGATAATGTGAAAATTACGGCATAACCTATAAAAGACTATTTAATGCGACTATTTTCCAGCTACTGTAGGATATATTATACAAAATACGGCCTCGAATACAATAAAACAACACGTTAACATTAATATTTTAATACTCTGTGGTAATAACAACCTATTATGGAAAAGTTATGTGAATTTGTAATATTTAACTTCTTGCAATGGTAACTTTTATGTTCTGCGTTTTGTACTTGCCTGTTTAACATGCAAGGTTTGAAAATTAATATTTCGAGATAAAATATGGCGTGTAACAATCACATACCCATGATTGATTCCAAAGTTATATTATTAAAAAAAAAACCTACATAATTAGTAACATTATCAATAATTCTGAAAATACACATTGTGTAGAATGGTGGTGCAGAATTTACATACGGATTCTCAAGTCAAGACAATGTCGGTCAAAAAATCTACAGAGCTAATCTTAACAGACTTTCTTCCTCTGCTCAGTAGATCGATTGTAAACTTAGGCATATGAATTAGAATTATTACATTATAATTAGAAGTAAGCATTAAATAGAAATTTACATTTTTCGGAAAGAAGCCAATGTCATTTAAGATAGTTTCGTTCAATATTCTAGTCAATCGGTTGCAAAACTATCCGTTAACAAAAGAGAAATACGAAAAAGAATTAATTTTTATTGAAAATATTGCCAGTTGCAATAGTTTTGATACAGAAATAATTAAGAAATTAATTACAAAAAATCATTTAAAAAAGACACCCCCCCCCCCCCCCCCCCCGTCTGATACTATCTGTTCGGATCTTCATCTGTTTACCATATCATCAAATTACGAAAAACCGTAACAGAATTGTTAAAGAACGGGGTTTCTAAGTTGCTTTTCGGTTCGGAAAATCAATTAAATCTCTTCTGGGAAATATAAAGGATAAATTAGAAATGATTCAGAAATCTGGTGTTTATAAAATTAATTTCCGCGATTGTTAATTCAAATATATTGATCAAACAAAATACTCAGTAGTAACCTGTTATAAAGAACATAATCGCATATTAAATTCAATAGACCGAAAAAATAGAGTATTGCCCGTCACACGTTAGAAACCAATCACAACATTACGACAGATTGCTTAAAGCTTATTAAAGATATAAACGATCCGAGGGACATATACGAAAGTATTTGTATATTTAAAAAGGAAAATAGCAATTCCCTTAACCTGATTATATGATTTCTTAAAATAGTTACAAGATAAGGGTGTGAGAACGAACACATGTGTGTCATTTTGGAAGAAGGTTAAGTGACCTAGAATTAGTTTCTTAAACTTAGTATATAGTATAGATTATTATAAAGTGTTTTGCGATTTTTGTGTTAGTGTTACAGTGTCTTGCGTTCAAGACTGCGATTACTATCGTTACCTACTGAGGATGACAACATAGTTGTCGAAATACATATTTAGGATACGGGTATTAATGTAGTATGAGGGTTATATCTTTTTTTTAAGTTTTTACACAGTTTCTAAGGCTGTTCAAGCTTATTCAGCCAATTCGCTCGAAATGCACCATTACAGATTAGTCGTATTGTTCCGAAAAAAAATGAATTGCTATTTAAGGTCGTGACCAAATGCTTCCAAATGTATTGTAAATGTTTCTTGTACATATCTGCCCTGTTAATGGATTTTTCTGTTGAGTAGCTAATCAATAAATAACATATATAAATAAATAATATAAATATATATCTCACGTGCTTCATCATACGATCAAATAAATGGAAATGATCATTATATTAATGTGTGTACTGTAAATATTAAAGTTATTTATGTTCTAATGCATACTGAATTCGTTTCAATTATAATTTTATAATCCACTGTATTAAAAAATTCAAATACTTCAATATAACATCCGACATGGGTTTATAAATTTTGTATCCGTTAAACGTTGTATATAAATGTTGAAGTTTATTCAGTAATCAAAATAAACATATCAAATTAGTTGCTTATAATTTTTATAACCTTGTTGATATTTATCTTGTGTCTTGTGTGTCCAATAAATTTGTTTAAATTTTTTCTGCAAATTATGTCGGTCTAAATGAGTGTTGATGTTTGCAGAATTTATAGCTTTTGTGATTGTATTTTTCATTATAAAAATAATAATTATTTGAACGCGTTTGAATGAATGGAAAATACTATATTAAAACCAATGTTCATTCCGATTCTACCACAGAATAACGGAAGGGATAAAATTGCAAAATTTCAGATCTCCGAGTCTAGTGCGATTAATAAACTGGCCTATTTTGAAAATAAGTTCAAGATTGCTTAAAATGTTGTTTACTTTCATAGTTATGTACGATATCCAGCCTGCAAAAGTTGAATGATTCTGTGTGTAATTCTAATATTCGAATTATAAATTTTTACATAGTTTTTTCCAGTCAATACAATCAATTGTATGTTAAGGGGCAAATGTATGTTTCTGTTTATATTAGAACAATGTGTAAACAAAAATAATATAGGCCACCCCGAAGAAAAGTAAACTGCGTTGGTATGTTCTCTTTGCATATGGTTATAATGCTTGTAGAAAGGGATATAGCTCATTCTTTTTCTGAAAACAAAGACTATTAAGTTTAGAGGAAAATTTAGTTTGAAACATATTTTGGTGGGCGAAACCTTTCCAAATTAACGTTTCCTCCGGAAACGCCACAGATGATTTTAGCGGCTATCGAAGCATTAAATTCTCTGCTAACTTGAACAAAATTATATCTGAAATGCCTTTTTTGTTCTATTTGAGGTTAGATTTTATGTTAATGACACAAGTGTACAAAAAAATATTTTTTTCAGATGTATGATTTTGGTAAATATTATTTTATCAGAATAATTGAAACATACATGAGTAGGTAAACCCCACCAGTTTTGTATAATACAAAGGTATTTTTAATAATATAAAATATTATTAAAAATCTGGTGTGAAGAACACAATTGTGTTCTTCTTGTATTATACAAAACTGGTGGGGTTTACCTACTCATGTATGTTTCAATTATTCTGATACATTACACATGCGGTTAGTCCGTAGTATGAGTGAAGACACAAACAAAATGCAGTTTCTAGAGGGATGACTGTGCCACCTTTGGAAAGGCGTCGTTACTTCGCATTGGTTATGTGGACGGGGCGAGGTACTTCGGCTGTCTGACAACAGGCAGCGCTGAATTTACTTCTACGCCCGGTCTGGATAATTTCTGTGATGTGGCGATGTGGTTCTTTTTTGTGAATGTGTCTGGAAATATTCTTTCTCCATCTGGGGCGTACCGATGCGCTTGTAGAAAGGCGAAATACGTATCTACGTCTCTGGGGAGGGATATGTTCGGACACGTTCACAAAAATATTAATAGTGAACCTGTATTTGTGTTCTTCACACCAGATTTTTAATAATATTTTATATTATTAAAAATACCTTTGTATTAAATATTATTTTTCTTAATGTGCTGAATCCAAATATAATCTCCTTTATGCTTCATCGCATAAGGTTCTTTTTGAAAAATAAAAGGTGTTTGCATAAAAAAAGCATCACACTAAAGAAAAAACCACCAACAATATTTCTTATAATTAAACAAACAATTTCTTCATGAAATATACTTAACATTCCGTGTTCATTCCCTTTGCCTATAAAATCTTTTCTTCTTTTCTTTAAGGCGCCGCTCGTGATGACGTATTTGGGGGTGCAAGTACAATGATGTGAGTGCTTCGTGTATTCTCGTGTACTAACTGTAACGTTTTCTCAGTGAACACCGAAAACACACGAGGCACTCGCATCATTGTACTTGCACTCCCAAAGACGTCATCACGGGCCGCGCCTGTCTACGATACTTCTCCAAACATGATTCCGCCTTCCGTTTCCTGCTTGAGCATCCAAGTAGTCAGCTAACATACTGATACCCCAACTTCCGTGGTAGCCTCTCTCGATATCACGGACATCTTGATGAAATCCTTCACTCTGCTCCTCACTGAAAGCTCCCAAGTTTTCGGGAAAATAACAGTCGACATGGGCGTGTAAAAAATTAATTTTTAGGCGCATCTTGCTCTCTTGAGCTGCATACGCGGCCGCGATGCGTTGAACAATGGTTTTGTAGTGGGGGTCTTTAGTATTACCCGAAAGTACGAGCATCCAATCCGCTTTCTTCTAAAAATAGAGGATCGGATAACAGTTTTCGTATGTTTGGGGGTCTGTAGAAACTCGATCTTTAAGCTTGGCTTCAGAGAATTTCGCGAACTTGAAACGCAGATATCTGAAATATTTCCCATCTTTTGGCAGTAATTTCACAACCTGCTTCGTAAGCCCCAATTTAATAAGAAGAGGTGGTAATAAAGCCTTTTCAGGAAGAACCAAGATAATATTAATAACGATACTTTCGCTGGGAGTTAAGGTGCCTCGAAGTGGGTAGAATCAGCTTTTGTCCAATAGAAACCCCTGGCTTGACTGTCCTATAGGCAAACGAAGCAAGGATATCTTGTATAAACTTCCTGCTCACTCAACATCATGGTTTGTATTTTTAAGATTTCACATCCAGCGATGTTCTTGATATTTTATTTTTTCAAAAATCATTGCCAAATCATTATAGTTTTCCTCTATATGCACCGAGTGTCCTACAGTGAAGCGAATTTATTCCCATCTCTTTGAGGTTTGTTTTTGACGAATCAAGGAATAGATGCCACTAAGATGAATCAAAGCATTTTGTTAACCCTTGAAGATCACTACAAGAAACGAGATTTCTCTCTTTAGAGAAAAATTTAGTGAATTTTCTCTCTCGTTGCTTCTACGACGAAATAAGGTTCCGAGTGACAGCAGACTTTTATTTTTTAATCTTGACTCCAGCGATTGGGCAGCATCTTTTAAAAGGCCTAAATTTCTAATCAGATCATTGAGGTTGGTCTGTGAAAAAAGTTCCTTTATTAACAAAAAAATCTGAACTAGATTCGTTCTGGAAGATAATGTGTTGGCATCCTCAGTATCACTAAGGATGTCATCGAAACTGGAAGGTAGGTGTGGAACTGGTATTTCAGAGCTAGGAAACAATAATGGAATAATAAATGAATTAAGTTTTGAGTAAGATATTGATGTGAGTCAACTTTCTTCTTTAAATAATTCTTTTACTAATAAGATATCGGTTTCAAGAATGTTATATCTAGAATATTCAGATTTGTGAAATATTTCTTTATAGTAAGAATTTTGTAATTTTGATATAAGTTCATAATTGGTTTTTGAAATCATGATACCGTTTAATATTGTATGTTATATTAAATCTATTTTTATGTAATACCAAAGTATTTTTAATAATATAAAAGTATTATTAAAAATGGGGCGTGAAGAACACAATACAAGTTCATTTATGTATTTTTGAATGTATCTTCTCCAAAGACGTAGATACGTATTTCACATTTCTACATGATTCTCAATACGACCCTGTTGGAGAAGACACATTCAAACAAACATAACTACGTTACTATACGTATCTACGTCTTTGGAGAATATACATTTAATGATTATATTATTTTAGAAACCATTGTACAATATCCTTAGAATATTTGATTTATGCTATTACAAAATTTCTTATGGGTGTCTTGACGACGAAAAACAAGATTATTGATTATTATTTTTTTGAATGATTGAAAAAGATTTTTAACTGCAGTATAACAATTCAGTCTTTTATTAATATTCCGTTTATATTCCTTATATATAATGTTTATGGACGTTTATTGAACATAAGGAAGTGGTATTATAAGATATTCTGGATGTATTAACCATATAAGGAGAATATAGATATTCATATGATTATGGAAGAATAGATTTATGTTAAAGGAACGCTCTTAAAGAAGAAATCAGATTCCTGCGTATCATTTTAGAATAAGAACACCTCATCAGGATTCTATTTTATACATAACCTGGAGGTACACCCTGCAAGATTGGATCATAAGCATATCAGCGAATAGGATATTATCCAGTAATTTAAATCAAGTAACTGACAACCAACTTTGATGTTCCAGTTGGAAATATTCCTGTGCATTTGGTCCAAAGAACATGTTGAAATTGTGATCTTCTAAATTTAACGTATCCATCAGGTATTTAAGAGAAAATTGTATCCTATATGTTTGTAAAAGATATAACATTTCTTGCAGTCACTTATATATATATCATTTACTCACGTCATCTCAAATGTCATATTACTTTGCTTTTAAATGTCAGATTTGGTAGTTATATTTGTAAATCTTGAAACTTGTTTAATTTAGATCTTGACATACGATTAGGTTGTCTAGTATTTGAATAGGCAATACATCTCATATTATTGAACGAAGGATAGCATAATATCATATTATATCACGAACTTTATTTTGAATTCTAAATGTCTCACTAAATGTTTTTTGTATCTTGTGATAATCGGTATAATATTATTTAAATATATTTTTATACATAAATTTGACTTTTTCGTTTTATTTTATGTATTTTTAAGTGTTTGTCTGAGAACTTACTTCGAGACCCTTGAGATTGAGTAGTTTTCAGGCATAATAAATATATTTATTTCTCATATTTTATATTATTACATTATTGTCACCAGAACGTGAGGCTTTTCTCTGCTCAGCCTCTCCGTATCTTATCATTTTTGTCGGCCCAACGTAGGGGCTATTTTACACCTTTGTATCATATCATTTTTGACGTCCGAATGTGGGGCAATTCTCCACGGCATTCGGCGTATCATATCAATATATATATATATATATATATATATATATATATATATATATATATAAGGCTACACATTCTTTGTGGAATTGGAGCCGCTCTAACGAGCTCATTTGACCTGCCTTGGGTAAGATAATTTCTTTTAATTTTTCTCCCTTCAAACCTTTTACATCTACCGAACAGAAATAGCAGTCGGTAGTGTAGTTTTGTTGTTCACACGAAGATCTTCTCAGCGCCTTTTGCTCCTTTATGAGGAACCCAGGATTTGTCTTAATCTCCAAGTTTAAACTTGAAGTAAACAAAGACACTTTCTTCACGAAATCGCTTGTGTTTCTTTGTTGCTTTTTAATAGTGTATTCATCATAAATAAAATAAAAGTTGTTAAGAGAAATAAAACAATCTCTTGGAGTTATAATACATAACTCAAAACACGAGTACAGTCACGTTTGAATTCAAAATGTAAATTGAGTGTGACTTATACGGTAACCAAGATTCTGAACGTATTTATCATGTTGGAACATGATCAAATCTGACTGAATACGCTTGTTTATACTTATTCCTAGCATCCTTGCACCATTAGGTAAGTTTCTACATTTGTCTCGGTAAGCAATTAATTTGGGAAAGATCATTAGACATCTGTTATGTAACGCACGCATAATAAAATAATCTTTATAAATAAATAACGGATCTATAGATGCATCCTCACAAATTTGTCTAATCTAGTAAAATCAATATCGTTGTTTAAAACGCTATCGAACTTTTCTACTATGCGAATGTTTCTTGCGCCGTCAATATTGTGCAGTAAAGTTTTCATTTCGTCCACTATTTGTACAGACTTCACTAACGACAACAACCGAGAATTTTGCAATTTTTCAACAGCCCTTAACTTCAATACGCTTAACTAAAATATAAACATTTGGCCGGCATATACGGCATAACAAAATGCATACAATAAACTTGCTTAGCTCTGTTCTAACTCACAATCTTTCTTTAGTAACTGGGCGCGTCTTGTAAAAAAACAAAACTTTTCGCAAACATCTCTTACAATAAGTAATTTCTTTGTTAAGACTTAAATCTTATCGGACTGTATAATTAACAAAAATGCTGAGTTGTAATTTCATATGAACACGAGTTGTTTATAAAATCCGCTGTCTTTTGAAAACGTTCATACCTTATACTGAGTAGGATCCTGGAATGTGCGGAAAATCTGCCAACTCTAGTTATGGCATTAAATTAACTTCTACATACGCCTAACATTTTTTTCTAAGACCGAAAACCGAAAACGATTTGGACATATATACATCAACGTGATATGTTTAAAAACAATTTCTAAACCAAGAACAATTCCTCATCATCCTTAAACTCATAATTTATTTCTTGATATTAATTATTGCATGCTTCCTTTTGATGTTTCAAATTTGAAATTTGAATTGAGTATGCTTCCTTTGAATTGAATAGATTAATATTGTATATATTTTCATAGAAGTTATTAGCGATTAATTTTGACTCTATCGTAACGTTTCACCCAAAACGTTATATTTTCTCAGAAGTTTCCTTGTAAAACGTTAGATTCCTTGGACGTTAATATTATTTTGATAAATAAAATATTAAAAGTCGAAAACATGTCGTGTTTGCTAAGAAAAAACGACAGCCCAGACATCTATCTTGTACACATCCATTTATAACGGTAATAAATTATGCAAAGCAAACGATGTTGGATGGTGAATCTCTAGGGAGGCCATTTACAATTCATGTCCTGATGGAGCTCGTATAGTGGTAGTCTACAAATGCTGTTCGAAATATAATTGAAGTTTAATATTTACAAACTGCCAACATTTCAATTTATAGTTGCAAATAAATCGATTAGCTTTTGATGTTAAATGGAGCACTTAATTCTTCTATAAATGTACAGCCGAAGGTTTGCCGATGCGATGCAAAAATACATTTACACTACATTACGAAAATAATGTAATTTCGATTGAATTATGTTAGTAAAAACTAATTATTTCTGAGATTATTTTAAAATTCCGTTTGATTTAATTTTTCATCGGAAGATGCTTTAAATTAACAAAAGCACTCGATTGTATATACGATGATATACCTTGCACAACGTTGCAACGGTTTGCCATTAGTAGGATTGGTATTGATTAGATACGATAGTTTTTAATGGAATAGGAAATAGGGCATCATCACAAACGAAAAAAATGAAACAAACATTGCATCAGAATGGCTCAGCTTACTGTTTACATTGTCACTACGATATTCATGAAACTCGATGACCCCGAATGATCATAGATGCAATACTGTTGTCATGGATTTTCCTTTTGCGTCATTGGTGTTACGTAGCAGGAATATGTAGTTTCACTTTTTCCTTTAAAAAATTAGGAATCCACTAAAGATCTTTTTTTCTTATAATATGAGGTAGTTCGGAAATTACGTGGCCCAACAAAGAAAACGTAAATAAAATAAAATTAAAAAACCCTTACCACAATAGAATTTAATGATTCTAAATACGTATTTCTACAACCACGCTGTAATCTTCAGTAGAAAAAACAGTGTAACACTTGAACGCACAAAAACACTCACAGAAAGATTGTCCTGAACGTCTTCTAGTTTAACACTAAATTCTTCAATCTTAAATGCTACAAAAATTACCTACATTTTGGTAAACCCCACCGATTCATGCAAGAGCATTAACCCATTATTTGTAAATTCTATAGAAAAACCGTTTAAAAATATTATAAAAGCCGTAATTTAGCATACATTAAGAATCCAATTATGAAACTAATCCTTAAATTATGTTGAAATATAAATTTGGAAATTAATGTTGAGTCAGAATATTTTAATGGCAAATATTGTAATGAAACGAATTTAAAAATAAATTCCATGAATTCGAATATTTTTTAATGATTTTCCTATTTTTCTTGCTTTAATAACATCTAACTGTCAATTAACTCAAATAAAGAAGAACCTGGTATAGGACCCAAATCTGCGTTAATTACGTTATTCCTATTTTTAAAGATAAAAATGCTCTCAAAACTATCTAATTCGCGGGGGCGTGTGACGTTTTTTATTAATCTCAGACAGTCAGATGTTACGTTGTGATCTCATTCAAGAATAAGTCGGGCAACACTTGATTTTTCCGGTCTATTGAATCTAATATGCGAAACATGTTCTTTATAACGAGTTAGAATCGAACGTTTTGTTTGGCCGACATATTTTTTATCACAATCCTTACAATTTATTTCAAAGATTCCAGATTTTTTGTTTACCGCAACTTTCTCTTTCACGTTGCCTAAGAGAGATTTTAGGGAGTTATTCGACCGAAATGCTACTTGAACATTATACTGTTTAAAGGTTTTACTTAAATTTTTCGTAGTTTCGTGAAACGGTAAACTAATAAATTTTTTGCTCGAATCAATTTGAGGTAGCAAACATGTGGAATCCTGAATTGTTTTTCTTACTTTATGTTTTCTAACTAGCTTGTTTATTATTTCTGAATCGAAACCGTTGTAACTCGCGATTTTCTTAATTAAAGTTAATTCCTTTTCATATCTATCCTTTGTCAATGGCATGCTTAACAAACGATTGATAAGAAAATTGAAAGAGGCACTCTTGTGCTGAAAAGTATGGTTTGAATCTGCGGTTATAAATCTGTTGACGTTGGTTTCTTTTCGGTAAATATCAAACTCTAAGTTTTTGTCATTCCTAATTACTAAGGTATCTAAAATGGCAAACCTCCGTTGTTTTTCTTTTCAACCGTGAATTTAATACTAGGAAATTTTGAATTTAATTCTGTTACAAAATAATCTAAGTCGCACTTATTGGTATCAAAGATTGCAAACACATCGTCTACATACCTGACCCATATGTTTGGAAAATATTTGGCTGACTTTTTAAACTCAATCTCAAAGTGACCCATAAATAAATTCGCGATAAATGGAGATAAGCAATTACCCATGGCTGTACCCTGTTGCTGTTCAAAGAACTTGCCTTCAAGTTGGAAGCAATTTTGGGCCATACAAAGGCTTGTTAACTGCAAATATTCATTTATTTTTTCCTTTTCAACGTGATTGCTATGAAGTAATTCAGACAAATATTTTAACGTTTCTGGGATAGGTACTGAAGGAAACAAGGACGTTACATCGAATGAAACCAAAATGTCACCATCTTCCAGTCCACAATCTTAAACTTTCTGAATAAATTCTAAAGAATTATTGACCGATAAACTAACTGGTTTTTCTGGTAATTTTCTGAATTCATTTACTAACCATTTTGAAATCAAATAAGTCGGTGAGTCAATACCAGCAACAATAGGTCTCATCGACTTACCTGGTTCGTGGATTTTAGGTAAGCAATATAACCTAGGCACTAACGGATTTGCACATTGTAATTTATAAAGGTTGGAATTAGTTATTAAGTTTGGACAATTTTTTTAACGCGGCTTTAGTTTGACTTATCATTTTGGGTAATGGGTTCTTATTCAGTTCTACATAAGGCCCTTCAGAAATTAAATTATTAACTCTATCAGAATAATCGATTTTGTCCAAAATGACTAACTTATTCCCTTTATCTGCTTTTAAATATAAACAATCTTTCAATCTGAGAGTTTTAATAGTGTTCCAGTCTATTCTTGAATAGACATATTCTTGAATCAGATCACAACGTAACATCTGACTGTCTGAGATTAATAAAAAACGTCACATGCCCCCGCGAATAAGATAGTTTTGAGAGCATTTTTATCTTTAAAAATAGGAATAACGTAATTAACGCAGATTTGGGTCCTATACCAGGTTCTTCTTTATTTGAGTTAATTGACAGTTAGATGTTATTAAAGCAAGAAAAATAGGAAAATCATTAAAAAATATTCGAATTCATGGAATTTATTTTTAAATTCGTTTCATTACAATATTTGCCATTAAAATATTCTGACTCAACATTAATTTCCAAATTTATATTTCAACATAATTTAAGGATTAGCTTCATAATTGGATTCTTAATCTATGTTAAATTACGGCTTTTATAATATTTTTAAACGGTTTTTCTATAGAATTTACAAATAATGGGTTAATGCTCTTGCATGAATAGGTGGGGTTTACCAAAATGTAGGTAATTTTTGTAGCATTTAAGATTGAAGAATTTAGTGTTAAACTAGAAGACGTTCAGAACAATCCTTCTGTGAGTGTTCTTGTGCGTTCAAGTGTTACACTATTTTAAAGAAAACGTAAGTTTCTTGACAAAATACATTTTATTTTTCAATATTGTCTCCTGTACGCTCAACACGATATTTTAATTCTAACGATATTCCAAATTAGTAATGCTTTAATTGTACAGCAGTGATTACTAGACTCGGCAAAGAGGGCAGTGCCGAGAGCAACGTAGAGGGGAGACGCGCGCGGCACTGAAACTTAAGCGTCCGTATCAAAGCACACTTTTCCAGTATTATTCCACTGGTCGTTCTGAGTGCAAGTCAGTACACACATACTTAGAAAATGTCGCATCTAGGTATGTTTCGGTAACGGCGTATTTCGAAGAAACTAGAAAACGTAATAGCTAGTTTTCCGGATTTAGAATACGAAGGCGATAGAATTAAATGTGTAAGGTGCGACGACTATTTGACGTGTGGACGTGTGGACGCCACCTAAAAAGTATAAAACATTGTTCTGCAATCCGTGGCAAACGATACAGCGAACAATTAACATTTGATATAGATTGTTACGCTCGAAAATACCTCGAGACCATTCGCGAATTTTTAACGAATTTATTTCATTATCTGCTTACGTAAAGACTTCTTAGGTATTTCATAATTCAACTTTTTCGTTTATTTCAATTTGATTTATTTTTGTTATTAATTATCCATCAACTTAGGCTTCTTCTTTCTTTTCTAATCAATTATTACGTTTTCGAACCCTGTAGATCGGCAACCTCTTTTGCCTGACATCTTTTGCTCGATAGATGGCGTCTTACCCTGAATCCTCCGACGATCGTGTATGACGTATATCGGCTCTCGATCGTATATCGTGCCTCTCGTTCGGTCGGCATTTCGTTCTAGGATTTTGCCGTAGTTGGTAGTGTTTTAGTTTTGTGTAGAACTTAGTTTTTGCGGTAAGAGATATCATTATCTTTTGTATTTTTGTTCATGCATTTTCTTTTGTCCTCCTTAGGATTTAATTTTAGTGCTACCGCCCCTTTTGTTTAAAGGGAATTAAGCAAGCTTATTTTGGAATCTCTTCGAGGACCACACCACGTACTTTTTTTTACATACGCAATTTTCCCTCGCAGCGAAGCTACGTAGAATTTCGATCTTTTGGGAGGAGATTCGTGCAGGAATCCTCATTCCACCCCAAAGGGTGTTTTTGGTATCGTCAGGGCTTCCTTATTCTGGAATTTTGTATCTATTTTACACGGCGTCTCAAGATGGCGGCTTCTAGCGGGATGGAGATCTCTGGCAAAATGGCGGTTGATTTCCAATAAATCTTAGGAATCGACATTCCTGTTCTACCTCTGTGAAGGTTTACACGAGATAAGTTTCGGAATCTGATCATTGTGGTTGACAAGCTAAGTAGGTGCTGTTTTATTATTTTTAGTTGTTGGTTATTACTTAACCCGACACTATCCTTTTAAAAATTTATAATTATTGATTGAATGTTTAATCATAAGTAGGCACTAGAGAAGCTATTCACTTCTCTGTGCAACCTCTTTATTTTGCTCATAAATCTTAGATAGCAAACAAGGCTTTAACTATAAACTTCAACCGATAGGCTTTATTTGCCTGAATTCAAACAATTCCTTTTATTGTCAATATTTAACTGGTTGGCTAGCTTCACCAGCAGCCAGTAGTTAGATTAGATTTTTGTACGAGGCTTAGAACCTTCAGTCGCGCCTTCGTACAGTATTATAAATATCTTGGGGTTACGTCGAAGTTCTAGTTTTCTTTGTTTATTTACTCTGTAAACTATTTGTAAAGAACCACTATTACGTATACTTAATTTGAGTTCTGTTTAACTTATGTTTAGATCTTAATTCGTAATTTACTTTAATAATCACAGTTTTACCTCCTGAGTATACAGGGTGTTGTTGTCTTGACAGGTGAACCTGTATTTATGTGAACTCTGTATTGCGCCTGAGCGATACTATAGTGATTTGGGGAATATTACTGGGAGCTATTGGAATTATTTTCATGTTCAAACTAAGCCTTTTTTTTATTTGCCTTGGCGCACTTAGTTTGGTTTATGTGTATCTCGTAAATTCTAGTTGTACTGCTATCTAACTCCTTGTAACCTTTCAAGCGACTCTTGTTGCTTTTGTTTATAATTTCATTAATATCTACTTTGTCTAGATATTTAAACTTTAAGACTTTATTTGGTAACTTTTCATGCGACTTTTGTTAAATTTGATTTAGCTTCAATCTTAAACCTTTTGGACTTGGTATTTAATCTTGTTGTAAACACTTGTTGAGTCTATTTTTACTTTATATTAAAACTTGTTATTGTTGACATCTTGCGTTTGTTTGATTTCTTTCCTACAAGTGTTGTGTAAGGCAAAAACACGTTTATATCAGAAGCAAGTAATAAGCATTTGGTGCTACCTGAGTTCCACCCGCTTCCGTATATACGGGGGGAACCTTGCAGGTTTAAATACGGTGGCGTCACCACATCATCAAGCGACCTGGGAACTCGCGCACTCTCCGATAACGATAGAGCTAGCCGACAGGGTATTTTCGACGGGACGTCCACCTTCAGGTAGGTCAGGTCAAGTGACGAAGGCCTTGCAGAACATCTCGCAACCTCCTTATTACTTGCCTTAATTTAATTTGGTCGCGTTTTGGTAGCAAGATGTTTGTTTTATTATATGTAATCTACCGTTCAATTTCCTAGACCAAAAAGCATTTGTCTTCTTCTGGAGCAAATATTCAAATTATAAATTACAAAGTCGGATATCGAGAAGAAACGTTATGCCATCTGCTCGTGACTATGTTGAAAGAAGAATTAAAGCAGAATTGAAAGATAAAAAATTGTGGTTATGTGTGGACGAAACAACCGTTTAGAAAGAGATGTTAATCGCTGTGAGCCAAATCTGGTGCATAGAACGAATGAGGCACTAATTCAAATCTCAATTCATTAATTTTTGCCAATGGAATCGCAGACTTGTGGGCAGTTGATATTATGGTAATACTGATTTGCCTTGGCTTTGATTTGCTTGGGATTGATTAAAGTTGATGTATCAATGTCAAGATACTGCAAGTAAGAAAAGCTTACCAATACCTCAACAAACTATTGCATATTTAATAGAAGTGTGTCGTATCAGCTGTATTAGCTAGGTGACGATTTAACTCGGGAAATTTCCAAAGTTACGAATTCCTGGTAAACTGTGTCTACTGCGATCATAAACGATGCAAGCGTTTAACAATGTAATTTTAAACTATGCTAATTGAATACAATAGTTTATTATTCTAATACTGTCTCTATATACAATTTATTGAGTGAAAAACAGTGAACATGAATTTACGTAAACATAAAGATTTTAGAGACTAAAAATTGAACTCAATCACTAATAAAACAAGGTAAAACGTTAAAACGTACCATAAAGGGTCTAATGAAAATATTAGTAAAACTTATTTGCAAATGTGGAGCCTAGTTTCAAAACGCAATTTCGACAAAAACGGTATTCGGAAATAATAAGCAATTTATTATATTTTTAAAAATATATGTCTGGAAATAAAAATATCCATGTTTCCAGGACCTATAGGGTCAGTAAATATAAACTCTAATCGGATTTTATTTAAAATGCTTTTTATTCAAAACTTAGAATAGAATAATTACAAAAGAAAATGCTGTTTGAACAGAATCACTGGCGATAATTCCTTTTGAATTAAAATAAGTGGAGAGATATCATTTTGAACAAGTCTTAGATGTATGTAAGTATGTACGTATGTATCATACTGTAGATAAATTCTATACTTTTACACCACAGTCATCTTCGTTACATTCACAAAGTTCATCGTCGGATTCTATGTCATTATTATTCTCAGGATATAAAACGATATTTTTATAAAATTGTAACTCAGGCAAATTTTCCCAGTTATCGTCATAACACATAACAAGTAAGTAATTCCTTTATATTTTGAATTTTTTCGGATTTTAGGTTGTTACCAAGCTGAAGCCCCTCCAACATTAGATGCTCCATTGTAATATTCCTTTTCAATATAGATTCGAACCTAAAAAAAGTTTTGTTAGAAAAAGTGAAGAATATCAGTATAATAAAAAAAAGTAATAACATACCTTTTCGTAGGATCATTGTTTCTATAGTACTCCTCCATTTTGACTAATACTTTTTGCCCTTAGAGCCTGATGTTCGTTTAATGTGAATTATTTTCATCTGACTTATTCTCTTGAGCTTTCTGCAATTTGAATCACTCATTTGCTTTACATTTTTCCGAACCCAGTCCTTACTTAGACTTCTAACTTTTCCAACTTCCTGAAGTATTTTTTCGTAATCCTGTTTCAATAAAATTTCTTCTCGTTTTCTATACTTCTTTTCAATTTGCCCAAACAGTCTATCTGCTGGCATATAGGAATGCCCCCTGACTGGAAAGATAATAGTAATATCAGAGAGATTTTTGGAGGCTTCACGGTATAACCACAGGGCCATCATATGAACAAGGTAACAGTTTTTGTTTTGCCCTGCGCAACCGTCCGCAAAAAATCGTAGGTGTGTACAGTTCTCTGGAATATCCAACTTTATTAAGAAATCTCTTACTGCAGAAGCAATTTCATTTGCTCCTGTTTTTGCCTCATTCTCAGACCAGGTGTAAAATATTGGCGTTTTACACTGCAGGTCCGTCACGCAAAAATTGTAGAACGACAACTGACGTAAGTAGTATGCTTGTGAAACTGGTAGTTTGGGCAATGGTTGGATCTGTTGCATATCAAAGCAGTAAGAGAGTGTGTTCTCTAAATCGTTTTTCATTAATAGATGGAACTGTTTCGCTCGGAGTGTATGAACCCTCAATTGAGTTATAATGGGAGCCAGTACACCATTTTGTTGTTTAACTCTTTTCAGCTAATGTTTAAGTTTAAAACATAAACCATAAACATCAGTGGCAGGTCTCCCAAAACCAATATTAAAATTTGTTGAAAATATATTAGAGAAAAATGAATAGGTGACCAACTTGTCAGCATTTTCAGAGTTATAGATTTTCCACAATGCTTTTATACTGAGATGTGAAGGCAAATATAACCGTTGAGATTTTTTGCGGTTGTAGTGGCTCTCAGTAGCTTTCAATTTTCCTATGAACTCTATAACTGATTTTCTTTTATGGGCGAATTTAGGAGCTTTGTGATTTCCACCGCGATTTTCCTTGATTTCTTCGCCATTAAATTTACATTTTGCTATTGTATTTACCCTGCGTGCTGTTACGTTGAAACATTTTAAGAAAAACTTCTGACAAACTTGTACCTTCTTTCCGTCTACTTTCCGAAACATATACTTAACTTGGAGCAGATGTTTCTGCTTTCTTGCATTTTCTTTGTATTGTTCTCGACGTCTATGAGGTGTATGTATGAACAATAGATGTGAAAGTTTTATGTCTTCAACAGATTTCTTTGGAGTTTTAAAAAACTTTTTTCTGGCATATTCTATGTCGGTTGCATCGATTTCATTGCATTTAAATATACCTTCATGATTACAAGGTTTTTCCCAGTCTTCTATTCCGGTAAAAGAAGTACTATATCTATAAAATAAATTTTGTTCTCATACTACACACTAACATAACCTAACTTGTGCGAATCACTTACCTTAGCACCTTTGCTCGTTCTCTACGATGACGTTCATTGTTTCTTATTCTTTTACGTACACCAACATTATGTTCGCTAACAGAAACTTCACCTAACTCATTCATTTTTATACTTCTTTCGCAGACTTTCTACAATGTTATTTTAAGTATTAAACACGGTCGCCGCAAACATAACTTGCTGGTTAATACATTAACGGCAACAACATAAGTCGAAATTTCACTTTGAACGCAACAATGTCGGAGAAAATTCGTTTTGAATAAAAGCGTTAACTTTTTAAGCTTTTATAATGGGTATAGAGTCCATTTTGAAAAGGTTCATATACTAATCTGAATGTATTCAACTTCTGTAGTATAGCACCACCTATATTCAATTTTTCGAAATTTTGGAGAAATTGCGTTTTGAAACTGAGCTCCACAAATATTAAAGATGCTCAACTAAAATATTAATTTTACGACAATAATATTCTGGTTATACTCTGGCTTCAACTTGTAAGCGACCGATTGATATGGTTAAAATTATAAGTATTATGCTTAAAATGTATTCTACATTTATTATATTTGATATACAGGATGTTACAAAAAAGTAGGTCAATCTGTTAACCATATATTATTTGGGCTTAAATAATGGGACTTTATTTATGTAATTTTCTACTTGAACGCTTTTGTTTTCAATATACAGGGTGTCAAAATTAACTTCAGAATTTACCTGCAGTGCTTGGGGGCGGCTCAAGGGTGGTGACGATTTTCTTGATATGGAGAGGGGCACGCGAAAAATCGTAGCTCCGGATATGGTACATTTACCGACTTGAAAATTTTTGTACAAAGTTGAAAGCGATGAACGATTAGGCGAAAAAATAGGAAGATCCTGGCTTTCCCCATTTTGGAGCTGCGACTGAGCAAAGTTGACCTTTGAGATCGCAGCAATATAGGTCAGATTTGAATAGCCATAGCTCCGATACCTTCACAGCTAGGATATTGTCAATTTTTTTCTTAGTAGATACATCCTCTGTATGCAAAATTTCAAACCACCATATGTTCCAGATCCGAAGCAACGATTTTTCGCGCGTCCCTTGCATATAGAGAAAGTCACCACCGTCCTAGAGCCGTCCCCAAAGGCTGCAGGTAAATTCTGATGCCAAATTCGGATTATACGGAGTCGATTGACTTCTACCATAATTTTTGTGACGATTGGGCTACCTTTAGAAAGTTAGCTTTGTATATTACCCTGTATATTGAAAAAACGCGTTCAAATAGAAAGTGACATAAATGAAGTCTCATTATTTAATCCCAAAGAATATATGCTTAAGGGATTGAAATGCTTTTTTGTAACACCCTGTATATACAGAATAACTTTCCTTTTAAAGACGAAACAATTATTCAAAAAGGAAATAGATGATTAACAAGTTCCCATTACGTTCACAAATTTTTGATTGCTTCTTCCATAAATTCCTTCTCTGTCACACAGCACGAAACGTTATCAGTTATCACTTCATTTTTATAATAAAACTAATTATAATGTTCCCGTACACAGATAAGGTTCGGTAATTCTAATATAAGTAATATACATATATCAAAACAACGGTATTCTTTGAAATTCCCCTAATATGTTTTGGGAAAATGTATTCACATAATATGTTATCTACATAATCAAAAACCAAAATGCTTCTGTGATAAAACATGTAAATATCGTTGTTTACAATGAACTACAAGTGATGGATGTTGCTATATTAACATCACTTTATTAATCTTGATAACATAATCTCGTCAATACATTATTAGATATTCAAAGGTTCGCTGTGTCGCAAAATTATTAAATAATTTTTTTATCGCCGGTTAATTAGTAATCCTTTTTTCTCATAAACGATACTTGAGTTAACTTAGTTATTTGTGAAATGAAGTGCGTAAAATTTACGAAACGAAAATTTAAAGAAATTTTAGTTTTGGTTACCGTATTTTTTCTAATATGTACTAGAGCTGAACCTGACATTGCTTTGCTATTGCTAGATTTGATATATACAGGCTAAAAAGGAAAGGTCTTTCTTTGGAGACTGTGGTTAAATAAAAATTTATAAAGATATACCGGGTGCGGCAATAGTGTGTCGGCGGAGCTTAGCATGAAAACTAATAAAGTTGTAGCAATGAAATTTTACGTACACATGTAGTATGCTACAGTGCATTTTCCATTTTTATTTATATATTTACAGGGTCTTCCAAATTTCCGCAACCACTTTCAATTTTTTTTTTTAATAGATTGCTATACTTTCTTGTTATTATGTTGATAGCCACCAAAATTATCTTTGCAATGATATGTGACAATGTGCACTTACAACTGTTAGTTTTGGTTTTATTGCAAATTTTGTTAAAATCTTGATAGTTGCAGCGTCTAACATTTTAAGTCTTAGCCTGAAAATGGGTGCAGTGTTTCACGCAACTCTTTTGTTACCAATTTATGGACTAACACGTTATATGTTTTGAGGGAAAACAACGTGACAACATATACAGAGTGTTAAATATGTCGTGCCAAAGTTATCGAAGTTTAAAGGCTATTTTCTCTTTTTTTTTTAAATTGAACCTATAATTTTTTTATTAGTCAGCAAATTCGTTGTAAAATTGTCGTTAAAATGGTACTAAAAACATAGTACTTATTTCTAGTATTTTCGAAGAACCCTTTAATGGGATATACCTGTTTATAATAAATGTTTATAATATTCAATATGCGGTGCTGCATCTAATAGTTGGTTGGTTGGCCATGGAATGATATTAAGCAAAAATTGCTGTGTAACCAAACGTCAAATATCTACTTAAAATTTCCGTATAAAGTGTTTTTCTGTAGTTCCTCTTTGCTGTAATCGCGTTTAATTGTTATAATTTAAGTTCGGCTAGTTAATTATCAATTTCCGGTTGTTCGTTATTAGTTGTTATCTTATTATCAGTTATACCGTTTTGTTGTCATTATTTTTTTTTACATGGCGCAATAGTTTATAGTTGTGTTTCTTTAGAATGAATTTTTCGAAATAGGAGCTAATAGACATGGTATTTGTTCTTGGCGCTAGCAATATAAATCCACTTTTAGCATCAAGAACATATGCTATGGAGTATCCACACCGAAGAGCACCAGATATTAAGACGTTTGAAAATTTGTTGACAGGGTTTCTTCGGACGGGTTCACTGAATTACGTCAAATATGAAAGAACTAAGACTATGGTTACAGAAGATAATGAAGTGACAGTCGTCCAGTCCGTTGTGGAAAATCCGCGCGTATCTACATGGATAATTTCGAAATAATATGGGATAGAAGTCACTGCTGTAAGAAGGATTCTAAAGAAAACATAAATTTCACCCCTACAAAATTCAAAATCATCACGGCTTATTACAAACGGATTTTGAAAGGAGACTTGTTTACTGTGAATGGCTACTTTTCCAATTACGACAAGATCTAAATTTTCTAGATCATGTGCTTTTCACAGATGAAGCAACATTTGCTAATTGTGGAATAACAAACAGAAAAGATTCTCATTATTATGACACTAGAAACCCTCATTTTGTGCAACCCATTTTATACCAACAAAAATGGAGTGTTAACACCTGGGGAGGCATCATAGGAAACACTATTATAGGTCCATTCTTTTTTAATACTACTTTAAATTGTGAAATCTACACAAATTTACTACAAAATAATTTACCATTGCTGTTAGAAGGCCTACCAGATAACGTCATAAGGAGATTGTGGTACCAACATGATGGTGCACCTGCACATTACGGTGCATTAGATCACATTTAGATAGGGTATTCACCAATAGGTGGATTGGGAGAGGAAGCTTTATAAGCTGGCCACCGCGATCACCAGATCTAACTCCTTGTGATTTCTTTCTGTGGCTTACTGTAAAAAAATAGAGTTTACGAAACACCTTCTACAATGGCAGAGAACATGCAGCAATGAATCAGAAACGCTTTTCTTCAAATAAGTGAAAACAACATGACTCAAAATGCAAGTCTGTCGATGCAGAGGCGATTAAGAGCATGTGTAGAGCAGAATGGACATATATTTGAACACATTTTAATGAATTTTGTTTTATAATGGAAAAATTACAAAATGTAATTCTAAAACTAATAATAACGAATTAAAAAACAGGTGTTTGTAAAAGTTACTTTGTTTGATATCATTTCATGGCCAACCAACTATTAGATGCAGCACCGCATATTGAATATTATAAACATAGGTATATTCAATTAAAGGGCTATAACTTCGAAAATACTAGAAATAAGTACTATGTTATTGGTACCATTTTAACGGCAATTTTACAAGGAATCTGCTGACGAATAAAAAAATTATACAAAAGTATTTTGAATAATATGAAAATAATATTAAAAATGGGGTGTGAAGAACACAATACAAGTTCATATATGTATTTTTGAATGTACCTTCTCCAAAGACGTAGATACGTATTTCACATTTCTACAAAAAATTATAGGTTCAATTTAAAAAAAAAGAGAAAATAGCCTTTAAACTTCGATAACTTTGGCACGACATATTTAACATTCTGTATATATTGTCACGTTGTTTACCCTCAAAACATATAACGTGTTAGTCCATAAATTGGTAACAAAAGAGTTACGTGTGGCACTGCACCCATTTTCAGGCTAAGACTTAAAATGCTGCAACGCTGCAACTATCAAGATTTTAACAAAATTTGCAATGAAACCAAAACTAACAGTTGAAAGTGTACATATATCATTGCAAAGATAATTTGGGTGGCTATCATCATAATAACAACAAAGTATAGCAATATATTAAAAAAAAAAATTGAAAGCGTTTGCGGAAATTTGGAACAGCCTGTAAATATATAAATAAAAATGGAAAATGTACTGTAGCATACTACATGTGTACGTAAAATTGAATTGCTACAACTTTATTACTTTTCATGCTAAGCTCCGCCGACACACTATTGCCGCACCCGGTATAACTCCTTACCACAATTATTAATCGTATCCTAAATACGTATTTCGACAACTAAGTTGTCGTCATCAGTAGGTAAAACCACTAATCAAAATGTCGCACATGGGCACAGTATATACAAGGTACCCCAAAATCATACGACAAACTTTAGAACATAATAACTTATTATATTATTAAGTAACATCCATAGAATTATATGCATGTAGCTATTAATTGTAATCTTTTATCATATTATTATGCAACGTTCTTATCATATATTATGTAATAATAATTATTTTTTATGTACAAATGTAATTTATAATAATTTTTGTTGATTTACTACTTTTCCTTGATTTCCAGTAAGCGAAATACATAAAAAATAAAGTGCATAAATGGTAAAAATAAAGCAAATATTTGACATATTTTTAGGAAGAACGCAACATGTTTATGCACATATTTAAAGGATTTCTTGTGCGTAAAAATCCGAACTTTAAAAATTACTATCAGCTGTTGACATTGGCGTTATTTTTTGGATTAATTATTCTTTTCAGAGCTTAATACATCAACTTTGTGTGTGTGATGTGAGTGTAACATTAGCAACTGTGTTAATTACTATTGCTAATGGCTAAATTAATGTTATTTTAGAAACGTTTTTGTGAAGAGGTATTTACATCGGAACATGTTTATACACACACACACGCACAGCGTTATCGATCGACCTTCCGCCAGGTATTGAAAGAAAAGTTAGGATTTTCTTCCAAACATATTCTCTTTTTTGCTTAAAAGCTGCTTAATTTTGCATTTGTTAAAAGTAAAATAAAGTTGTATTTAGTATTTAATTGTTTCAGTTTTTGCTGACTACATAGCACACCTTTAAATATTATTAAAACAATTGAAATTTACTTACATTTTAAGCAATGTATTTGGATATTCTACATAATCCCTAGAGCCAATTAATATTAATGAAATAACATGTAAGAGTTAGGCATGTATGTAATAATTAGGAACACAGAGGAACCCATTTATAATTCCATTTAATTAGCGGAGTAGACGAAACCATATTTGTCATGTTAAACTCAGGGGCCTTTAATTATACGGAAATATCCTGCGAAATGAAATTAAACAACGTGAATTTTGGGCATTCGTGAGCCTAACAATGTACAAGGCCGATCTATTGTTATCCATTATTATATTAGGATGTATAAATGCCTTTTCGACTTCCCTCTCATCTTGCGACTGAAATTTGCCCTTCTAATAATAATAATGGTTACCGTTACTGTCCATGTAGGAGATGATTAAATTTAATAATTATTAAGACTGATAGCCGTACCTCGTTTTATGCGAACAACACATTACTGTGAAATTCTCCATGCGATTGGAATAAGTTTATTGGCGTATGAGTGAATGCGATAATTTGCAGACTTATTTTTGTTATAATATAAAACCTTAAATATTTATTATGCACAGTGTGAAAAGGTGCAATAAATCTGCCCACTAATTAAAAGCGAAAATTCCAACTTTTGGAACACAGTGTATATAAATATGCATTTAATAATTTTGTATTTTATTTTACGTCACAAGTACTATAACAAGTGTTCATTTGAAAAGTCAATCTAGTAGCATGTGATTTACTGAGAACATTTTGAGGTATGTCGTAAATTAAAATTTACACTTAACCTACGAAGTCGTATATTTTGACAGTTTCATACATACAAATAAATAACAAATAATAGGTATTTATTGAAAACTATAACAAATGTTGAAAATGTTGTCCTTCAAGATCAATGCACTTTAAAACCCTCCGTTCAAAATTTCTGATGATATTCTGCAACATGAATTTCTGTTCGATTCTCTGCAGCATATCATTCAAATTCAATACAGGTGTTCGAAATATGTTATTTTTTAGATAAGGCCACAAAAAGAAGTCGCAAGGTGTTAAATCGCATGGACGTGCAGGCCAGGCAATTTCAGTATTTCGACTAATTATACGCTCATCAAAAAATTCTGTTAAATAATCCAAAGATTCTGCAGTACAGTGACAAGGTGCTCCGTCTTGTTGGAAATATGCATTTTGAAGTTCATCATCATGCAACTGGTTGTAAAATTTCCGTACGGTACCTTTGAGCAGTTAACGTTCCCTGAAAAAATATTGGTCCAATGATTCGCCTTTGGCTTATCGATGCCCAAACACCAATTTTCTCTGGATGTAGCGATTCTTCATTAATTACATGTGGATTTTCACTACTCCAAATTCTTGTATTTTGTGAATTTAGGTATCCCGTTTTATAAAACCATGCTTCATCAGTAAAGATGACTCTTTGCGAAAGTTCTCCATTATTGTTCATATTTACAAACCAATTACAAAACTGTAGTCTACGTGGGTAATCAATTTCTAACAATTATTGTACTGCTGTGACACGGTATGGATAAAGTTGCGAAGTGTTATTATATTCCAAAAATATTAAAAATTCCTCACTTCATAACCCGATTTCCCAACTTGTTCATTTTTTCATCACTGATCAAATTACAGCATCAAAAGTCACTACATCTAAGGAAACTTCCCTACTCATGGCAACCCTAGAATGAGATTTTGTTCTTTATTAACTGCAATTATCAAATGTAATTTATCAAATCCATTTTGATTTTTGCATTTTTATCTTAAATCAGTTAGCTGTCTATCTTTATTTGTTTTTATTTATCCTATTTTCAAACGTTCGATAATAAAAATCCGACTAAATAAATAAATTTAAAAAAATCAATGAAATTTCGATAATGTATGTGTTTAGATTAAAGGAAAGGAAACGCATATAAACACGCCGACGGAATGTTTAAGTAACGATCTCCATAAAGTATCATCAGCTCAAAGGACACACGCACAAGACCGCGTGTCCGACTTTTTTAATAGTCCCACGTATTTATAACGCATAAAATTCAGGATATTATTGAGTAAATCCTAAAATTTCAGGGCATTTTATGCGTGTCCAATAGAAAATTTACGAACTGATAGAACACACAAACTTTTTAAACGCCGTCTTTTTTCTTAATTTTTATTTAAAAGCCGGCCTGTGTATTTACATAATGGTGGGTTTGTGCGAAATGTGTTTCTTTAATGTTTTTAGCGCCCGGACAACACTACAGGAAATAAAATTTAATGAAAGTAAACGAACGGTTTGGCAAAAAGTAAAGACTTGTGAGATTTCAAAGTTGTATTTAAAATTACAACATAATTTCGTATAATTAAATTAAACAAATAGTGAAAAGAACAAATAAAGTGTGTTTTGGAAAGAATTTAAGTATCAAAAGATTAAAAATTCGCATTTGAAACTTTCTTCTTAGCATTTTTAATCATTTAAATACGGAAAAATGAAATACTTAATTATATCTTTTAAATAGCAGGCTGTGGCTTATTCTGTAAAAGTTAAATGAAAATAATCCCTGCTACAATGTAGCTTTAATCCTAGATACGTTCTTTAACAGCTAAGCTGTCATCGTCGCGCAGTAGAAAAATTATGGAAATACAAAATACTTTGTTCCTTAGATGTAAATAGAATTAAATTGTCATTTAGAAATTAGTATTAATAGATCGATGGTATAGAAATGCGTTTTGCTTGCGTAAAATGTGTACTAGTACTTGGTGTGTAATAATTTTTCTACTACTGACGATGACAACTTAATTGTGAAAATACTAAAATTTATATTTAAGCTTAATAATCTTCAAAAGTTAGTTTTAAAAATTATTTTTAACTAACTTTTGAAGATTATTAAGCTTAAATATACCTAAATTTTAGATATCGCGTCGTTTATATGTAACCATTTATAACAACCTATTAAGTTTATAGATCGAATTTACACAAAAAAAAGAACAAGAAGAGGCAGGTTTTTTACCACCAAATCTAATTACAATAATCTTGAAAACTATTTGCTCCCTTTCAAGTTTCTGGCGAAATTAAAACCAACCTTAATCGAAAGATAGCTTTAGGCTATAGATCTAAACTGGGCAGGTATGAATATTAAAAAAAAAAGTCTTTTAGGAATCAATATTAAAGGTGCTCCATAGTTAATAAAAACTGGATAAATCTCTTAATAAACTCTCTTATAAAAGTGCTGCTTCCAATCACATCGAAACTGAAAAGCTCTTATAGGAACGATTAGCACGAATTATCAATGAGGAAGACCTAAAATTTGAACACTAGTTCAGGTTTAGGCGTCAATACTCAAGAACTAACAACAACTAATCAGGTTAATAGAATAACTGACCTTTGTCTAAATAAAAAAAAAGAATGTGTGCTCAGCTGTTCTTCTGGACATTTTCTTGTAAATATGCAAAAAGCACTTTAAAATGATATCTCATTTGACTTGCTTCATGTAAACTTTACAATGGCATGTAAATACGCCAGGAATATTCTTGAGATGTAGTAAATATTGTTTAATGCCAAATAAATAATTGATTATGACTAGAAGTGGGTTGAATTAATAATTACTTTAAACATAAAGCCTTTAGAAAACGTAACTATCTACCAATCGCGTCGTTTCTTGACTCACAATATTCTGGATTCATACAGGGTGGCCCAAAATGACCGAAGGAGTTTGAGTTCATTATAACTTCTTATTTAAGACATAATTATTAATTTTTTTTTACTTTAAATACAGTATATTAATGGAGAATATTTTTAATTTAATTGTGAAAAATTATATCTCGCAATGACCGAAGGGGTTTGAGTTCATTATAACTTCTTATTTAAGACATAATTATTAAATTTTTTTTATTTTAAATACAGTATATTTAATGAAGAATATTTTTAAAAAATAAAAAGAAGTCGCAAGGTGTTAAATCGCATGGACGTGCAGGCCAGGCAATTTCAGTATTTCGACTAATTATACGCTCATCAAAAAATTCTGTTAAATAATCCAAAGATTCTGCAGTACAGTGACAAGGTGCTCCGTCTTGTTGGAAATATGCATTTTGAAGTTCATCATCATGCAACTGGTTGTAAAATTTCCGTACGGTACCTTTGAGCAGTTAACGTTCCCTGAAAAAATATTGGTCCAATGATTCGCCTTTGGCTTATCGATGCCCAAACACCAATTTTCTCTGGATGTAGCGATTCTTCATTAATTACATGTGGATTTTCACTACTCCAAATTCTTGTATTTTGTGAATTTAGGTATCCCGTTTTATAAAACCATGCTTCATCAGTAAAGATGACTCTTTGCGAAAGTTCTCCATTATTGTTCATATTTACAAACCAATTACAAAACTGTAGTCTACGTGGGTAATCAATTTCTAACAATTATTGTACTGCTGTGACACGGTATGGATAAAGTTGCGAAGTGTTATTATATTCCAAAAATATTAAAAATTCCTCACTTCATAACCCGATTTCCCAACTTGTTCATTTTTTCATCACTGATCAAATTACAGCATCAAAAGTCACTACATCTAAGGAAACTTCCCTACTCATGGCAACCCTAGAATGAGATTTTGTTCTTTATTAACTGCAATTATCAAATGTAATTTATCAAATCCATTTTGATTTTTGCATTTTTATCTTAAATCAGTTAGCTGTCTATCTTTATTTGTTTTTATTTATCCTATTTTCAAACGTTCGATAATAAAAATCCGACTAAATAAATAAATTTAAAAAAATCAATGAAATTTCGATAATGTATGTGTTTAGATTAAAGGAAAGGAAACGCATATAAACACGCCGACGGAATGTTTAAGTAACGATCTCCATAAAGTATCATCAGCTCAAAGGACACACGCACAAGACCGCGTGTCCGACTTTTTTAATAGTCCCACGTATTTATAACGCATAAAATTCAGGATATTATTGAGTAAATCCTAAAATTTCAGGGCATTTTATGCGTGTCCAATAGAAAATTTACGAACTGATAGAACACACAAACTTTTTTAACGCCGTCTTTTTTCTTAATTTTTATTTAAAAGCCGGCCTGTGTATTTACATAATGGTGGGTTTGTGCGAAATGTGTTTCTTTAATGTTTTTAGCGCCCGGACAACACTACAGGAAATAAAATTTAATGAAAGTAAACGAACGGTTTGGCAAAAAGTAAAGACTTGTGAGATTTCAAAGTTGTATTTAAAATTACAACATAATTTCGTATAATTAAATTAAACAAATAGTGAAAAGAACAAATAAAGTGTGTTTTGGAAAGAATTTAAGTATCAAAAGATTAAAAATTCGCATTTGAAACTTTCTTCTTAGCATTTTTAATCATTTAAATACGGAAAAATGAAATACTTAATTATATCTTTTAAATAGCAGGCTGTGGCTTATTCTGTAAAAGTTAAATGAAAATAATCCCTGCTACAATGTAGCTTTAATCCTAGATACGTTCTTTAACAGCTAAGCTGTCATCGTCGCGCAGTAGAAAAATTATGGAAATACAAAATACTTTGTTCCTTAGATGTAAATAGAATTAAATTGTCATTTAGAAATTAGTATTAATAGATCGATGGTATAGAAATGCGTTTTGCTTGCGTAAAATGTGTACTAGTACTTGGTGTGTAATAATTTTTCTACTACTGACGATGACAACTTAATTGTGAAAATACTAAAATTTATATTTAAGCTTAATAATCTTCAAAAGTTAGTTTTAAAAATTATTTTTAACTAACTTTTGAAGATTATTAAGCTTAAATATACCTAAATTTTAGATATCGCGTCGTTTATATGTAACCATTTATAACAACCTATTAAGTTTATAGATCGAATTTACACAAAAAAAAGAACAAGAAGAGGCAGGTTTTTTACCACCAAATCTAATTACAATAATCTTGAAAACTATTTGCTCCCTTTCAAGTTTCTGGCGAAATTAAAACCAACCTTAATCGAAAGATAGCTTTAGGCTATAGATCTAAACTGGGCAGGTATGAATATTAAAAAAAAAAGTCTTTTAGGAATCAATATTAAAGGTGCTCCATAGTTAATAAAAACTGGATAAATCTCTTAATAAACTCTCTTATAAAAGTGCTGCTTCCAATCACATCGAAACTGAAAAGCTCTTATAGGAACGATTAGCACGAATTATCAATGAGGAAGACCTAAAATTTGAACACTAGTTCAGGTTTAGGCGTCAATACTCAAGAACTAACAACAACTAATCAGGTTAATAGAATAACTGACCTTTGTCTAAATAAAAAAAAAGAATGTGTGCTCAGCTGTTCTTCTGGACATTTTCTTGTAAATATGCAAAAAGCACTTTAAAATGATATCTCATTTGACTTGCTTCATGTAAACTTTACAATGGCATGTAAATACGCCAGGAATATTCTTGAGATGTAGTAAATATTGTTTAATGCCAAATAAATAATTGATTATGACTAGAAGTGGGTTGAATTAATAATTACTTTAAACATAAAGCCTTTAGAAAACGTAACTATCTACCAATCGCGTCGTTTCTTGACTCACAATATTCTGGATTCATACAGGGTGGCCCAAAATGACCGAAGGAGTTTGAGTTCATTATAACTTCTTATTTAAGACATAATTATTAATTTTTTTTTACTTTAAATACAGTATATTAATGGAGAATATTTTTAATTTAATTGTGAAAAATTATATCTCGCAATGACCGAAGGGGTTTGAGTTCATTATAACTTCTTATTTAAGACATAATTATTAAATTTTTTTTATTTTAAATACAGTATATTTAATGAAGAATATTTTTAAAAAAATTATATCTCGCAATGGACCGTTGATTTGAGAAATAAAGGTCAATGATTTTAGCACGTTGTTCAATTGTGTACTGCCAAAACAAAATTGCATGTCGATGCGACAATTCACATCAAGCTTTGATACAAAATAATACAAATCTGTATGAAAACAAATTTGCATCTGTATATGCATGGACACACAGTACGTATTTACCAGCTTTTGCTTCAACTACCAGACGCATGCGTTTCTGTGTAACCACTTTGTCAATGATGGTTTTATGAAGACAAACGACTGTAGGTACACTTCGCGGTCATGTAGCAAATTTTGTCCTATCCGATGACACCAGATAACCTCATGCCATCTTACGGACAAAACCGACCACGCCGGTGCAAAGTGTTTCTTCTCGAATAGCTAAGCTATTACAGGAAAAGAAAAAATACGCATATTACTGTGAGTCCATTAACTCGTCGCCATGTGGCGTAGTATAGCAAAAACAAATTGCATGTCGACGCGACAATTCACATCAAGCTTTGATACAAAATAATACAAAACTGTGTGTCCATGTATCAGATACAAATTTATTTTCATACAGATTTGTATTATTTTGTATCAAAGCTTGATGTGAATTGTAGCATCGACATGCAATTTGTTTTTGCTATACTACGCCACATGGCGACGAGTTAATGGACTCACAGTAATATGCGTATTTTTTCTTCTTTTCCAGTAATAGCTTAGCTATTCGAGAAGAAACACTTTGCACCGGCGTGGTCGGTTTTTGTCCGTAAGATGGCATGAGGTTATCCGTTGTCATCGGATAGGACAAAATTTGCTACATGACCGCGAAGTGTACCTACAGTCGTTTGTCTTCATAAACCCATAATTGACAAAGTGGTTACACAGAAACGCATGCGTCTGGTGGTTGAAGCAAACGCTGGTAAATACGTACTGTGTGTCCATGTATATACAGATACAAATTTGTTTTCATACAGATTTGTATTACAAAATACTGAAAACAAAAAAAAATTATAATAAAAAAGTCATATGGAATTAAAATCCCTTCGGTCATTTTGGGTCACCCTGTATTTTATATAATTATATCTTTCCATTGTTCATACGTTGTCTTTTTATTTCAAGTACACCCCGTCTAAGACAATTTAAAAACGAGATTAAATTTTTTTTTTAATTAAACAAAAATTAATGGAAAGTATATTTTAAAATCAACAATTTTAATTAAGTTAAAAATATATGAAACTATAACTTAAGAGAAATTTTATTTCTAAAATTTTCATACTTATTACCCGCTTAACATTGATCGCCATCGGGATTACAGAATTTTTTTTTTAATCATTTAATCTCGTAAATTCATATCCAACTCTAGGCGGAGATCAAACTATGCATCGTTATCGATTTTGGCATTTAACAAAAGAGTACCTGCATGCTGGGTTTTATTATCGCTGTGACATTCCCATTGATTCCGTAATCCAGATTTAAATGCGAACGTATTTAGATTTAACGAATTCTAATTTCTGTGTGCTGACGAGTCTAGTTTTTAATCGTTTTTTTCTGTTTTTTTTTTCTGATATACGCGGACATTCTTTTTGTATCAGAAGACTTCCAAAATTAAAAAAAAAATGGAAGTACCTAGGGTGATTCAAATTTGACCAGCATTTAATTTTTTTCTGGTCGATACAAACTACAAATTTATATTATCATCAACTTTTTACATAATTTTTCTAAGTAAAAACCCCTATTTAAAATACACTTGTCCAATCGCTTCGATAGTTTTTGTATTCCTGTCGAAAAATATTCGTTCGGTTGACGACGTAGCCAGTTTTGCACTGCCTTCGCTTTCTCATTAGAAGCAAATTGCTTGCTTCCCAAGAACTTCTTGACTGGGCCAAAGATATGATCACTCGGAGTCAAGTACGAACTATATGGAACGTGAGACAGTAATTTTTAGCCCAATTTAGCCAATGTTTCCTTCGTTAGATTGGCTGTATGTGGACGAGTCTTAACGTGTAGGAAAATTTTTGTTTAAGATACTGCGTCTTTTTGTTCGTATTGGCCAGCTTAACCTTTCCAAGAACATCACTGTAATATTATGAATTACTAGGTTTTCTTTCTTCAAGAAGTCGACGCAAGTTGTGTTTTCAATTTTTCATATGGAGATAAGCTTAAGGAACGCCATTCCATGTTAAACTTCTAGCTTTCTGGAATATAATGTATACCCAGTGTTACGCTTAGCATATAAAATATTTTTATCTATTTTTTTAATATATTTCTTCTTTGAATATCTCGATTTAAAATAATATACGTAAGACATTTTTACATTTGTACCACTGTACATATTCGTGTCCAAAGAGAAAGTTTTTCTTTGGTTATATTCTGAACTGACCGAGACCATTTTCTACCTGACCTTGTCAGCAACCCTAACGTTACGGTCGAATTTCTTTCTAGTACATTCCATTTTAAATTCTTTTAATTAATATTACATGCTTCTTCTTTCATATGTTGTGTTTGATACCGTTAGGAAGCTTATGTCACAAGGGTTATTCTAATAATATTTATGACATCGGTAGACCACGTCTTCAGGTCGCGCTTCTTATTAATTATAATTCAAGATATCGACCCCTCTCTTCGATGGATCATAAAACAGACCGTTTTCTAGACCGTTTCTTTTCGACACAAACTATGAGTCCTTCTTCTCTTTCAAACGTTCGCGAGTGACACACACATCGCTCATCGTGCTGTCCAAGTCACGATGCCACGCCGTCCGGTGTCTCTTCGCTTCTAAGGTAATTTTGTATTGTTCAATATATATTATTCTTTTAAGCGAATCCATATTAATTCACATCAATTTAAACTAATTAATTTCTTATTCCTCCGGCCAACACCGCTCTACATATACTTGACCAAGGTATATCTTCGAAGGCCACGTGACCATCATCGCCACGCAAAGGTAACTTTGTATTGTTCTATACAGAGATTATTTTTATATTAATCGTATTCAATTAACCCTTAATTTACTGCTCAATTTAACGTTCGTTTTCAGAGTATTTTTTGTGTGTTAATTTTTAATTAATTATTTACTGCTCATCGTGTACATATTACTTTTGTTTAATTACTTTTAAATATACGAATTTCAATTTCTTATTATGTAAATATAAATACAAACTTTAAGGACGCCGCTGTGTTTTATTTTATTTATTAAGTTTTTGTGTATTTATTTTAATTAACCATCATCACACACGTCCTGGACTTTTGAAGGAACTTCATTATTAGCACATCGAAAGCCACCGTTTGTAATTAGGTGTCGCCCCCCTAATTTGTAATACCAGGTGTCATCAGTTGTCACGATTAAATCTTTCTTTGAAGTCTATGGTTAAGGAAAAACTCAAAAAAGGTATAAAACCCCTTACCACAATTTATAATCGTATCCTAAATACGTATTTCGACAACTAAGTTGTCATCATCAGTAAGTAAAACCACTAATTAATGTGTTACACATGGGGCACAGTAAAGCTAACACACAGAATCGCGCACAAATTTACACGCCGTCCACGTTGTACTTATACGAGTTACCTAACATCGAGAACCTACCACATTGTTCGGGGATAATACCGACGTGTTTCGCGAATCTTCGAGTAATCTAGTTGGTTCGACAGATTTCTAGTCTCGTAACAATATGCTTGGAACGACGAGGACATACCTGTCCTACGTAGTAAACCTGAACAAGAAAGTAGTAGGTACTTAAAGATACATATCTTACTAACAATTACAAAAGTTAGAATAAAATAAAAAGTTAAGAAATATTGATTTGAATGGATTTTTACCTACTTTTGTAGTTTTTCGAACAATTTTTAAAATTCGTTGGCGGGCCGCATAAATATCGACATTGGGCCGCATGCAGTCCGCGGGCCGCGGTATGTGCATCGCTGCATTAATGGTTGTAAAAAATGGAGGATAGATATTTTCTTGATGAAACTGTATTAAGGGAAGCTGTTCGTGATGTAGACGAAAAAGGTACCCAACAACAGACTTTCCCAAAAATAAAACATTCCGAAGCAAGTTTATTGCTTAACAACCAGAATACAATGGGCAGAAGAAAATATAATTGATTCGACCAACATCCTAACATTGAAAATATCAGGAAGGAAGCCACTGTGAAATTATATACAAAATCGTTAATAAAATATGTCGTTTCTTAAGGAGCACATAATATTCCATCTAAATTATTGTTGTTGTTATATATACATAGCTCATATATTAGATTTGTTGCATTAATGAAATAAAAATATAAAAACTGGATTCTGTTTCATTTAAGTTCTTAAGTACACAAAATATTCAATGACCGGAATATCGAGACTACTGTACATACATAATCTGTCCTCTTCTACAATTACAGTATTTCTTATATTGTAACTTGAAACTCTAACTGCAACAGAATAACTCTTAATATTGAACTTAATATAGTAAAATACGATATTTTATTCAATTCAGATTTTACCAGATTAAAACAAATATTTGGTTGACGATTATCTTAACCATGCTACTCCATTAGATATCGATCGATCCTTCTCTACATATAAGAGCATTGATTTCTCGTTACAAACACAGTTACACGAAGAAATTGTTGAAACATACCTTCTGCTGAGAATATTAAACCGATTTTATCCACTTCGAGCATCTGCATACTCAAAACATTTCCTAAAAGGGTAGGTGTTTATTTACATTTATTACCTGCTAAACCTCTTGCACTTATCGAACCGCGCGTTAGTAATGCCAACTCTACTTATAAGGAACAAGTTACGTGATTGTTGGAAGTTCCTTCTCAATCTGCAAGTACCGAATTTTGACAAGACGATTTTAGCAAATTTAGACATACTTTTTAAAACTACATCCATCATCTTTCCTGGACTTATCCAATAACAATCTGAAAAATCATTACTTACCTCATCAGTTGTAGATTTATAACGTTTGTACATATTCGGAGCACAGTCAGAATAAGCTATAACGACTGTACCTGTCCAAATTGGATGCCAACACACGGAAGCTATCATTTTATTTCTAGCCTCGTTCAAATACGCAAAAGACATGTATTCATCCCACGTTACAGCTCGTGGAGCTTTCGTAAACGAGGTATCGGTCACTAAGTCTTGAAAATCGTTCGTGTAAAGATTTATGAATTCATTTACCTTGATGTGATCGCATAAAATCTCTAATTGGTTCTCTAGATAGTCTTTCATGTTGTTTTCGAATTCTTTCGATAACGCTTCAATTGGAGCGAATTCATATTCGTATTGAGTCCAGGCATTCTTGGGATAGGCACATATCGTTTGGGCTTCGGATGTGGATGTGCTAGGAGCTACTTGGGTACCGGCATGTATTCGTTTTTTAGATATGGTAGTGATTTGTAAAAGATCTGTTAATAGCTCGGCATAACCGTTTCTTGTCGCGTCCACTGGTCTTAATTTGAAAACAACTTTCGGTGACATTACCGGATAAGCAGCCTCTACTTCCACTTCTAATAAAGGTCTGTTGGTTTTCTCTGTGCATTCTTCAATTTCTATTTCGCTACCTAAACTCCTCCAAAATCGAATTTTCTTCGTGATAGCTCTAGCTAATTTCTTCTCTTGGGCTTCGCGGATTTTTGCGATTACTTCTTTAATTTTTTCCTCAGCTGTTTCGGCGAGAACTATATAGAATTCATCGTATTCTCTAGTTTCATCAGGATCGTAACCAACTAGGATTTCTTCTCTGGGAAACGTTATTAAGTCCAGACGAATCGGTAAAAATTCCGAATCCTCGTTCATCTCCATGTGATCCTCAAACATTTCTTTTTTGATGAATTTCCAAGGTTTCTCCGATGTAACATCTTCACCGACTAAACAGGTCATGTCTTTCTGCATTTTTTCGTTTAACGTGATTCGTAATACGCCTGGCATATCGAAGTTAAAATTCATGAAATCCTCCTTTTTTTCATGGCTGTGTCTCCGTCTCCTTTTACTCTGACTTTGACTCTGCCGTTTTCTCGATTTTCTGTCCTCGAATTCCTGTATACACTGACTTTAAAGTGAATCACACAAACTAAAATTATGTCAGCTTATCCTTATTACGGAAACGGTAACACCATGCGTTTATTTTCAATACCTTCAACCTTTTCTACCTCTTTTCTAAGAATGAGAAAAGTCAATAGTAAGGAATAGGACAATTGTCCGAGTTAAACGTGTTAAATTTGTTTTTAACGATATGAATGCTTTCGTATGCGTCTAGATCTGTAGACTTGTTGATGTTTTCGACTAGTCTATTAAATTTAATATGTGATATGTGTTCTCTAAAACGGGTTATTATTGAACGTTTCGTTTGAGCTATATATTTAAAATTACAATCGCCGCAATTAATTTCGTATATACCTGATTTCGAATTCAAATTAACTTTATCTTTGGTATTACCTAGGAGACTTTTGATTGGTGTTTTCGGACGGAAAAGCAACTTGGAGATCTAGTTCTTTAACAACTCTATTAATGTTTTTGGTGATTAGATGGTATGGTAAAGAGATGTAGTTTTTCTCTTGGTTACGTTGACATATCAAATTGGATTCAATATGGATTCGCGGATTGTCTTTTTTAAATTCGTTTTTCTAATTAATTTATTAATTATTTCTATGTCAAAGCCACTATACCTTGCGATGTTTTTAATGAACTCTAGTTTCATTTCGTATCTCTCTATTGTTAACGGAAAGTTTAGTAACCGATTGTCTAAGAAATTAAAAGAAGCTGTCTTATGTTGAAAACTATGAATTTGAATCCGCGGTGACCATTGGTTTCCTTCCGGAAAATATCGATTTCGATTTTATGTTTATTTATAATTACTAACGTATACAACTGGTATCCTATCATCCACCATAAATTTAATAGTCGGAAATTTCAAATTTAACTGTTTAACAAAAATCGCAAAAATGTCAACATTTTACTTAAATTTATTTAAGTGTACTCTCTCCTTACGGACACCTCTCTTAAACGGACACCTCCCATAAACGGACACTTTTTGCAGTATCAAAAGATTACTTAGGTATTTTTAAAAATTTTCTCTCTTGAGCGGACAACCCTCCCATAACTGGACGCGGACACTTTTTTCCCACACCAAAGAGATTTTAGTTCCCCATAACCGGACAGCTTACAACACTATAACACTGTTTTTCCGTTTACTCTTCTTCATATTCGTACATTCGTACAGATGTTGCTTATTGAATAAAACGTGTATGTACAAAGAGGAATTCCCTAAATACGCACAGCTTGTTGTTTTGAATGTAGTACGTAAATACATAGTACATTTATAGATTCTTATTGTATACATACTTGAATCGCTATGCCTAAAGCAGTGTTGACTATTAAAGACAAAGTTAATGTCATTGAAATTCTAAAAAATGAGAAACTTAGTGTACGCGAGTTAGCAAAGAAATGTAAGATCAGTAAAACTCAAGCTGCTTGTATCATCAAAAACAGAGACCAAATTTTAAGATTGTGGGACACTGATGTCAATCCGGATAGAAAAAGGAGTATGCTGAACGTCAAAGGCGTTAACATTGATAAATTGTGCTACAAATGGTTTGTGAAGGCTCGAAATAAATGTATTCCTCTCTCGGGCACACTTATCAGAAGCAAGACTAAAGAAATTGCAGATAAATTGAATTACGCAGATTTTAGTGCATCATCTGGCTGGCTGGAAAGGTTCAAAAAACGGCATAACATAACCTTCCGTGTCATTTCTGGAGAAGCCGCTAGTGTAAACCAAGATGATGTCAAAAGTTTTACTGAAAAAGTGCCATCTTTGATTCAAGGATATGATTCACGAGATATTTATAATGCGGATGAGACTGGATTGTTTTTTCGGGAATTACCCGAAAAAACATTTGCATTAAAAGGTGAAAAATGCACCGGTGGAAAAATGGTTAAGGATAGGAACGATTTTGCACTGCGTCAATATGGCTGGAGAAAAGGATCCCCTTTTTGTTATTGGGAAAGCTGCCAAACCTCGGGCGTTTCGCAATATTAATTTCAACAATCTACCAGTTACGTGGCGATTAAACAAAAAGGCTTGGATGACGTCTGATTTGATGACTGATTTTCTGGCGCAGTTCGATAGAAAAATGCAACTTCAAGAACGGAACGTCCTGCTATTTTTAGACAATGCGGCCTCTCATCCTCGCGATCTTAAATTGAAAAATGTTAAAGTTATTTTCCTTCCAGCAAACACAACAGCATTTTGTCAGCCCCTGGATCAAGGCGTTATAAAAAATTTTAAGTTTTTGTACAAATCGTTATTTTTAAAAAATATTTTGCTGCAGATGGAAGACGCAAACTCTGCTTTGGATTTATCGAAATCAATAAATTTGTTAGATGTCGTTTATTTCATACACAAAGCGTGGGAGCAAGTGGGTCCCCAGACAATAAAACATTGTTTCAGGAAAGCTGGTTTTGAGAAAACAGATATCCTAAATGACGAGAGCGGTTGGACCACAGAAGATGAGCTTCCACTATCAGCAGTTGCTCAGTTCTCCAATATTATTAATCAAGTTCAGAGCCAAATCCAAATTGACGTCGAAGACTATATTAATTTAGATAATGAAGTCTTCATTAATGATGAAGACGTGGAAAACATTAATACTGAAATGTTAATTGCTTCCCAAGAAACGCTCGCCAACTCGTCTGAAGATGAGGAAGAAAGTCAAATTGAAGACAAGTTAACTTCCTATAAAGAGGCTTATTTAGCTATAAGAAAACTAAAGGCTTTTTCTTTGTATCACAGCGACCTTAAAGGTGTTCAATTGCTTACTGATCTTCAAATACATCTCCAAGATAATGAAATTAAAGGAAAAACGCGCCAAGCTAAAATTTCTGACTTTTTTAAATCTATTTGATTGAATACCTTGCATAACAAATTTTGTTTTTTTTTACTTCTCGCAAAAATGTTAATGAAAATTCTGTTTATTTTATCTAATATTTATATGTTCTTGTTTTGGAAATAAAATTGTTTAAAGATAAATATATTACAAATTATTATTTACTCTTTTTGTACTTTTCTCATAAGCGGACACTTCTCATAAGCGGACAAATTTTTCAGTCCCATGGCTTTCCCCTTAAGAGAGAGTACACTGTACACTACTAATAATAAAATTGTTAATTTTATTATTAGTAGTGGTTCTTCATTACAGAAATACTTCAGGCTTTAGGTGTACAATAATGTGAATAATGTCTAAAAGGTATAAACAAATAAATAAATTTAATAGTTCTCTATATCTAATCAAAACAAATTTATCATTTTATCGTAAAACATTCCTTTTATTTCTTTTACACAACATTGTACACGAATTGCAATAAATATGAAATTCATCGGTAACCTACCAATAAATCTACCAACGATTTCAATAAATTTATTCCATAAATTACATAGTACTATACTCATATATGTTATGTATTAATTTGTTTGATAATCTCGATCTATAAATAAGCTCAGATGATTTACTTCACGCCAGCTACGAACAAATTAAATTGCCTTAGTGGGGGCTGCATCCACATGTCCATTTATCGGGAGCGCGCAGTTATAGTCAATAAAGCTAGGCTGTAATATTACGAAATTAATAAACGCGGCATTACATGCTTTTGTTATTTATACTAATTAAATTTCTCTAGCGGCGCTGTCTTGATACGGTATTGATTTTGGAAGAATCGAGGTTTATAACACACAGGTAGTTAAAACGGAATGATAATAAAGATAAGATTAGAATGGAATAAGAAATGAAAAGTTATGACAGGGACTAAAAATTTTAAAATAGTGTTACTCTTGCTAATACTCTGCACAGTGCTTTCAACACTTTAGTAAAAATATGTATTACGAGGTGATACCCAAACGTTCCCATTGTTGCGGGAAATGAAACAATTGTTCTGTTTTATAGTCCTTTACCCAAAAAGAATAGATGAACCTGGAATCATAAAGGCAAAAGTCGTTCAGTCAACGAAAAGGATTATGGTGTCAATAATTTGAGACAGCAATCGCATTTTACTGACTGATTCTAATGATCGCAATAAAACTGTTAACTAGTGCTGAGCGATACCGACGCTTTCGGTATCCGGCATTGATACCAATCGAGGTATCGATACTTAGTATCGAGTCTGTGCACGGTATCGATTGTTTGATATCGTTTCCAAGAGATATAAATTTAATTTACCGATTCTAGCATATCTAAGGTATGAAATTTACAATATTGTGATATTTTTTTTGTAATAATTATAGTTATTATGCCATTATATGAATACTAGTTTATATTAATTAACAAGCATAAAAAATCTAAATATTTGCCACCCGATTTAAATTAAAATTCCAGGAATTGTTTACATAAAAAGAAGTTCCACAGATGTTATATACATATTAGTATTTTCTACACAAAAGTTTTTTATAATGTGAATAAAAAGAGAAAAACAATATTTTATGTGAGAAAAATAATCCCAAATACGGAATAAAAATAATTACTTCAAAATGCATTTTAAGAGAGAGAAACATTTCTTATTTAATATTTAAAATCAACGTGTCAAACAGTAGAACAATTCATGGCAAAAAAAAACATCTAAAAAAATCGTAAATAAAATCCATTAGCGAAAACAGTTCTTGGAATTTGTTCGAATGCATTCTAATGCTAGGGCATTGACCTGATTTAAGTACATGCGTACGCGAATGGCTATTGGCGGTCGCCGTTCACGTGGACTGCCGTTCTGTTGCTAAGCCATTTCCACTCCGACAATTTGACATGATAAGAGATGCATAGTCCACGTTGCTTGATCGTATGGTTGCCATGACAACCGTTAATTCGCATTCAATTTCAATGAAATATAAGTAAATATTAACATATTTTCTCCGTTATTTCTTATTTGAAGTGTTATATTTGCAATATTTTAAATTACCCATTTTAGTATTTAGAATTACGATGCCTGAATATTCATTTTATGCATTTAGTCAACTACATTTACAATTAGATATTATCATATTAAATTTAAAATCATAGGATAATAATTTAGTAATCTGTCAGAAAATATCACTATTAATTGTTACGTTACTTAGAAACAGTATCTATCAAAAGCATTTGTCGAAATGCCATGAAATTTAATACTATTATATGTTTGAAATTTAGTGATTTGGTAGTTTATATATAATTAATTAAAGTTTTACATTATTGTCACAATCAAGGTTGATTTATTATTTTGGTTCATTAATGTATTCAATTATGGCAATAGGTAAAGAGTTTTTTTTTATTGTATTGTGATGAGTTAGCAATATAATTTTAAAACTTTTCAGATTAATTTATTAATATAGTATGAAGTATCAACATGAATGAATAATATACTTACTTTGGTGTATAAGTTTCTGAAATGGGGTCTGTAGTTTATTTCGTTCCTGTAACTTTGTTACTATATTCTCTCGCCAATTAAAATCTTCTATAGCTATTTTATGTTTGGATGCTAAATATGATTCTAGTGCTCTATCATTTTATAGTGTTGGAGCCATTGTGTTTTTTAAATCTTTTTTGAAAAGTGATAATAATTCATAATAATTATCTTAAATATGTTTAAAAATATTGCGCACTTTTTTACTTTCCTTTAAATATGTAATGTTCTCAAATAGATGTCATTATTTATTCACTTTAATTAAAAATGTGTAGATAGTCGAGTAGTTTTGCTTGCAAATATAATACGATTAATTAAAAATGTGTAGATAGTCGAGTAGTATTGCTCGTAAATATAATACGATTTTGTATTACCTTGTAATTATGACAGTTGTCTAAGTCTAATTTTTTTACTTCTGTCATTTTCCTAAACTTGACAATTTATGTTAGTGTTGGGCACTCGTTAAAAGTGAAATAGTACCATTGTTCGTAAAAAAAATTTTATACAATGAAATTATATTTATTTATTTTTTTTAATTAAGGGCACACAAAGTGTTATTATATTGATGTTTTCGACATATTTCATCATTAATTAGCTACACTGTGTACGTATCGTGCGGACAAAGCTTTCATGCCTGGTTGCCATGGCAACTTAGCGTTTATTAAGATCTAATTTGCTACGCGTAATGTAAAATTCAACAACATACTTTTAATATATATTATAAAATAAATATATGTAATGCATACAATAGTTCATAAAGTATAAGTTTTCAGTTCAAGGTCAAATTCGAAGCATATGATTCAAATCAGTACTGCAGAGTCAAATGAAGTCAATATTCAATCGCGGAAACAATCGTTTGTCATCATAAAATATAAACGTCATGTTTTGCAATATTGTCAAAATTTTAATGTTACTTGCAATACAACCAAAGAAAGCACATACATAACCTACATTTCAAAATAATGAGTAAAGTGGGAACATGAATAGTTTAAAAGTATTGTTTCTTTTATAGTTCTGTATAAATATATTCTATCCAAGAAAACTATGCAGAAATTATTACTTTAATATTTGAACAAAATATTTTAAATGTTATTTATAATTATAAACTCACGAAAGTATTCGATCAAAAATTTATTTAAAAAGAAATATTTCAAGTCAGATATCATCAATAGTGAAATGCATAGGTATTGAGAAGATCTTTAGTGTCAAAAATGTTTGCATTATTAAGAATGACATACCTACCAAAAACATTTTCTTGCACTATATCTGGACTAAGAAGATTGGGAATGTATTAATTTCATGAATAATTTAGATTTCTACTTAATTTATATATTGTTTATATTTTAAATAAATTTAAATATATTTGAAAAGAATGTAAAAGTTATGTTCGTAACTCTTTAAAAAAGAATTAAAATCTTTTAAGAGTTGTCAATATATTTATATAAAATTATACATAAAAGAAAACATTTATATAGTCTACATTTAATATTTTATTGTTTCTTAAGAAAATAATGGTATAATAATTCGTCTTGCAGATAATACAATCCAAATACATATTATCCTTTATTAGATGAAGATAATATTTAACAAACATATGAGGATTTTCTGATAACTACATTTGATAATTTTGCAAGTTAGTACACCATCAATAAGAAAAAAACAAACTACACCACCAATAAGAAAAAAACAAACTTCAATCAAATAAAACTTTGCCACGAGATCTTTATCATGTAATGTTTCGATTTAGTTGATGATGGTTTCTCAAAACCGAAACGTCGCACTAAAAATGTAACAACACCGTTTTGTAGAGTTTTAAAAGTGCCAATGAAGAAGTTTTATTTATTTTTCGATAACTTGTAAAATAATGTCAGAAAAAAATTAAAACAAAAAATTAAAGAAACACATTTTCCTGAATATCCCAAAAAACATAATTGAATTACGTAAATGCCCTGTAAAAGGTCACTAAAGTGTGCAACTTTCTTCCCATTTAAACAACTTTGTATCTTTTACCATTGCCGAGATCTCCATGCAGTTCATTCTTATCTTGGACACAGTGTATAGGTAATAGGCTTGTAGAAGTTTAACCTATTCCAAAATAAAACTATACCATTGAGATCGATTCCAGTCATTTCTATAGTTAGCATCGATTTCTTGGTATCGATACCTTAATATCGGTTCCTTGGTATCGATAGTCTGGTATTGGTTTCTTGGTATCGATTCCTAGGTATCTATATTTCAGAATCGATACCTTCGTTATCTGAGGTATCGGAGAATCGATACCAGATATAGTATCGGATATTGGACGATGTATAAATACTTCGCCCAGCCCTACTATCAACAGCTTATTTGTTGCGAAAGTTTAGAGACAATATTCGTCAAAAACGTCCAGTAATATTGTCAAAAGGTGTTGTTTCCTAAATTAAAAGATTTTCTCGGAGGCAACAAAATCTGCACAAATGAAGAGTTAACTTTAACAGTGGACGATTATTTGGCAGGGTTAGAAGAAAATCACTTTAGAAACAGAATAAAGAAACTTTTACATCGATGAATCAAATGTATGAAATTAAGAGGAGTTTATGTAGAAGAATAAAGCCTGTTTATGTAAATTATGCAGTAAGCATGTAAGTTATGCAGTTTATGTACGATCGCGCGAATTAATTAACCTGCCCTCAGGAAACAAGCAATTTATAAAATAAATTTAAATAAGCAGAACAGCCACTCTAAAAGCTATTATAGTCTTCCCTTATGCACCATTATATGTTCCTGTTTATGCAATTTTTTTCAAAAAACGATCACCTTTGTTCGTGGAATATTTAAATGGAGCCTATTACATGTATTTCCAGCGTTTCTAGATGCATTATTTTCTATAAACTCTTTCATCTAATTTAAATATTTATGATCTTAATGTTTCACGCGCTTTCACAGCGGATGTAACTCAATTACGCTCGGATACGGTACCGTTAATATGGATCATATGATGCACAATATACGAGAATTTCATGCGGAACGAGACAAATTGTTCGATTTACGGTTACGGTATATTTCCATTTTTCCTCTTCCGCATTTAAATGTGGTTATATATCATTTGCAATATGTAGGTATTTTCACAGATAATATTTGTCTTGATAGGAAGATTGGGGTTAAATAATACAATTTCGTGTTTCGGTCTATAAGAACTCACTGATGTTTAGAATTTTTTCTTAAATTTTCGTTCAATCTAATATCTCTCTCTTTTATTTCACCTAGAATTTGGTAATCCGCCTGGAAAGCAAGGTACCTACAATTTCAGCAAATAGCTTCTTTACATAAAAATTAGATAACTAATTAGTCGATATTAGTAAAAGTATGTATTATTCCAATTACATTTTCCTGCTGAAATTCATTAGAAACTGTATTTAAATCTTTTAATGACTTCATCGGTACCTCATTCTGCAATCTTTCAAGTATGGAAATATTCAACTTGCTAGCAGTTGCTAGCAACTTTTCGATATTATTAAAAATGTTTTTTGTTATATACAAGAAAATGGTGATGTTATTACTAAAGACCGGACGCATCGGGCCGAAATTACGATGAACCACATAAATAGTCTATAACATCGCAACACATACACAGATTATTAGACCTGTTGGAATCTGACAATTTAAACGAAGAACTCTGTGAAACTTTAATGGCGGCAAATATTGCATTAAATAAACTTAAAAATCCAACCTTCAAAACATTTCTCCAAAAATATGCTGGTCGAAATGTTCCTGATGAATTCATCTTACGCAAATATTATGTTTCTAAGTGCTACACGAAAGCAGTAGAAGCCATCTTTCAAATCAGTATCTATGGATAAGTGCCGACGAAACTGTCGATATATTAGGACGCTGTGTGGTAAATGTTGTAACTGGTACACTACATCTAACTATTCCATATAACGCATATGTAATAGCAACAAAAGTTATAAATACAGTTTATGCGGAAACAGTAGCTAAAACCATTTACGAGAATATGCACCAAATGCTTCTTTCTGACGACAGGTACAAAGAAGAAGTATTTTTATTTATTAGTAACAGTGCTGCATATATATTAAAAACAGGCCGACTATTAAAGGAAACATATCCTAATATGCTGCATATTACTTGTGTAGCCCATGCTCTCCACAGAATTTATGAATATATAAATGACACCTTTCCGGAAATTGATAGACTTGTATCCGTTTTCAGAAGTTCAAAAAGTTTTCAGAAAAGCACCATTGAGAGTAGAAAAACTTCCGTCTTTGTCACTGCCTACCTCTCTAGTAATAACTAGATGGGGAACATGGTTGGAAGCTACTAGTTTTTATGCAGAGAATTTCGATAGTTTACAAAATTCCGTTACATGTTTAAAAATCGGTGCTCGAAGTGTTGATCTATTTTTTTAATGAAATCATTAGCGATAACATTTCTTGGAATTTTATTCAAACGCATCCTAATGCTACTGACCTGATTTGGTATTACAGGAGTATTTACTTAATACACTTTCTGTATTTCTACTATTCGGTTTAAATATTCAAATACACAACTATATCTACCTATATAATGTATTATTTAAAATCCATTTTAAGGAATTTCAACCCACACTTTCTTGCTTCTATTACTTTATAATTCATTTAGAATTATTACAATTAAAATAAAAATATATTGGCAAACAATTAGAAAGCGCAAAAGAATTCAAAATACTTGTATCAATGTAATACAGATATGGAGATATGCATATTCAAGTATTTTCTACACAAAAAGCTTTTTATAATGTGAATAAAAAGAGAAAACAATATTCTATGTGAGAAAATAATTTCAAATATGCAGTGAAAAATAATTACTTCAATATGCCCTTTAAAGGAAAAAAAAGTTTTTTATTTGATTTTAAAATCACCTGTCAATCATAAAAACAATATAATGCCAGACTCAAATAATTAATGTAATTTATAAGGCATTCAATAATATTCCTAAAATACGTGTATTGCAAGTATTAAGATCGATAATAATTTAAAACATTTCAATTATAAAACTTCAAATAATAAATAACAGGAAAAATTATTTAATATTGAGAATCCTATGATTTAATTGGTAGTTGCATACGAATTAACAGCTGTCATTGGCTCATAATCGGTCAACGTGGACTAGACATCATGTGTTAAAATGCCAGAGTGGGAGTGGTTTAGTGACGAAACGGCAGACAACGTGACAGCGGCCGCCAATAGTTATCCGCGTACGCCTGTAATGTCGGGTCAATGCCCTAGCATTGGAACGCCTTCGAGAAAATTCTAAGAACTGTGTTTCCTAATGGATTTTTATAAAAAGTAGGTCAGGAGACGATTTTTTAAGGTTTTTGCGATTTTAAAATGAAATAGAAATGTTTTTCTGCTCTTAAAATGCGTGTTGAAGTAATTAGTTTTTAGACGATATTTGAAATTATCTTCGTACATAAAACATTGTTTTCTCTCTTTTACTCACTTAAAAAATATTTTTTGTATAAAACGAATACTTGAATATGTATTAATAATATCTTAGCAAGTTTTTAATATGAACACAATTCCCGGAATTTTAATTTGAATGGCGTCAGAAACATTTAATTTTTTTTATGCACGCTCCATTCACAAAATATTTTTGTTCAAAATTAAATATACATAATACAACCTAGAAAGAAAATTGTTTTTATGATTGATACGTGGTTCTAAAATCAAATAAAAGTTTCCTCTTTTTATTCATATTATAATAGTATATTAAAGTACAAGTTGCATAAGACATGATTTTAGGGCACACCTTAAAAGTTTAAAGAACAAGTACACTAAAATGTCCTATGAAACGTGTATTTTATACTATTTTTTGTATTTCGGACATTAAAAGTTCAAAAAGACTTAAAATAAGAGGCATGTTTTGTACGAAAATTGTAGAAATTTTCTTTTTTTGAAGTTGGTAGCATTGATGTTTAACTAGAGCATTTTAAATATTTGAAAATCGGTGGTGTTATATGTCATTTTAAGTTTAAAATTTAGATTGATTTATGCAATAAATTATTAACGAAATGAACGAAGCAAATAATTGCACGCCCCTAGAGATTCGCAAAATAGCAGAAGATAATTTACAAAATCTTTTGCCAACAAAGTCTCGACATATTTATCAAAAGCAATACGAGCACTTTTTAACTTGGTGTAAAGAAAATAATATCGCGAATATTACTGAAAATGTAATTATTGCTTATTTTGATAAGGAAAGCAAGATAAAAAAGGCATCGACCTTGTGGTCCACATATTCGATGTTACGATGTTGTTTAAATATTTATAAAAATATAGATATCTCAAAATTTTCTAGCCTTCTTGCATATTTAAAAAGATTATCTGAAGGCTACGAGCCTAAGAAATCCAAGATTTTAGAAATAGATCATATTAACTGTTTTATAATAGAAGCCGATGATAAAACATATTTAGCAATGAAAGTAAGTAATACAAACATCCTTGTAATAGTATTTTATTAATGTTCTACATTATTTTGTTGTAATAGTCATATTAATATTGATAGGTTATCCTTATAATGGATTATAATGGAGCTTGTCGTCGTGAAGAAATCATTAACATGATTTTAGATGATATACAGTTTAAAAATGATGTCATAATGGTTAGAGTGCCAAAAACTAAAACTTATATTCCAAGACAATTTATTATAACAAAAAAATTATGGATTGATTTGGTTAAAAAATATTATTCACTTCGTCCCACTCATGTTACACATAAACGCTTCTTCCTGCAATATAGAAATGGTTCTTGCGTGAATAATCCAATTGGCATTAATACTATAGGAAAAGTACCAAAAGTTATTGCTACTTACTTAAACTTGCCTAATCCTGAGCTCTTCACTGGACATTGCTTTAGGCGTTCAAGTGTGACACACTTGGCTAATAGTGGAGGTGACTTAATAACAATTAAGCGCCATGGAGGTTGGAGATATTCAGCAGTGGCTGAAGGTTACATTGATAATTCCACCATGAAAAATGTTGATGTTGCTCGAATACTGTCTAGTGCACCTAATACATCCACTGGATGTATTCCTCCAATTCCTCCAATAGTGGAGGTGACTTAATAACAATTAAGCGCCATGGAGGATGGAGATATTCAGCAGTGGCTGAAGGTTACATTGATAATTCCACCATGAAAAAAGTTGATGTTGCTCGAATACTGTCTAGTGCACCTAATACATCCACTAAAATTATTCAGAATCCATCGACTTCTGATGCAATAGGCAGTGATGTGTCAATAAATGTGAATCAACAGGAATTCAAACAAAACATAGTGTGTTCCCAGAATCTGCCTGGAATCTCCATTAATGCACATGAATCTTCTAGTGTTACAGTAAACGTTTATAACAGTTGCACTATTCAAAATGGGAAGTAAATGTCAACAGTAGCATTAGATCTTCCAACTCTGTTTAACAATTTATATTGTTAATCAGTATAAATATGTTAGCAATGTTAGCAAGTGTTTTTTATTCTTTGTACCTATACAACTTTTACTACACATGCTTGTTATACACATTTATATTTGACATTTACATATGATTTAGTTCCATTTCTTTTTTTGTGACCAACCTCTAAAAACAAAATTTTGCGTGCGAAAAAGTAATACTTTATGCAACCCAAACGGGTGTCGAAAAGTGCACTTTATAGCACCGAAATAGAAAAAAAGCTTGTAATGTAAAAAAATACTTGAATATGCATACCTATCTGTGTTACATTGATACAAGTATTTGAATTTTTGTATACTTACTAATTGTTTGCCAAAATATATTTGTTTTAAAAGTAATAATTTACAAATAAATTCTAAGTAATATAAGCAAGAAGTATAGCTTCAAATTGCTTAAAATTGATTTTAAATAATACATATTAGATTGTTAAATAGTTGTATTTGAATATTTAAAGGGAATAGTCAGAAATACAGAAAATGTACTAAGTAAATACGCCTGTAATATCAAATCAAGGAGGTATTAGAATGCATTAGAATAAAATTCCAAGAAATGTTTTCGCTAATAATTAAAAAAAGAATAGATCAGGAAGCGATTTCTTTAAGTGTTTTTTTATATCCCAACTGTTGTTGAGATTTTAAAATGAAATACAAATATATTCTTCCCTTAAAATGCATTTGGAGGTAGGTTAGTTTTTATTCCACACTAGCTGTGCCCGGCTACGCGTTACTGTAGCTAAGACTGGTAAAATTGAAAAGAAAGAAAATTTAAAACCACACGTTTCAAATATGCTGAATTTCACAAGGCTTTTGGGTATATAATATTTTTTTCTTCCATTATCTGTACAGATATATAGATTGTCTGGTTTGCCTCGGAAACATTGCTAACTGACTGACTGACAGTAGCTGTCAAGAAGCACGTTGTCCAGCATGAGCAACGTTTAGACAATTAAGTTGTCATCATCAGTAGGTAAAACCACTAGCATAAATCTAAAATATTGCTAGTCAATTACAGCGCAAACACCAAAATTTCAAACACCCTGAAAATTGTATTACGTGACGCCTACGAATTCAAAATAATATAATGTGTATTGTTACCCTTTTATTTCCCTTCTAAAATTTTCTTAATAATTTTCATTATTTATTGACGAGTCCCGGTATCTTATTTTGCTTGTGTATCATTTAATACGTATGAGTGCTGATATCGCTATCTGTTGTTGAATTGGTAACTATCTTCCCCTTCTGCGAGCGTCTGCTAGTACGCGGAAAAGAGGAGAATGGCCGACAGCCTTTGGTAGTGTAACGTCTTTTAAAAAATTACAAAAGAGTGCAATGAACTAATAAAAATTCCAAATTTAAAAAATCAGTTGTACTTTCTTCAAGAAGACTGTGGAAATTTGCCAAAACTAATCACTTATTTTGAAAATCAAAATCACAAATAAAAATCTAAGTTCTATTACACTGGTCTGCAGAAAAAAATTCTTTTTTTCTCCTCATTGTTTTCATGCATGATTACATCATATTTGGTGCTCTTACCTCGGAATTTAACATGCAAAAAAATACAGCACATAGATTTTAAATATAGTGTCCATTTAATTAAAAAACGATATTATTTTAGTAACAACAATTACAAAAAAGTGAAAAAAAGACTAGAGTCTAAGTTTTACAACGAAAAATGCTAATTTTACAGTTACAAGTTATAGAAATATCAGAATATTTATCCCATTATGGTAATATAATTCAAGTTATTTTGTTTTTTTTTTTCTTTTCATCGTTTCCATCGAAGTTTCTCGGCGAATCGACCAACAAAAATCAGCAAGCATTGCTGCTGACCATTTTCCATTGTAGCGTCTTTCAATATGCATAATATCCTGATGAAACCTTTCACCATGCTCATCTGATACGGCACCGAGATTTTCCGGAAAGAAATCTAAATGCGAGTCCAAAAAATGAATTTTGAGTGACATATTGCATCCTAAAGCTTTATAAGCAGAAAGAAGCTCTCGAATGATTTGTCGGTAGTTGTCAGCTTTTGTATTACCTAGAAAATTATGACACACTTTTACAAAAGCCACCCAAGCTTTTTTTTCAGCTTTGCTCAACTTCGAATTGAAAACTTCATCCCTCATAAGCTCTCGTATTTGCGGACCTACAAAAATCCCTTCTTTCAATTTCGCGTCACTGATTCGAGGAAATTTTGTTTTGAGATATTGAAAGCCTGCACCATCCTTGTTCATAGCTTTCACTAAGTTTTTCATGAGCCCCAGCTTTATATGAAGTGGTAGCAAAAAATTTTGTCACTTGGCACTAGAGGTTCTTGAGATACATTTTTAAGTCCAGGTGTCAAGCTTTTTCTTTGCGGCCAAGTTTTAACTTTGTAATGTTTGTCTCTTGCGCGACTGTCCCACTCACATAAAAAACACAAAAACTTGGTGTATCCTCCTTGCAATCCAGTAAGTATAGCGACAACTTTTAAGTCAGCACAAATATTCCATAGGTATTGAGAATATTTTATTTTTTCAAGTAATACCTCCAGATTTGCATAATTTTCTTTCATATTTGTTGCATGTGCTAGAGGCACTGATGGGTATTTATTTCCATTGTGAAGTAAAACGGCTTTCAAACTAATCTTCGACGCACCAATAAAAAGTCTCCATTCGTCAGAATTTTCTGGGAAACTCAGTTCTTTAAGAAGCCCTGCAGCATCATTACAATATACTAAATCATTTTCTTTGGAAAAGTAACTCGTAAAATCTTCTTGTCTTGTGCGAAAATATGAGACTCTTGTACTTTTATCCAACAAATTCCACTGTTTCAATCTTGATCCCAGTAATTGAACCTTAGATTTTGATAGCCCCAAGTCTCTAACGAGATCATTTAAATCAGGTTGTTTAATAAAATAAGGTTCCTTTGATGGGCTTGAAGATCCTGATGAAGCTCATGATGATGAAGATGTACAGGAAGAAATAGAACTCGATTGACGCTGTAGACCAGAAGTATTTTTATTTTCCATCTTCTCGCTATTTTGTGTAGGTACTGGAGGTGAACTGCCTTCACCACGAGGAAGTGGTCTCTTTGCAGATGCGATGTTTGGATATACAATTTTGTTTTTATTTTTTTTCGAGAATCCTCGTGTTGATGTCATGCAGAAAAAACAGTCATTTTCATGATTCTGAGGTTCACTCCAAAGCATTGACATCGTAAACGGCATAGATTTGTGACTTCCTTCAAACCAACCTCTCAACGTTCTTGAACAACTGTTACAGCAAATTTTTGGGAACCAACTTTTATCCCTCTCATCGATAGAGAATCCAAAATAAATCTGATAAGCTTTTTTAACAAGATCTGTTATCGCATTTCGCTGTGTTTTTAGAGTAAACTCACCACAAATGTAGCAAAAACAGTCGGTAGAATTCTTACAAGCGCGCGGCATTTTATAACCTAAAATTGAATGGAATTTTTTTAAAAAATAATTTTAAATTTCTATTATATATTTATTGTCTTATGTTCATAAAAAAATGGATAACCTACACATCAAATACTTAAAATATATGTATAACATGAATTTTGTGCAAAACTTACTAAAGTATTTGATATAGAACGTAAACAATTAAAAGACAAGTTTTCAACTAACTGTTGTAAAAACACAGTGTATGCTGCGCAGGCGCATATGTACTACCATAGAAATCACTTTCGGGACTTTCCTTCTTTCTCTTATAACTAGCAAAAACCTATTTAGTATGTATATACATTGTTTATAATGTTAACGCATATAACGAATTAAAAAAAAATGGAATTTATGATATTTTGGAAAAAAAATCATATCGAAAAAACTAGACGTGATAGAAAAAATTGGCCATAGGGAACAGATTCAGAGCATCGAAATCTTCATATTTATGACATAATTTTATGAAGGAGGATTTTGTTGCAGACCAGTGTTATTGGTTGGTGCAAGACTAATGGTATAAAGCTTAATATAAATGTGAAGTTCGTTTTTTTGTAAAAAGTGTCTGTCTTGATCCAACGCTCACGGGGTATAACTTCCGTATAATCTGTCTGTGTTATTTTGGAACAGTTATATTTAAAGGTGTGTTTCTTGAGCATTCTATTTATTTAATAAAAACACTCAAACCTATTTTGTTGAAATAAGCCTTACAAATATTATCATTTAACGTTAAAATGAGAGTGGTATCTGTTGATACTAAGATGAGACTCTTCTATTGGTGTTCAAAATACTGACAAATTTACCACTATCCCAACAAACTATTACGTATTTAATCAAATTTGTCCGTATCAACTGTACTGCTAAATGACGACGTGACTCCGGAAATTTTCAAAGTTACCGATTTCTGATCGTAGTGTTTTTATTATGTTTAGTTTTGTAACAGAAAAGAAATAAAATGAAAATAGAAGTTACACTGTATGTTACATTTGAATATATAATACAATACACAGTGTTACTTTTATTTTAACGGAATAATATTTAATATAAATAGGTAACTCGATAAAAAAAAATTGTTCTTTTACCAATTTTACCAGCGAATAGATACAACAAACATTGGAAATAAATTCATAAATATTTCATAATCTCTTACATGATTGCGCAATACCTCATAACTAGTCATAACATTAAACAATCTGTATCGTCTGCAATATGCACCAGATTTTTTCCAACAGATTAACATTTCTTGAAGCATTTAGATATTTTTTAAACTTAATTTTTTTTAATTGAGAATATATTAAAAGCGATGTCGAAACTCTAATAATACACTCAAAAGAACGAAAATTATTTAGAATAATAAAAATGTGCTTTCTTGAAATTAAAAAGTTTTGAAAGTAATGCTTCGATTTTGGAAATTTATGTATTTAATAAACCCTCTTCGCAATTTTCCCTGAAATAAATTAAGTAGTGAATAAACTAAAAACATCGTTCAATGTTAGACAAAAACGAATTTAAACGTTTTGCTAACGAGAAGCGATTCAGATGCGAGGGAGAAAGGAAAATTTTAATTTACTCCGCGGCGAAATCAAAGATCACTTTGTGTGTGCGTGACTTAGGTTATATAAAGTTTCGAGCAGACGATAACTGCAAAGTAAACAGTAAAGTTCTAATCTGCCTCGAAATTTCACAAAGTAAAATAGAAAGTTCAGTAGTTGTACACGTGGACGCTTCTATTACACTTCGGGTAATTTGAAGTGAACGGTGAAGAAAATAAATATTGTATTTTGTTGTCAGAAATAACGAAGATGAATGTATTTGGAAAGAATAGCGAAGTAATGCTAATATTTAGAAAATACACAACAGTATTTTAGAGTAATTAAATAACATTTTGCCATACAGATGTAAATGTTCACCACCCAAAAAAAACGCTCGTTAGATATATAATGCTTGCAAGAATGGAAAAAGAACACATTTTGTGCTTATCTTTTCCAGTAAAATAATAATTACTAAGTCTATGGTAGTCTGTAATTTTTTTAAATTTGGAATTGATTTATAAGAATCCATCTCTCAACCTCTAAAAAAGATTGTCCAATCGAACCTAAGTAAATGTTACTAAGTCGTAATAACATTAATATACATAAATAAAAGTTGTTGTGACGTTAATATAATAATAATAATCTTTAATGCCCAACAGGTGAGCCCCATTTAGCATAAATGTATTAATTACAACATTAAATATCAAAGCAAATGAACATAATAATTAATATAAAAAATAAGTAACTAAAAGGATTAGACAAATTGTAAAAAAATTAAATTTAAAATAATTTAAGCAAAATAATATAACAAGATAAAAAAAAACATGAACTGGCCTAATTGAAAAAGAAAAAATCTTCAAAATATTTGTTGGCAGTAATGCTCATAATGTAGACAGGGAAACGCTGCAACACATTGGTCCTCGTCCTCGATGGAGTTGAAACGCGAATGAAGCGTGTGCAGAAAAATTCTTGACAGAAGGAACGGGCAATCGATCTTATTATTTAAAAGTTTCAACATGAAGGTAGCATACTGGCGATCCCTTCTGTCCAAGAGCGAAGACATGTTATGTCGCGGCAACAAATCTCCTTGACTTATACTCCATCAATTTTAAAGGAGAAAAATTTTAAAAATCGTCGTTGTATTCTATCCAAAATTAATCTATGGGAGGCATAGAAGGGATACCAAGCAATAGCTGCATAATCCATTTTGCTGACAACAAAAGCGAAACACAACACTTAAGCAACTCAATGTTATTAAAGTTGGTGGAAACACGCATAATGAAGTCCCGAGCTTTGCAGGAGGATGTACACACAGCTTGCAATTGTTGCTTAAAAGACAATTCAAAATCAAATAGTACACCCAGGTCCTTAATGACAGTTTTCCTTTCCAAATAAGTATTATTAATTAATTGTATACTGCGACAGTACAGAAAATTTCGAACGGGCGTAACTCACAAGACAACAATGAATTAATTCCAATTTGAAGCTATTACACCAATTGGAGATTATATCCAAAGTATCTTGCAGAAGAGAAGTATTGTCGATATTAGTTATCTCAGAATATATCTTTAAATCATTCGCATTTGCTAAAACTGGACAGGTGAGAGTAGCCAGCAAGTCGTTGATAAACAACACGAAAAGAAGTGGTCCCAAGTAGGAACCCTGAGGCACACCAGGTTTCCTAATGAATTTAAATGAGCGAAAGCCGTTGTAAGATACATAATAAATTCGATTTTTTAAATACGAATTCATGAAATTTAAAGTAGATGGTGCAACGCCAAACGAGAAAAGTTTAGAAAGTTAGGCTTTATGACTTATAGTTTGAAATGCATACGAGAAGTCAGTATAAATAACATCCTCCTGACAGCGCCTATCCAGAACCTCACTCAATATTTGAGAGACACTACGTAAATTAGTCAATGCGGAACGCCCAAGAAGAAAGCCATGCTGCTTGTGGAACAAGAACTGGCTAATATTTCCATAGATTCTGGTATATTAAACCTGTTCAAAGATCGCAAAATTGGGTAGAATGGAAATAGGGCGACAATTTCACAATAATAACTTATCTCCTTATGAACGGGGCAAACAACTGCTCGCTTCCATAGATCAGGAAAGGTTTCTATTTTTATGGAAAGATTCATAATCACAGCTAAAGGGGAGGCATATACAAATTTGCAGTCTACGTATTAAAAGGCTTGGTAGAAGTTTACCGGAAGTTTACTTATTGTTAAGATTGGAAATACATTTAATCAACTCATCCACAGTAATCGCAGTAAAGGTGACAGATGGACAATACGTAAAGGATTCAAGTCATTCTGTAAGTATAGGTTTGAATACATGTGGGCAAATGCATTAATATATATTCAAACTCTGAGATACCCAGGGGGTAACAAGTGGCCCCACGTTGGGCGCCACTACTGTTTTCGTTTGTTCAGGTTAAAAAAAAATGAAATTTAAAGATAGGCGTTGCTAGTTCTATTGATTAGCAATTAATCTCGCTCTTCGACATATCTTAAATAGCAAAGAAAACGAATAGTTTCGTTGCAGATTATTTTGCGCTTATGCAAATATACCTTTAAGCAATTAACTTCTATTCTGATGGAATAGAACAAATGTAAAAACTTATTTAAAATCGTAGAACTTAACGTTGAAGACGTCTAGTGAATTTATAATGGCGGAGTTATTACTTGGAGGTCAGGATAAATAAAATACAATAATTTATTTATTTAATACGTTGTGTATTTTGTTTATATAAAATCCAAGAAAAAATTCCAAGAAATCGTACGTAAAACATCACTTAGCATCGCAACCACATACACAGATTATTAGACAAGTTGTCATCTGACAATTTGAACGCAGAACTCTGTGAAACTTTAATGGCAGCAAATATTCCATTAAATAAATATAAAAATCCCACCTTTAAAACATTTCTCCAAAATGTTCCTGATGAATCCACCGTACACAAATATTATATTTCTAAATGCTACACGAAAACAGTTGAACGCATTAGTAGACACAGTAGAAACCCACCTTTCAAATCAGTACCTATGGATAAGTGCCGACGAAACTATCGATATACAGTGAAACTTCCCATAGGCGGACATCGTTGGTTCTGAAAATATTGCCCGGTTAAGAGAAGTGCCCGTCTATCAGAAGGCAGAAAAATTAAGTAAAAACCCAAAGTTAAACTTTCATTTGAAAACAATGTAAGATTATATAGATATGTACAACATAAATTAAAATCGGGCAAGCGGCCTGTCAATTAAAAACTCATTTATTAATTATCCCTATATTTCCCAACAACTTTGTTGCTTCTTCCGGAGATAAAAATGTAGAGTTTAAAATAATAAATGTGACGTACGAGGACAATAAAATTGATTAGATTTGATTGATTTTTTTTTATTGTCCTTGTACATCACTTTTATTATTTTTTTGAACTCTACATTTTTATCTCCGGAAGAAGCAACAAAGCTGTTGCGAAATATAGGGATAATTAATAAATGAGTTTTTAATTGACAGACAGCTGTTTTGATCGATCATTTTCCGATCAAATTCACGCAACCACTCTGTCATCATAAAATTAGTCACCCAAGCCTTGTTATTTGAATACCAATGGACCGGACGAAGAGCAATGTTAAGATTTTCAAATGCGCGTTTGTCAAATCCGAAAGTTGATAGACTTGTATCAGCTTTTAAAAAAGTTTTCAGAAAAGCACCATTGAGAGTAGCTCTTTTCAAGGAAAAATTTCCATCTCTGTCACTGCCTCCCACTCCAGTAATAACTAGATGGGGAACATGACTGGAAGCTACTAGTTATTATGCTGAGAATTTCGGTAGTCTAAAACATTTCGTAACACTGCTAAAGGAGGATGCTAGAAGTATTGGTGAGTGCAAGGAGCTCACACAAATCCCAAATTTAAAAAATCAGTTGTACTTTCTTCACGAACACTTTGGAAAATTGCCAAAACTAATCACTTATTTTGAAAATCGAAATCTCAAATTAAATGACGGATTAATCACATTAGATGTGGCTGTTAATAATTTGAAAAGTATTCCAAGTGACTTCGGATGTGGCCTTCGGCAAAAGTTTGAAGCAATTCTTAATAGAAATCCAGATTTAATTAGATTGCAGCAATTATGTATGGAGACAATTCCACAAAATCTAACGGCTAAATATGAAGAAATAAAAGAATATTTCCAGTATGCACTATAACCAGTTGCGATGTAGAAAGGACGTTTTCTATTTATAAGGATGTACTTAATTCAAAGAGAACAAAATTGACAGAAGAAAACCTTGAGAAACTATTGCTAGTCAATATTAATACTCCTTTACTCAACTTGAACGACAAAATGAACAAATAAAAATGTTCCAATTATAGAAATAAAATTAAAAACTTTAAAAATACAACTTTTCAACAAATACATATGTATTTCGTAATTTTATAGATCACCACCCGTTTGTTTTCCAATTATATAAATAAAATTAAATATTTTAGAAATACAGCCTTTCGCCAGTACTGCACTGGGCTTTGCGTCATGTGGTAAGCGTGTCCGTTCTCTAGTTATAAGTGTTTTTAAGAAAACGAAATTCACCCTGCGAGAAATCATCTAACATGCGTTCAATTAGTCTTTACGTCCTGGGCAGTCATGGATTTGTAAACGCATGTCTGTGCTTAAATTATTAATATTAAATTATTAATTAACCTATTAAGTGACAAACAGAAAATAGGTAATGTATGTTTTGACTTAAGTCAAACTTCTGTCAAGTAAGTAGTAATTCATGACATTTATAAATTAGTAACGATACATACATAGCTACCCAGGACGTAAATAGTAATTGAACTCTCGTTAGATATTCAAAAACATTAAATTTAATCAAATATCACTAAGTTTAATAGTAAGAAATAGAAAAAAATATATTAATTTTTTTTACATTTGACCAGTTATTATACATATCATTCTGACTTTTTTAAATTCATTTCTTGTGTTAGATCATGTCTGTTTTCTCGATACAATTCGTAGGATATTGTCTTTAAAAGCTTCTTCATGTATCTATATCCTCGTAGGTTTTGGGATAATTATGTTATCTAAAAGCAGACTTGATTTTTTACTTTTTTTCGTCTATCAGATTTTTTATTTCGTGTTTGCTTTCATTTACGTTTTCCTTGAAAGCGATATGAAAGTTTCTTTTCTTGTTTATTCAATATTTTTTTTCATAACCATATTCATTTGCATTTATTGTTAGTGTCTTATATTGATTATTAATATGAATGTAAATATTAGTACTTTAATATGCAATCAAATTGTGGTTTACTTGGGCGGAGGATAATAGATTCAGTAAATACTGGATTTTACCATTTACTACTCTGGTCCCAAAGTTTTCGAAAAAATTTTAGATGATTTGTAGTTGTACTAAATGACTTTTGGTTAAGTTATCCCGGGAAGTAATATGTCACAATTAACTTGTTTTAATTATGACAGTTTAGTTTTTGTGATCTGGTTCAGCAAAATGTCTTATAAGCTAGATATTCGTAAAGGAATTTACAATCTAGTCGGGTGAATGCCCAAGCGTGATATTGTTGCCATTCATCGTGCACAAGGTATTCCTTTATCAAGAATTTATCAAACCATAAAGGAATGTGAAGAGAGAATATCTTGCGTTAGTTTGCTCAAAAGTGGTTGGCCAAATAATCTTCCTTTGGGGTTACATTAAAAACTAAGTTTATGGATATTCTTTTAAAAATGAGTAACAATTAATATAATGTATAGAATCCACGGTTGGCTCTTGGTGAAACATAATGAATAATTTACTAAAGAAAACACTCGGTATATTGTTACACAAAATATATTTATTAAATCTCTAACATATGTTTCGACTTTTCAGTCATTATCAAAGAGTTTGTAAACTAAAATAAAAATTACACTTCAACCACTATTTATGAGTTTTTAAAAGACTTTATTACGGCATCAATAGTAGGGTTGTTGAAAAAATCCAGCTGTGTACTTGAGACATGTCTATTAAGATTTATGGCTTTTTTAATTTCTAATATTTCGAGGAAGTCAAGTCTTCTTCCTTTATTACAAGTATGTAAAAGTTTAAAATTATTGGAATTGAACAAATGTGTATTTTCAATGCAATGTTCCGCGAATCCCGTATTCATATTACCATAGAATAGAATAGAACTTCTATGCTCTTTAATACGTTCTTTTATTGAGCGTCCTGATTGGCCGATGTATATCGCATCACAATCACTGCAACTTAATTCGTATACACCTGAGTTATTACACAATTCTGTTTTTTCTTTATTATTTACTAAAATATTTCCTAGATTAACTTTATTCACTTGGATGACATTTAACCCTAATTTATTCAGTTTATTAGAAACTTTATTGCTAACCCCAGGTATATAGTTGAGCGTGTGAAATGTTTTATTCGTTTTTGTATATGTATGCCCGTAGTAAAAATTCTTCGTAAGGATAGTACGTTGTTTTTTGATAATCATTTTATCTATAAATTCTGTTTTATATCCGTTGTTTCTAGCTATTGTTTTTATGGTGGTTACTTCTTTTTCGTAATTCTCATTATTTAAAGGGAAATTAATCAGTCTATGTATAAAACTATGAAACGCTGCCATTTTTATATTCCATGATTGACTGGAATTTGCCGGGATTACTGTATCCGTTGTAGTGGGTTTTCTAAATATATCAAACTCAAATCGTTTATCCAATTTAGCATTCCGTCTAACACTTTTTCTATAGTGAATTGTATTTTATTGTTAAGAGAATTTAAATACTTGAGAAATTGGTCTAGTTGTCTATCTGTGCCTGACCACAGGCATAAAATATCGTCTACATATCTGCCCCAAAAGGAAATGTATTTTAATAGTGGACTGCGGTTGACATTGTTTATGTGTGTAAATTCAAAATCTGCCAAATATAATTCAGCTAGCAACGGGCTTAGCGGGCTACCCATTGGTAAACCGTTGGTTTGTGTATAAAATTTGTTATGAAATTTAAAATAGTTTTGTTTAAGGCAAATATTAATTAAGTTAAATAAAGTATTCTGTGTTACGATGTTCAGGATAGACTTTTGAATGTGATTCTTTAAAATTGTTTTTAGTTCCACTAAGGGGATGGATGTGAAAAGACTTTTTATATCAAAGGAGACTAATTTCATGTTAGGGGTTAAAACATTATTCTTTAATTTGTCTATTAATTCAAAGGAGTTTTTTACTGCTTTAGGTGAAATGAAATTTATTATATCCGGTAAATGTTTGTTTAACGATTTGCATAATTTATAGGCTGGAGCGTGAACGTAAGATACAACGGGTCTTAAGGGGATTTATTCTTTGTGTAACTTAGGTAAACCATATAATATCGGAGCTCTGGGGTTCATTGTTGTTAAATATGTTTGCGGCAGAATATCGTTAAAATCTTTTTGCGCTTGTCTATTATTAAATATTAGAAATTAAAAAAGCCATAAATCTTAATAGACATGTCACAAATACACAGCTGGATTTTTTCAACACCCCTACTATTGTTGCCGTAATAAAGTCTTTTAAAAACTCATAAATAGTGGTTGAAGTGTACTTTTTATTTTAGTTTACAAACTCTTTGATAATGACTGAAAAGTCGAAACATATGTTAGAGATTTAATAAATATATTTTGTGAAACAATATACCGACTGTTTTCTTGAGTAACAATTGTTAGATTCTGTAACGGTAGCGTTTAATAATATTACCCCAGAGATGTTACATAATGTTTTGCATTCTACAGTTAGAAGATCATATTTATGTTTGGAAAGCAATAGCAATTAATCTGTTTGAACATCTGTCGTGAGTTCAGTATTGTAAAATACACATGTAATTTATAGAATAATAAATACGTATTTCTAAAAACACTATTTCAAATTGTGTTCCATCATTTTCATTAAAACTTTGCATTTGGTCTAATTAACTTACCTAGGAGGCTACTTGTTATAACGCGTTATTATCACTAGGGAAAAACTACTACAAACATACCAAAAAAACGAATTAATTTACTTTTAAAGCAAAAAGTGATATCGAAAACATAATGTGTGACACATCGTTGTATTCATAATGAAAAGTGCCATCAGATACATGATGTACCTTTTTCTCTGTCAATATTAAAAATAATATTGATGATGGTTTCCGAAACGTCGGGCGAAAAACGTAATAATATCATCTTGTAGATCTTTAAAAGTGCCAATAAGAAATTTTATTTGTTTTTCGATAGTTTATAAAATAAAGTCAGAAGGAAATAAAATCAAAAATGTAAAAAAAAAACATTATATTAAATATCTCAAAATGTCATGTAGAATGTCACTAAAATGAGCAACTTGTTACCCATTTAAACTAATTTGTATTTCTTACCGTTTCCGAGATCTCCATGCAGTTTATTCTTATCTTGGACACTACAATAGTTTGTAGCGGATTTCGATCATAAATATTTGTCTTTGTTATTCCAGATACATAAATAGTAACCCTATTAGTAATAAACTGATGGCTACATATGGTAGTTGTTGTACTATTTTCCCTATAATTGTATCATAGTCTGGGGCTTTTCTAAGTTTATGGAGAACTTCATACGTACATGAAAATAGGTGCAGCGAAAGAAAGTGTGTAAAACTAAATAACTTTTCTTTTATTTCATGTTCACTGTCCATGAAGGAAAATCAATTCCAGAACTTTTCAAATGTACTGTTTATACGCAACAATTAAAAGTTTTAGATAAGAAGTAAAAATATCGTTAAAACTTTTTAAACTAATTAGTGTGCTTGAGTTTTAAAACAAAAGTTGCGAAATGCCACATAAAATATAACAGAAAAGTAAACATGTTTCGGGTAAAATGTCATGCAATTAACCTTTCCACTGGTCCACTTTTTTTTTAATTTGGAGCAAGTCAAATATTAATTCGTTAAATAAATTAATCATTTTTGAAATATAAGAGAATATGAAAGATCAATTTCATCTTTAGTCTGCTCGCACCTTAGAAAACAATACAGACTCTTATGTAACTGTATATACCCCTTTCTTATTAAAGAATTAATTGCTAGTGTGCAATGCTGTCGGATTCTGTTACAATTTGAATAGAGTGAAATTAGCTACATCATTTACTATCTTGTTTCTTGGTGTCGATACTTGTTGCATTTATCTGTTTATTTTTGACTTCTTACAATTTATTTTTAATAGCATCATCTGATTGCAAAAACAGTAGTTCTTACAACCATTCAAAGACTATAATCTTCAAAAATTTAAGAATACGGTAGTAGTCTTGATTTCGATAAAACTCGCCTATTAGGGGTTCTTGAGATCGCAGATTACGAATATGAAAAAAGTTTAACAGGGAAACTACGAGCTTCCAAGATTTTAGCATTTTTTTAAAGTAATCTCAAATAGACATTCCTGCATTTATGTATTAATTTTGGCTTATTTTTATTATAAAAATCTTAGGGTTTTCCACCCGTAGAATCTGAAAAATAACAATAGTTTTAATATGAAACCTTTGTAAATACTAAATCGCATTTTTATGAATTTATTGGATTACCTATTTTGTGAAAATTTGAGTTTTATTGTTCTCAAATTTCTTTCCAGCTATATTTCGTTTATTTATTATTGTATTTTGGAGTTATTATAGCAGCTGTCAGTTCAACGAATTCTGTATAATTTCGTTAATTTACGCTACTTCAGTTTATAAATTTTTATTATCCTTTGACGTTTCACGAAATAATAAACTTTGGGGTTTGTTCATAAAAAATGCGATTATTTAGAATTTACAATGTTTTCACATAAAAACTGTTGCTATTTCCAGATTTTACGGATGGCAAAACATAGGAAATAGATTTTTCAAGGAAAGTAAACTAAAATTACTGCATAAATACACGAATTTTTATTTGAGGTTAGTTTACAAGAAAAAATATCTTGGAAGTGCGTTTTTCGAAAACAGAGACGTCTACAAACATTGAAAAAGAACATTATTTTTTAGGGAATCTGCCATAGATTCTAAAATTGGATGGAATTTTGAAAATAATCAGTGGCGTAACATTTTTTCCAAATGAAATATTTAGTTTCATTTACTATACACGCCACTGGTCAGCTTTTTCTTTTGAGAGTTACTATCAAAAACTAAACCAGGAAATATGAAAAATTTTAGATGAAGTTCGCAAAAAATACTGTGTTTCCAATTCTTAGTTATAGTCGACTTTATATTTTTTTGGTAAAATTTTAACGCCCTGTATCTCATTCTACAAATGTTTAAGAGAAAAATGTTATAGACAAACTCATATTATTTTAGCCAAAGGTACCCGCACACGAATTATTTCGCCGCATAAATGGAACACCGTGTATAATAGAAAAATTCCTATTAAGGCGAACAAAGAGAGTTGGTAAAAAGCTGGTTCGTTCGCTTGCCAATTTGATACGCGAAAGCTTTTAAGTCGCTTACTTCCGCTGAAACCTACTCTCCCCGTTTGAAGTCTATACGCGTATTTCTTCAGTAATGTTAAGATTATGGAGTTGGTTTAAAATGTCGAAGAATATTAGGAAAATTTACTTTATTCTGAAATAAATTCGAACTTATAACAATCGCAAGAAAGTCTAAGGCAGGGATGCACAGACTTATAAGGAACAGGGGCTACTCGGGAAAATTATAAGCCATGGACGGGCCACTACAAAGAATACTTATTAACACAAATATTTTTATTTTTAAATAGTATGAATTACTACAAATGATAAAAATAAAAGAACATTCAAAAATGTTTGTTGTAATTATGTAATCGTAATGTAATCTAATCATTACAATGTAATATTTCATGTTTTATTATTTTGTTGCATAACATTGCATTGACATAACAATTTTGTTTATGTTTGGCTCTACATTACTTGTCGCCACACGTAAAATTTCTTCCAGATTTTCATTTGCTAGACGGTTTCGATTTTCTGTTTTGTTAAGTTTCATCACTGAAAACGTTTGCTCACAAATATACCTCGATCCAAATAAGCTTGCGCATTTCAATGCATTTATTCGCAACTCTTTATAAGCGGTTTTCTCAACGCAACGGTAAAAGTTGAGTAAATTACCTTCATTAAACTTGTTTCGTAAATTATCATCATTTTGCATGTTGCAAGGATTGCTGAAAATGCCTAATAGAGGTTTAACTTTCTTGAAGTCTAGAAAACGATCATGGAAAGCTTGTATTAAAATATAAATTTTTTCAAGAGGCCATCTGTTCAAAATTATTGGGATTTGAAAATGTGATGAAAGTTGTAGTAGGTACCTACTGTAAACTTTATAAAATCACTAGGTCTCACTCACCGACAATTCACACAATTTCTCGAGGATATTGAAAGCGAATATGGTGATCTCCTGTTTTACACTGAAGTAAGGTGGCTAAGTCGTGGGTTGTCACTAGAGCGGTTTCTTAACTTGATTGAAGAAATCAAAATATTTCTGGCGGAAAAGAAAAAGGACGTTTCCGAACTCGACAACCATGATTGGCTGTGTGACTTAGCGCTTCTTGTAGACATCACAAATCACTTGAATGTCTTAAATACGCGACTCCAACCTCTATTAGACATTTTCAGCATGTCTAATAGAGGTTTAACTTTTTTGAAGTCTAGAAAACGATCATGAAAAGCTTGTATTAAAATATAAATTTTTTCAGCATAAGCGAAATTGACATAAGTTTTATTGAATTTCTCCATAATTTTTTGTAGTTTGGAAAATGGCTGTAATTGGGTGAATTGATTTGTGTCCTGAAAAGACTCAATTTGCATTGAAAGGACGAAACATGAGAGTATAACTGCGAAATTAATTGATCTTTGCCTTGGAGTCGCGTATTTAAGACATTCAAGTGATTTGTGATGTCTACAAGAAACTCACATAGTCACATAGCCAATCAGGGTTGTCGAGTTCGGAGACATCCTTTTCTTTTCCGCCAGAAATATTTTGATTCCTTCAATCAAGTTAAGAAACCGCTGTAGTGACAACCCACGACTTAGCCACCTTACTTCAGTGTAAAACAGGAGATCACCATATTCGCTTTTAATATCCTCGAGAAATTGTCGGTGAGACCTCGTGATTTTATAAAGTTTACAGTAGGTACTTCAACGTTCATCACATTTTAAAATCCCAATAATTTTGAACAGAGGGCCATTGATGTATAATGCAATGAAACTGCATTAATTCCTTGGTATCTATGTTTTTAGTTTGTAAATACTCTTTTAACATAATTATTATCCCAGATTTACTTCGAACCATTGAAGGTGCTCCATCAGTCGTAATTCCAGATAATTTCGTTAAATCCAAATCCATAATAGAACATTTTTCCAGAAGAGCTTTGAGCATGTTACTCCTCTTGGTTTGACTTGTCAAAGAACTCATACCAATCAGTTCTTCACTCACTTCAAAATTTTGCGTTACACCTCGTAAAAATATTAAGAATTGAGCAGTGGAACTTATATCTGTAGATTCGTCGAGTTCTATAGAAAAATACTCAAAACGTTTCGATTTCGTAGCTAATTGCTCTTCTATATTAGTTGCTAATGTGGTAAGTCTTCTTTGAACAGTCATCCGATTTAGTTGAATTTTCTCAAACCTCTTTGCATCTTTCGGACACATTTTTTTGCGGCAATATCTAAACACTGCTTAACAAACTTACCATTTTTAATTTAAGGCCGACAAGTTTTCGCTATTTTTCGAGATATTACAAAGCTAACTTCAGTAGCTGTTTCAGCATCTTGAATTGGTTTTGTAAACATAGCTTGCTGGCCTATTAGTTCCATTTGTAAAGTGGAAATTTTTTGCGTTCGATTTTCGCCATTTGGTAAAAGTATGATGCTGGGTTTCATAATGCCTTTTCACATTATATTCCTTCGGAATAGAAACACTACTCTTGCATATTAAACAGACACTTTTGTTATGCGATGAAACAAAAAAGTATTTTTCGGTCCAAATATCTTGAAACCGTCGATTTTCATCTTCAAACATATACTACGTTTTTTACTGGGACCTGGTTTATCCATATCAAAATTGATATTATATTGTTTCGTAGGTAGATGCCAAGTTCGAAGGACGAAATATTTATTCTTACCAGATTACAATTCAAACAATATAACATTCGCTTGTCCGTAGTTAAAACTTAACTACCCCGATAGCGGGCGATGCGTTGTATTTATACGAGTTACCTAACATCGAGAACTTACCACATTGTTCGGGGATAATACCGACGTGTTTCGCGAATCTTCGAGTAATCTAGTTGGTTCGACAGATTTCTAGTCTCGTAACAATATGCTTGGAACGAAGAGGAGCATACCTGTCCTACGTAGTAAACCTGAACAAGAAAGTAGTTAGAATAAAATAAAAAGTTAAGAAACATTGATTTGAATGCGGGCCGCAAAAATATCGACAGTGGGCCGCATGCGGCCCGCGGGCCGCGGTTTGTGCATCGCTGGTCTAAGGGAAGAAAACCAGTACCAAAGAATGTATCGAGAATTTAGATCAACATGACTTTGTTATTTATTAGAATAAATTTCTTATTTTATTTATTATGTTTATTATTTGTAAGCAAATAAAAGCTAATGTTCTTTTTTGTATTTTTTGTTACATGCGATTTCTTGGAATTTGCAATAAGTTTCGAAATCACTAACAATTGACATACAATCAGTATGACCCTTAATCCAACTCGCCATTGTTTCACGATGCCATTCTTGACGTTGTTCCATATTATATCTGATAGATCTAAATAAATGAAATTAAAAATGTATGCCTAAGTTACTGAAACATAACGAAATTCACTGGACACTTACGTCAAAATGATTGGGAGAAGTAGATTCGATGAAACGATATTTTGTGGAATAACATTAAATTTAGTAATTCTTTGCAAAGGCGCAATACCAAAGAAATCGAACATTTTACATGTAACCGATATTTTATAAATTCGTTAAATTCTAAAATTAAACAGTCTTAAGTTTCACAGAGCTTCCTACACAAACCAAACACTAACAAAGGTGGTTCATGCAATTTCCTTTATCGATATGTAAAATACTCATTATCGCCTGTTCGACGCGTAATTTTATATTCGTCTACGCCTTCTCTACATGTGAAGCTACATTTAACATTAAGTTAATTAGCTTTGAAATAACTTTCGTCCCTCCGGAACAGGATAATAATTACGTTTACGCTATTCAGACTCTAGGTTTTAGAGATCTGAGAAGTTCTATAGGACAAACACGGTTTCATTTGACTGAGTAAAGAGACGAGCTCTGTGCTACAAACAATAAACAGGAATCGCTCCTTTATCGCTGATGGGAACGACGATCGGTTACTAAACAACCAATAAACACATGTAAATACACCCCTCGGAGTTTGATCGATAACCTAATAATTTGACGTTTGCAGTGTCATTTTGAGTGTGTATATAAATATATCTTATATTAATACAAGTTTTACGATTGTGTGAGTGAGATATCGGGTAAAAATGGAGAACGATGAAGATCAACGAAAGGAATTCGAGGACAGAAAATCGAGAAAACGGCAGAGTCAAAGTCAGAGTAAAAGGAGACGGAGACACAGGCATGAGAAAAAGGAGGATTTCATGAATTTTAACTTCGATATGCCAGGCGTATTACGAATCACGTTAAACGAAAAAACGCAGAAAGACATGACCTGTTTAGTCGGTGAAGATGTTACATCGGAGAAACCTTGGAAATTCATCAAAAAAGAAATGTTTGAGGATCACATGGAGATGAACGAGGATTCGGAATTTTTACCGATTCGCCTGGACTTAATAACGTTTCCCAGAGAAGAAATCCTAGTTGGTTATGCTCCTGATGAAACTAGAGAATACGATGAATTCTATATAGTTCTCGCCGAAACAGCTGAGGAAAAAATTAAAGAAGTAATCGCAAAAATCCGCGAAGCCCAAGAGAAGAAATTAGCTAGAGCTATCACGAAGAAAATTCGATTTTGGAGGAGTTTAGGTAGCGAAATAGAAATTGAAGAATGCACAGAGAAAACCAACAGACCTTTATTAGAAGTGGAAGTAGAGGCTGCTTATCCGGTAATGTCACCGAAAGTTGTTTTCAAATTAAGACCAGTGGAAGCGACAAGAGACGGTTATGCCGAGCTATTAACAGATCGTTTACAAATCACTACCATATCTAAAAAACGAATACATGCCGGTACCCAAGTAGCTCCTAGTACATCCACATCCGAAGCCCAAACGATATGTACCTATCCCAAGAATGCCTGGACTCAATACGAATATGAATTCGCACCAATTGAAGCGTTATCGAAAGAATTCGAAATCAACATGAAAGACTATCTAGAGAACCAATTAGAGATTTTATGCGATCACATCAAGGTAAATGAATTCATAAATCTTTACACGAACGATTATCAAGACTTAGTGACCGATACCTCGTTTACGAAAGCTCCACGAGCTGTAACGTGGGATGAATACATGTCTTTTGCGGATTTGAACGAGGCTAGAAATAAAATGATAGCTTCCGTGTGTTGGCATCCAATTTGGACAGGTACAGTCGTTATAGCTTATTCTGACTGTGCTCCGAATATGTACAAACGTTATAAATCTACAACTGATGAGGTAAGTAATGATTTTTCAGATTGTTATTGGATAAGTCCAGGAAAGATGATGGATATAGTTTTAAAAAGTATGTCTAAATTTGCTAAAATCGTCTTGTCAAAATTCCGTACTTGCAGATTGAGAAAGAACTTCCCACAATCACGTAACTTGTTCCATATAAGTAGAGTTGGCATTACTAACGCGCGGTTCGATAAGTGCAAGAGGTTTAGCAGGTAATAAATGTAAATAAACACCTACCCTTTTAGGAAACGTTTTGAGTATGCATATGCTCAAAGTGAATAAAATCGGTTTAATATTTTCAGCAGCAGGTATGTTTCAACAATTTCTTCGTGTAGCCGTGCTTGTAACGAGAAATCAATGTTCTTATATGTAGAGAAGGATCGATCGATATCTAATGATATTGGAGTAGCATGGTTAAGATAATCTTCAACCAAATATTTGTTTTAATCTGGTAAAATCTGAATCGAATAAAATATCGTATTTTACTATATTAGGTTCAACATTAAGAGATATTCTGTTGGAAATTTGGAGTGATAATATTTTATATTATTAAAAATACCTTTGAATTATACAAATCTGGTGGGGTTTACCTACTCATGTATGTTTCAATTATTCTGATACATTCTCTTGGAGTTAGATTTTCAGGTTACAATATAAGAAATACTGTAATTGTAGAAGAGGACAGATTATGTATGTACAGTAGTCTCGATATTCCGGTCAATTAATGTCAAACTCATCCGAATTATTAAGACATTCGGTTTACCGAGACATTGAATCTTTGTGTACCTAAGAACTTAAATGAAACAGAATCCAGTTTTTATATTTTTATTTCATTAATGCAACAAATCTAATATATGAGCTATGTATATATAACAACAACAATAATTTAAATGGAATATTATGTGCTCCTTAAGAAGTACGACATATTTTATTAACGATTTTGTATATAATTTCACAGTGGCTTCCTTCCTGATATTTTCAATGTTAGGATGTTGGTCGAATCAATTATATTTTCTTCTGCCCATTGTATTCTGGTTGTTAAGCAATAAACTTGCTTCGGAATGTTTTATTTTTTGGAAAGTCTGTTGTTGGGTACCTTTTTCGTCTTCATCACGACCAGCTTCACTTAATACAGTTTCATCAAGAAAATATCTATCCTCCACTTTTTCCAACCATTAATGCAGCGATGCACATACCGCGGCCCGCGGACCGCATGCGGACCGCATGCGGCCCAATGTCGATATTTATGCGGCCCGCCAACGAATTTTAAAAATTGTTCGAAAAACTACAAAAGTAGGTAAAAATCCATTCAAATCAATATTTCTTAACTTTTTATTTTATTCTAACTTTTGTAATTGTTAGTAAGATATGTATCTTTAAGTACCTACTACTTTCTTGTTCAGGTTTACTACGTAGGACAGGTATGTCGTCGTCGTCCCAAGCATATTGTTACGGCACTAGAAATCTGTCGAACCAACTAGATTACTCGAAGATTCGCGAAACACGTCGGTATTATCCCCGAACATTGTGGTAGGTTCTCGATGTTAGGTAACTCGTATAAATACAACGCATCGCCCGCTATCGGGGCAGTTATGTTTTAACTACGGACAAGCGAATGTTATATTGTTTGAATTGTAATCTGTGAAGAATAAATATTTCGTCCTTCGAACTTGGCATCTACCTACGTAACAATATAATATATATTTTGATATGGATAAACCAGGTCCTAGTAAAAAATGTAGTCGTAAGGTTGAAGATGAAAATCGACAATTTCAATATATTTGGACCGAAAAATATTTTTTTATTTCATCGCATAACGAAAGTGTCTGTTTAATATGCGAGAGTAGTGTTTTTATTCCGAAGGAATATAATGTGAAAAGGCATTATAAAAACCCAGCATCATACTTTTACCAAATTAACCGGCGAAAATCGAACGCAAAGAATTTCCACTTTAAAAAGGGAACTAATAGGCCAGCAAGCTCTATCTTTACAAAACCAATTCAAGATGCTGAAACAGCTACTGAAGTTAGCTTTGAAGTATCTCGAATAATAGCGAAAACTTGTCGGCCTTTTAAAGTTGGTGAGTTTGTTAAGCAGTGTTTAGATATTGCCGCAAAAAAATGTGTCCGAAAGATGCAAAGAGGTTTGAGAAAATTCAACTAAATCGGATGACTGTTCAAAGAAGACTTACCACATTAGCAGCTAAAATAGAAGAGCAATTAGCTACGAAATCGAAAAGTTTTGAGTATTTTTCTATAGCATTCGACGAATCTACAGATATGAGTTCCACTGCTCAACTCTTAATATTTTTACGAGGTGTAACGCAAAATTTTGAAGTGAGTGAAGAACAGATTGGTATGAGTTCTTTGACAAGTCAAACCAAGGGGAGTGACATGCTCAAAGCTCTTCTGGAAGAATGTTCTATAATGTATTTGGATTTAACGAAATTATCTGGAATTATGACTGACGGAGCACCGTCAATGGTTGGAAGTAAATCTGGGATAATAACTATGTTAAAAGAGTATTTACAAACTAAAAACATAGATACCAAGGATTTAATGCAGTTTCATTGCCTTATACATCAAGAGGCTCTCTGCTCAAAATTATTTGCATTTGAAAATGTTGTTCGACTTCGAGTCCAGATCCAGTATTTATTCCAGAAAGAATAAAATAATTCGTTATCTAATAAATTAATCGCTAGATTACACGTAATCAGTGTTAATCCTAAATCGAATATAAATTCGCTATTCAACCCAACCCCCTTTTTAAATTTTTGTGTTGTGCACTATCAATGAGTTTTTTTATATTGAAATCTAGTTCGAAATATAAAAGCTTTACCAAAAGCTTCACAAATTATTTTACTTGGATCATATATTAAATCTGTAAATTTATCGATAAACTTCTGTACTTTTTGAACCGATGATCGCCTTATCAACGTTACTAATTGTGATATTCTTAAACCGAACCGTACAAAACTCCTAACACGATAAAGACAATAATAAAAACAAGGTATATGCTTGACCTGAAGAACGGTAGCTGATTGACGGTTCCCCAATTATAATATCTGCTAAACCTTTTTCACTATGTCTAAGCGCACGCTACGGACTGAACGTTCACAGGGTCAAATTTGTTGATTAGTAATATTTTTCAGAGGATATTTCTTATTTCTTCAGATAATTTGCTGCCAAAACATACCTACATTTTTATCTGATAATTATAATTAGAAACATAAATAAGAAAAACACCCTTACCACAATATATAACAATAAATACTATATACGTATTTCGGCAACTAAGTTGCCATCTTCAGTAGGATCGCCAGTGGGATAACACATAAGTGTTATCCCACTGGCGATTTGGTGAAGAGCATATCTTCTAAGGTTTACCTTAGCCAAGAACGCTACGTTTAACACTCCTTTTTTCAGTTTTTAAGGTTATTCTACTGAAGATGGCAACTTAGTTGCCGAAATACGTATATAGTATTTATTGTTATATATTGTGGTTAGGGTTTTTCTTATTTCTGTTTCAGATTACAAGCCACAGTCTCCACCAATTTCGGAATTATAATTAGAATGAAAAATTAACAAACTAATTTGAAATATACTTGACTAGACTTCGCCTAATTCTATATGAAACAAAACCATTTTTAATAGTATAAAACCTAAGCAAGTATGTTTCAATTTTTTTTCATAGTTTCCGCAAGTTGTGGTTGCTTCCATCGCATGGAAAAACTTGTATTATGTTTTCGATACCAGTTTTTTAATAATATTTTTATATTGTAGATCTCGGTTTCCGGGTTGGAACCGCGTCGAGTTAGACGTAATGGCCAACGTTTCGTCCACTGTTACAATGGACATCTTCAGGGCTATACGTAGATGTTCGTCGATTCGCAGTAGCTTGAAAAAACTTATATAGGGGGGTAACCGGGTCAGATGGTGGCCTACAGTTGGCTGGAGACAATGATCCAATCGCATGCGTCGTATGGGTATGGGATTTTGTTTCAAATTCACAAACATCCTCGCAATCTTAATAGAGACGATATGCGTTATATCCAACGTGGCAAACTCTACTGAACCCACCACGAAATCCCACGCGCATATGCGCATGCGATTGGCTCAATGTCTCCAACTAATAGTAGGCCACCATCACCTATATAAGATGTGCCGATCTCTATCCTAGCATTCTCCAAGCTTGGGAATCAACGAGCATCTATGTACAGCCCTGAAGATGGAAACCGAGATCTACATTTAGAAAACTACCGTGGAAATAGTGGAAATATTTTTATATTATTAAAAATATTTTTATTTTATAAAAAAATTAACTTCACCCATCTTTTTCTCAAGACAACCTATTCCAGATCTACATTGCATTATCCCTGATTATTTTGAATTATTACCCTAGGTAAATAAAATCGTTCATGGTGTTAATCCCGTTTTGATCTGGTGCTTCAATGATGGTTTGTACCCCAAACTCTTCTTGGAATCCAACAGAAAAGTCGACGTGGTCTCTTTCTGTCCGTTCAACGAGAATCTAATCGTCGGAGGATTGAGTAACGGTCAGATTGTAATATGGGACATCAAAAATAAATTGAATAAAGTGGAAGAAGAAGAGATCCTAACAACAGCTCAACAAAAATACAGGGTCTTAATGTTTTCTCTGATGGAATGGATGAAGAACACCAGGGACTTTTCGCGAGTGCGCGTCACAGCTGAATCGGATGTTAGATACTCTCACAGTGCACCAGTGACAAGTATAAGATGGATGTCTCCTTACTGGAAAATAACGAAGACGGGACAAATAGAAGAGGTTCCAGAAGGAGATTTTCACACGTTACAATTCGCCACGTCCGCCGGTGATGGAAGCGTTTTATTCTGGGATCTATTGGCTAAACCAATAACGCAATCAAGTGATTATAAACCTCAAAGGAAATCCAGGAGGTTGAAAATACGCCCGAGTGCACTTACCTTAGACGTTTCCCCCTTCAGACTATTGAATCGTTTACTGAGGCCACATTATCGTGTGAATATGTTCAGTACTAAAAAAGGTAAGCCACTTTTGCTGGCTTGTGCTGATTTATTGCCGACCTATGTTCAATATGCATACCCTCAGACGACTAGAAAGCATACCTTAACCGATAGGTTGGCGTATGATATTTGTATTAACAGACCACCGGAACCGCCGAAGTCAAAATTAGTTTGTAGTTCCCACGATGGTTATTTCATGACTGCAGAATGGGAAGGTTACGATGTAAGTATGGCCTAAAATTTGGGTTACTTTATTCTTTTAAATTTAAGTATATCAACGCAAAATTAACACCAAATTCTGTCTTTGGAGACTGTGGTTAAGTATAAACTCAAAAAACGTATAAAACCCTTTACCATAATTAATAATCGTATCCTAAATACGTATTTCGACAACTAAGTTGTCATCATCAATAGGTAAAAACCCCTAATCAAAGTGTCGCACATGGGGCACAGTAAACACGATTATATGTGTTAGCTTTACGGTGACCCATGTGCGACACTTTGATTAGTGGTCTTACGTACTGATGATGACAACTTAGTTATCGAAATACGTATTTAGGATACGATTATTAATTGTGGTAAGGGATTTTATACCTTTTCTCAGTTTCATACCAAATTGTTGCATCTCATTGAAGCTTTTTTCTTTTGCGTTAACCTAAAATTTATGATTTTACTAAACTTAGTTGATCCAAAATTTCTTCTATATCATTTTCTTCGCTAGTGTTGTAATTTCCTTTATTTTAGTATTCCCTTCCTTGAAGAAACTTTCTTTCACATCTCACTTTTTATTTTTATTATATTGGGAATACTGTTTAATTTTTGTTTTTATCTATGAGTCAAAAAAGCTACAAAACACAATAGAAGAGATACGAACAGAGTTTTGTATCTCATTTAATTTTTCGACATAATCCCATCGAAATTCAACGATTGCTTCAATAGTTCTCTAGGTTTCCGACTTCTCCCCGGAAGTGGTTTTCCTCAACTCCATCAAAATAATCCATAACATCTTGTCTTGTTGTTCATTTGTCCAGTCGAGAAAATTTGGAATTTCGGGAACTTGCGAAGCAAAGTTAAAATGCAATTTTTTTCATTGCAACCTCGTTCAACAAATGGCTGGTTACCGTCGAATTTAAAGAAAGCACTTAAAGAGAGCATTTAAGTTTTACCGTCACTCCATTTTTAAAATTAAATTTCTTGAGATGAATTCTTTTTAAATCTTTAATTCCAACAGGTTTTTGATATCGTATAGCTGATAATTTGTACCTAATTTGCAAACTTACCCAACTTCCTTATAGAATATGTTATATTCTTTAGGCGTAACAGTTTATTATGTTTTTTTCAAAAATTTTTCCGCAAGTAAGTGTGGCCTTTAACAGGAAAATGCAAAATCAAATCAGTGACACTAGCTGGAGCCTCAGTTCTAAGCTTAAGTTTTGGTCGCAACAGTAAAACTTATTTTCTGATATGGACATGTCTGGTTTCGATTGAACTGAAGTAATATTTAGCCTTACTTTAACATGGAAAATGTCTGCTTTTTTTTGTTTAAGTTTTGCTTAAGTTTTGGTAGCAACAGTAAAACTTATTTTCTGATATGGACATGTCTGGGTTTCGATTGAACTGAAGTAATATTTAGCCTTACTTTAACATGGAAAATGTCTGTTTTTTTTTTGTTGATTCTAAGTTCACCAGTCGATGTAAACGATTAAAAATAGCCGAAAGCCACACAAAATATTATTTTGAAGTGGATATGTCTACTTTTGAACGAACGCTCCTCAATTGTTGAACCAGTGATTTTTCGTCATTAATTCCATTGCATATATTTTCAGACATCCTTAATTTGTTCTATATTTTTGCCAGGTCAATCCGGGTGAGGCTGTAAACCAAGAAACAGCCAAGATTACGAAAATAGGACGCTACCATGACGGTCCAGTGACTTGTATCGATAGACACAAACTATGTCCTGACACGTTTTTGACAGTGGGTGGAAAATCGTTCGCGATTTGGAAGGATACATTCAAGGACAGACCTATTATATGGAGAAAATCCCGAGTTAGATATCTCCACGGAGCTTGGAACATGAACAATCCCGCCATGTTGAGATTGAGCCGGGCCGATGGTAACAGAGAAGTGTGGTTTTTGACTAAACGCACCGATAAGATGCATTACGAGCAAAGTCTATCGGGTGCAGCAATACTAGGTTCTTTCACGCATACTTTAACTGGAGGTAATAACGTTAATGTGTTGGGCGTCGCCGACTATAATGGCACTTTTAGAATGTTCTACGTTCCGGAAGCACTTGTTGATATGCGACAGCAAAACGAGGCACTTATTTTTCAACTGGAACGGGAGGTTATACGAAAAACGGCTTTTTTAAAGTGGCAAGATAATTGGTTGAAGAATAATCAGCATATCGTTGAGGAAAAACGCGCTAAACGAGTTGAAAAACAACGTAAACGCGAAGAGAGAGCCTTACGGGAACAACAGAGATTACTAGAGGAAAAGCAGCGATTAGAGAAGGAGCAAATGCTAGCTGCCCAGAAATCGGTGCCTCAACCAGGACGTTATATGGAGTGGGCGGAAGATCAGTGGCGGATCAAAGAAGAAGAGCGCATGAATAAAGTTCTCTTGATGAAGAAACAATTGAATCCTGATCTTTTGGTCTCGCAACAGATGCCTCTTAAAATACTTCAACAAGAAGAAGATCGGAAGAAGAAGAAGCAGAAGGAAAGATTGCAAAAATCCGATAAGATATTCAACGAGACTGTGGCAATGCTTTTCCCAGACGTAATCAAGAAGAAACCGCCACCACCTATAGATCCTTACGCGGGAGGTGACCCACGAGAAATTAAGGCGGATTGTTTGTCGGAGTATTCGGAAGTTTCGAAGCAATGCCAGAGTTACATAAGCGAAAACAGTTTTGTTTACGATTTTAATTGGAAGAACGTGATGCAGTCTGGGAGGGAAAGGCGAAGAGCAATAGATAGTCAGTGTATCACATTTTCGCATAAAGATCGTCACGAAAACGAGAAAAAATTGCGATTGCAACATTTCATGAATTTCGATGAGCCTTCTGAGAAGATTTCCGCTGTGGAAAATGACGCTGATGATGAAAGAAGTGAAATCGAGATGGTAGAAGAAGGTGGTAATTAAATATGAAATAAGCAAAGCGGTGTCAGTTGCGTTTAGATATGTCTAAATGTAAATAAATTTTTATCATATGTATACAAGGTGTGTATAAATTGGCGGACCCACTACACGTGGCGACATTCTTGGTCAAATTTTGAGTTAAAAGTCCTAATCCTAAAACGATGTATCAGGCTAGATTACATAAGTGTCAAAATTTGACAGTAGTAATGTATTTGACTAGAACAACATTAGGCTGCCTACTTATTGTTTTACAACGTTGTCAGATGTCTTGTTCGTCAAAATAAGTTAATAAACAAATATTAAAAACAAATTTTAAAATCAAAAAGAAAACTTTAACGAAAGGATAATAACAACAATTCTTCTTTCTTCTAAATTGTAGCTCTTTCTGTCAACAAATATCGAGTAATAATGCTTATTTCAAGACTGAAAGTCCGAACTTTAGGAACCTCGTGCAAAGACATGGAGCATGCTATAACATTTTCGTATTAGGATTTTGGACTCCGAATTTAACGAAGAACATCGCCGCGTGTAGTGGGTCCGCCAATTTATACACACCTTGTATAATATTTTACATAAATACATAGATAATAACTTTTACATGTATTTGATTGAATTTTTGAAAAGTTTAACTCCAAAATCGCTTTAATAATGGCTATAAATAAAAGGGTGCCCAACTTTATTACTCCTGAACTCCCAGAGCAGAGCTCTATTGAAATTCGTAAAAATACACAGGGTGTTTCATTTAAATAAAAAATGGTAATTATTTCCGGCTAAACCGGAAGTCTGATTTGAAAATAAATATGCTCTTCGAATTACCTATTTGCATTAATTTAAATGTGGAAAATTTAGTTAAAATCTAAGTGGCCATATCAAAGATATTCGAATGGATCCATATTTTTGCCTAAGTCTGTATATACAGGCTGCCCATTTTCTATCTCCGTATATGGGTAACTCTCTTAGTATTGAAGATACCGGATCGGTTAAATTAGCAAAGTTGCTCGGAATGTTGATGCGTGTTTGATGACATTTTCAGATTTGTCATATATTGTCAACTTTTTCAGATATTTAAGGAAAATTGAAATTTGACGAAATTTTCAGTTGTACATATCTTCGTAACCATCGAAGACAGAGCCAAACCAAAAATGGCATCTGATAGTATTTTTTACGTAGAATTTAATAATAATCTTTATTAAATATTCGTGGCACACTTGAATATCAAAATATAAAATAAATGTTTTTTTTGAAATGGCAATCATAGTTGAGACAACAAATCTGGAATCTATGAAATACATTGTAAGGATTGTGATAAAAAATATGTCGGCCAAACAAAACGTTCGATTCTAACTCGTTATAAAGAACATGTTTCGCATATTAGATTCAATAGACCGGAAAAATCAAGTGTTGCCCGACATATTCTTGAATCAGATCACAACGTAACATCTGACTGTCTGAGATTAATAAAAAACGTCACACGCCCCCGCGAATTAGATAGTTTTGAGAGCATTTTTATCTTTAAAAGTAGGAATAACGTAATTAACGCAGATTTGGGTCCTATACCAAGTTCTTCTTTATTTGAGTTAATTGACAGTTAGATGTTATTAAAGCAAGAAAAATAGGAAAACCATTAAAAAATATTCGAATTCATGGAATTGATTTTTAAATTCGTTTCATTACAATATTTGCCATTAAAATATTCTGACTCAACATTAATTTCCAAATTCATATTTCATCATAATTTAAAGATTAGTTTCATAATTGGATTCTTAACGTATGTTAAATTACGGCTTTTATAATATTTCTAAACGGTTTTTCTATAGAATTTACAAATAATGGGTTAATGCTCTTGCATGAATAGGTGGGGTTTACCAAAATGTAGGTAATTTTTGTAGCATTTAAGATTGAAGATTTTATTGTTAAACTAGAAGACGTTCAGAACAATCCTTCTGTGAGTGATTTTGTGCGTTCAAGTGTTACACTGTTTTTTCTACTGATGATGACAACGTGGTTGTAGAAATACGTATTTAGAATCATTAAATTCTATTGTGGTAAGGGTTTTTTAATTTTATTATTCACTTATAAGCCACAGTCTCCGATTTGTTAGTTAAGAAGCAATATTATTATAAAATTATAATGTAAATACAATCTATTTATTTATGTAAACTATACATCCTTATACCGTTAGGTGTCGGATCTAAGCACAAGAATATTGAAGAAAATAAGGCATAACGCATATTTTAAAGTGAAGAAAGACAAAATTATTGGTACCATTTTTAAGGTAATTTTACAGAGAATTTGCTGACAATATCCAAAAATATAGGTTCTAATTAAAAAAATTGAGAGAGCAGCGTTTGAATTTCGATAAATGTGACACGACTTATTTAATACCCTGTATATATTTTTACATTATACCATCTTGAAACATATAAAGTGTAACACCCCAAATTGATATCCAAAGAATAATTCAATGCACGATACCCATCTTCAGCCTACGTCTTAAAACGTCAGACTGTAAAATTTTTGACAAAAATTCCAATATGATCAAAACTAGTTGTCGGAAGTTCATATAACTATATATCACTGCAAAGGTAATTTAGGTTATCGAAATTATTTCTAAAAAAATATAGCAATTTATTTAAACTGAAAAATCTGAAGGTGGGTGCGGAAATTCGTAACATCCTGTATATTCGTACGTAATTTTACAATATACCCTGTGATATAGTACAAGTATATACGTACAAAAGTCTCACTTTCCTATCTTTGTTAGTTTTCATGCCACATTCCGCCGACACACAATTAGCGCACCCAATTTAATATTATGATTTTGTATACCGGGTGCGGCAATAGCAAAAATAGTTAGTCAGCAAATTCCTTGCAAAATTGCCGTTAAAATGGTACCAATAACACAGTACTTATTTCTAGTATTTTCGAAGTTATGTTATAACCCTTTAATGGGATATACCTATGTTTATAATATTCAATATGCGGTGCTGCATCTAATAGTTGGGTGGTTGGCCATGAAATGATATTAAGCAAAAATTGCTGTGTAACCAAACGTCAAATATCTACTTAAAATTTCCATATAAAGTGTTTTTCAATAGTTTGTCTTTACTGTAATCGCGTTTAATTGTTATAATTTAAGTTCGGCTAGTTAATTATCAATTTTCGTTTGTTCGTTATTGGTTGTTATCTTGTTATTCTTGTTGTCAATTATATCGTTTTGTTGTCATTATTTTTTATTTCCATGCCGTAATAGTTTATAGTTGTGTTTCTTTAGAATGAATTTTTCGAAGGAGGAGCTAATAGACATGGTATTTGTTCTTGGCGCTAGCAATAGAAATCCACTTTTAGCATCAAGAACATATGCTATGGAGTATCCTCACCGAAGAGCACCAGATATTAAGACGTTTGAAAATTTGTTGACAAGGTTTCTTCGGACGGGTTCAGTGAATTATGTCAAACATGAAAGAACTAAGTCTATGGTTACAGAAGATAATGAAGTGACAGTCGTCCAGTCCGTTGTAGAAAATCCGCGCGTATCTACAAGGATAATTTCGAAAGAACACGGGATAGAAGTCACTGCTGTAAGAAGGATTTTAAAAAAACATAAATTTCACCCTTACAAAATTCAAAATCATCAAGGCTTATTACAAACGGATTTTGAAACGAGACTTGTTTACTGTGAATGGCTACTTTTCCAATTACGACAAGATCTAACTTTTCTAGATCATGTGCTTTTCACAGATGAAGCAACATTTGCTAATTGTGGAATAACAAACAGAAAAAATTGTCATTATTATGACACTAGAAACCCTCATTTTGTGCAACCCATTTTATACCAACAAAAATGGAGTGTTAACACCTGGGGAGGCATCATAGGAAACACTATTGTAGGTCCATTCTTTTTTAATAATACTTTAAATTGTGAAATCTACACAAATTTCCTACAAAATAATGTTAGAAGACCTACCAGATAACGTCATAAGGAGATTGTGGCACCAACATGATGGCGCACCTGCACATTACGGTGCTGCTGCAAAAACACATTTAGATAGGGTATTCACCAATAGGTGGATTGGGAGAGGAAGCTTTATAAGCTGGCCACCGCGGTCACCAGATCTAACCCCTTGTGATTTTTTTCTGTGGCCTACTGTAAAAAATATAGTTTACGAAACACCTCCTACAACGGCAGGGAACATGCAGCAACGAATCAGAAACGCTTTTCTTCAAGTAAGTGAAAACAACATGGCTCAAAATGTAAGTCTGTCGATGCAGAAGCGATTAAGAGCATGTGTAGAGCAGAATGGAAATATATTTGAACACATTTCAAATTAATTTTGTTTTATTATTGAAAAATTACAAAATGTAATTCTAAAACTAATATTAAAGAATTAAGAAACAGGTGTTTGTAAAAGTTACTTTGTTTGATATCATTTCATGGCCAACCAACTATTAGATGCACCGCATATTGAATATTATAAACATAGGTATATCCCATTAAAGGGTTATAACTTCGAAAATACTAGAAATAAGTACTATGTTATTGGTACCATTTTAACGGCAATTTTACAAGGAATTTGCTGACTAATAAAAAAATTATAGGTTCAATTTAAAAAAAAAAGAGAAAATAGCCTTTAAACTTCGATAACTTTGGCACGACATATTTAACACTCTGTATATATTGTCACGTTGTTCACCCTCAAAACATATAACGTGTTAGTCCATAAATTGGTAACAAAAAAGTTACGTGAGGCACTGCACCCATTTTCAGGCTAAGACTTAAAATGTTAGACGCTGCAACTGTCAAGATTTTTACAAAATTTGCAATAAAACCAAAACTAACAGTTGTAAGTGCACATTGTTATATATCATTGCAAAGATAATTTATGTGGCTATCATCATGAAGGTATAGCAATCTATTAAAAAAAAAAAAATTGAAAGTTGTTGCGGAAATTTGGAACATCCTGTAAATATATAAATAAAATTAGAAAATGCACTGTAGCATACTACATGTGTACGTAAAATTTCATTGTTACAACTTTATTAGTTTTCATGCTAAGCTCCGCCGACACACTATTGCCGCACCCGGTATTTTGGGCATTATTTTTTCAATAATTCTTTTGCCAATCGTTTGTTTTAGTGTGGTAAAAAATATTATTATTTTATTATTACCGTACTGCCGACGAAATTTTCTTCATAACTTTTTGGAAGTAAAATATTCAACAGGTTTCGACATTACAAATACTAAATTAATTGCATTAAATTACGAAATAATTAGATCCTATTTCGATTTGCCGTTAATATCGCATTTAACCGCATGGTTCACTCATTGAAAGATTAGCATTTATGTTTCGCATTACTGGATTTAAATCCCAATCATGCATACGTAATTACATATTATTATTCTGACTAAATATTGAAATCTGAATTGCGGTTAATATATAACATGCATAAATAATGTTTATATTCGCCGGAATAAATCTACTATACCTTGCGCGTGTCTGAAAATGAAATGGTGTTTCGACCACAATGTTTACATTGAAAAATATTTTGATAATGTTGTTGTTAGGTTATTTTTGGAATTTGGACCGTATTTAATGAACTGATTACAATGGGCTGAGTTTGTGCTTGTTATATTGATATAATGTGAATAATGTTGGGAATGCACTTGTCAGGTATTCCAATTATCCAATCATGCGTTTGGTTTTAGTTAATTAAAATTATGCAGCACAAACTTGTTAAATTTGTTGTTTACAGTGTCATTAAAATATTAACAGTCGTCGGGCCAAAAAGAAAACAATAGAAAACATAAAATTAAAAACCTATAATTTATTATATTTTACGTATATACAGGTTGAATCTTAATTTGTCTTATATCTTAATATACTAAATCTAATGAAATGTATAGATTGTAGTTTTCGTTTAAAAGTTATGTAATACCATGGCACTTCTTATCATTAACATTATTACATAGTTTAATTCCATATTTTATCATATTATTATTTTCCATTTACCATAATATTTACACTTATAGTTCGAAATTAATATGTAATATAGCCATATTATTATAAAAAGGCCAACCGATACACATTATTCGTAAAAATTATATCCTGAAGAACTTTCATGTTAATATCCCTGACAGGAGCTTCGGGGTAAAATAAAAGTGGCGCAGCCAGTAGGATCAAAACCTAGGTTATATTAGCATCTCTTTTCTAAGATAATCATCATGTGACTAAGATATAGATGTTGGTTAATGTTGTAAAATGTTATTAATAAGCAGTTTACGTTTTTTTACGACCAATTAAACAAAAAGCAGGACGCTTCATATTAATTTGTAAACATTTTTTTTTATATTTCTTTAATAGTTATTCTAAGGACATATTGGTCTAGTCGATATCAGATTATACTATTAATTCAAAGGGCCCGTGTCAAACATCGATGACTTTTTTCGTCGCAACCTTCACTCAAGCTGTTGTAAAATGAGTACCTAGTCAGCTACCGTAATTACAAACCTTCAAGGTCTCTTACGGGTATCTATTATTATTATAATAATATCGATTTTTAACATACTTTCTCAACCCATCGCCAGAAAAATTTTACAGAATTCACATATCTGTTCATGAACTACCCGAAGAAAAGCTATGAATTGCTTTCGAGCAGTGGCGGCTCTCTAATGAGAGCAAGTAAGCAATTGCACCCCCTGGAATTATGAAACAAAACAAACCAAGCGGCGACTAACTGTGAATGTATTTATTTATTATGTATATTATGTATTCATAGTTATTGACGAGGAACGTGGCACGCTAACAACGTACATACACACAGATATACTGAGCAAAGCCCTACCTTTGCTCTGTTAAGGCATTAACATTACATTGATGGCGGGGAGAACTGTATTTTGCCGTACTTCAATGTCGTATAATACATAGCATTGGAGCAACTAAACCAGACTGCTCTCGGGCGTTATTGCGATGAACTCCGTGTCTTTTATAGAAAACAACGCGTTTTCGCGTTTAACGTATAATGAAAAAATCGTAGTGAAAAATCTTAAACGGCCGATGCCTCAATTATGTTTAGAAAATAAACAATCTGTTAAAGTTAACATTTGGAACTTACTGCAAGTGAGAATTAATGAATATTAAATCTCATTCTTACATGTAAATGTCGACTTATGTGATGCGTTCATTACTATAATCCGACAAACCGACAATCCGAGTTTGTCGGATTGTAGTAATGAACGCATCACATAAGTCGACATTTACATGTAAGAATGAGATTTAATATTCATTAATTCTCACTTGCAGTAAGTTCCAAATGTTAACTATATATACAGAAAGTATAGAAATGAAAAAGCAATGTCCGTCTTCGAGGAATGCCGTGCATTGAAAAGTTCCAACCAGAACGAAACGCCGTCTGTACGTTTCCCGTTGATTGACTTGTTTTTTTTCAGCAATTCTTAATTAATCTGTTAAAGGTAAAGACGTTATAAGAAAATTCAAAATGAATATTTATCAGAAAAATGACTGGATTTGTGGTTGTGAAATTAAAAATACTTTGTTTTGTTTTCCGTGTCTTTTGTTTGGTGGTGAACCGTCTTGGTCAAAGAATGGAATAAGAGACTTAATTCATCTTAATGCTAAAATTAGTAAACATGAAAATTCCGAAGGGCATTTGAAAAATATATTTAGTCTAAGAATGTTAGGAAAAAATAACATTCAGAATGTTTTAGATTCATCATATAGAAAAGCAATTCAACAACACAATGAAAAGGTAACAAAAAATAGGCATGTGTTAAATTTAATAATAAATTGCATTAGATTTTGTGGCGCGTTTGAACTGGCACTTCGGGGTCACGATGAACAGCAAACGTCGAATAACAAGGGCATTTTTCGGGAATTGATAAATTTTACGGCAGAATTGGATAAATCGCTCAGAGATTACATCGAGGCAGCACCGATTTTTAAGGGATTATCAAAAACGATACAGAATGAGCTGCTTGATGCAATGTTGAACGTGTATCATGAACAAGATGCCAGTGAAATTAAAGCAACCGACTTGATATCTGTGATAGCTGATGAAACCACAGATGTGTCCAATAAGTTTCAGTTGGTGGTTGTTTTAAGATATATTGTGAACGCGAGACCGGTCGAAAGATTTTGGAAATGTCTTCTGCCTAGTGGACATGATGCTAATTCTTTATCTGCCTCCATCCTTAACGAAATTAGTTTGCTTGTTGATGACCCAAAAAAACTGATTGCACAGAGCTATGATGGGGCAGCAGTCAGGAGTGGTGCTATTAACGGCGTGCAAAGACATGTCCAAGACCAGTATCCAAGGGCTAATTTTGTACATTGTTATGCACATCAGACAAATCTATGTCACATGCTACATCGAGCCAATCTGCATGTGGTACATGGTTGAAATCAGAAAAAAAAACTCTTTCTGAAAATCCCTAAATCCAATATAGCGCCTATAAGAAATTAGATAGTTGATGATGGCCAGAAAGAAACGAAACGCCGTGTAAAAATTTAGAGTACACCACTGGATAGAGGTTTAGAAATGGCCACAAGGATGTGTTTTTATATTTTCTCTACAAGGCCAAATGTCGGTGCTACAGGTAAAAGAAGAAAATGGGGTTTTCGCGTTTTTTTTAAAAAAAAAAAGAAGGTCATTTGTCACAGGTCTATTTTCTTTACGGATTTATAACAAACACAAAATTTAACAACTTTCCCAAATTTCAACCTATACTCTATCTCCAATAATAAGCGAGATCCCCATGGTGAGGGCCGAAATGAATCAGCCTGTATAATACATTGTATTAATAACATATTGCGGTACCTGTGATTAATATATCTCACACTAAATACCACCGTTTCCCCATTAATATAATGAATTCGGAACCGCAAATGTAATAGCTGGATCTATCTCGCTATTCAGAGTAAACGTGCTCGGCATTCATACAGTCTTGTATTTCCTTTCCGAAGTTAATTCGGTAAAATCTTATTATTAATAAATGAACACGTACATTTTAGTAAATTGCCCGGTTGGGAATCTTCTGTATTGGAGGAGCGAAAATTTACTGTACTATTGCTCAAAGTTCGGTATGTCTTTGTGTGTTCGTGTGCTAGTCGGAAAAATCTAAGACCACCATATTATTCTCACCTAAGGGCACCAGGCTCTGCTCGCGTTATTTTCCACAGTCCTAGATTTCCCTTGCGCCGAACACCGGCCAACGTTTTATTTCTATATCAACGTATAAATTTTTTATGGCCTGTTGTTTCCTTGCCATTCGCTCGCAGCAAATAACAAAGCGATATTGGTTTGTGTTCGACGAAGAATGAAAAATTATCAAAAATGTTTAGGTAAAATTTCGTAAGGAATGCTGTTAGGGAAATCTCTTTTTAAAATGTTAGGAAATAAAAATCAAAGGTAGAAAAAACGCTTTGCTTGTTGCTATAACTAAAAATAACTCAAAATAAAAGAACAAATTGGTTACAATTCGTCCAGAAACAAATTTCCTATTACCTCGACTGTAACCAATTACATTTGGAATTTATATAAAGAATGAGAAATCGATCAATGAGAGAACTGAAAAGATACACTAAAAATTTTTAAAAAGTGCTAAAAACATGACGGAAATAGTAGGATAATGATTACACTTTATGATTAAAAATAATGTCGGTAAAAGACCGGTAATAAAAAGTACTTTTAAACGAAATCATCATCAAATTTCGTTTATTTCGTCCATTTTAATGCCATAAACAATACTTGTCAGAAGTAACTTTTTAGTACAATAAACGATACTTGTCGGAAGTAACTTTCATTGATGGTAATCAGTAGGTATTATTATGGTTTATATTTCCTTTTCTCATTGAGCCCTGTATAATAATTCAATTTATATAATTTCGTGCGATGTAGTCATAATATGCCATCTCTTTTTAGTTTTGGGTAACGCTACAATTGTTTCCCTCTTCGATAGGGCATTTTTAGTTTTGAATTTTAAAGAAAAAGACAGTAAGCCACGCTTGTGAATAGACATAATAAGTAGTGAGTTCTACCGAATAAGAGTTTTCATTTCGCATGTTTCTTAGTCATTTGAGTTTTATATCGCTTCTGCTGATCTAGACTAGAAGCGTGAATAATTGGAAGAAGCTGGGTTTCGCATAGCGAATTTGGGAAGCGAGATAACCCATTCCAGGAGTTAATCACAATTTCGCAGGCAATTTCTTCAACAAATCTTCGGATAAGCAAAAAGGACGCCACCCTGCATTGTTTTTATTATTCCATGGTCTTGTATTTACTTATCTAAATTAACATTATTTATGCTTGTAACTTTCATAGATGGCAAATTAATTCATATTTTATATTTTAATTCTTTTAAAATTTCTAAATTTGCTTTTTGGAATAATACAGATTATATTACACAAAAAATTGTTATTTTATGTTTCTTTAATACTAAATAGTGGAATATATAAAAATTTCATTAAAATCTAAGTTTTTATTGAATTAGAAATCATAAAACAATACTGCAACAGTAATATATATATATATATATATATATATATATATATATATATATATATATATATGTGTTTAGATAATTTCTTAGCCGTTTATTAAATATAACAATTGATAAATTATTGGAGTTTTTCGGCTTTCATATGAAATATTTACAAATATCAAGTTAGTATGTATGTAATTGCAAAGTAAGGGGGGGTGTAAACATTGCTGTCTACAAATTATAAACGAATACAAAATATAAATGACCTCATAAGGTCATTTATATTTTGTATTCTCTTGACAAAGGCGTATTGCCGAAACATGTAGGGTTGTTTTAAATATATATACTCTGAAGTAAACCAGACCTTTAATCGCCGACTTATTAAGTTTACCTTATCATACCAAGGTCACGAAGATATTATATTTATATATATATATATATATATATACAAGGTGACATTTAAAAAACTACAATGCATAGGAAGACCATAAAATAATAAAAAAGTTCTTATACACTAATGTCCGATCGCCTTTTGTTTTAAAGATAAAGTATCTTAAAAGTTTGTTGGAAAATTTTTTATTTTAAATTTCTTCCCATGACAGATCTGTTAACCTAATTATTCCAATAATTTATAAAAATTTGACGTACTGCTGATTAAAAAAATAATCTTAACATACTTATTAGAAAATGTATTTCTCTTCAATAGCTCACAACAAAAACAATCGCTACTTGGTCGACATGAGCTTTAAAAACAATAACATAACATAACAAACAAAACACCAACTAAATTTAAAAAATATGTTTAAGGTACCTAGGTGTTCAAATTGATGGCATTATTCTTGAATACACTTTTTCAATCTTTGTTTTAATGATAGACGGAATCTTTGATAAATACCTTGATTATTACGGAATCTGTCAGCAGACACCATAATTTTGTTCCGTAATTGCTCTTCGCTAGTTATTTTTACAGCATACACTTCTGTTTTCGGCAAGAGCATTGAAACCCCGAGAAGTTAACGGTTCATTTGTGAATCAAAGTACCTTGTCAAGGTTCTTTGGTAGAGAATATTCGCCTAAACATATGCCCACAAAATGGAGATGTTATTGGTATACATATACACATATAAATTATAGTTTTTAATAGGTATGTTATTCTATCGATCACTTTGTTGCTTTACAGATTAGTATGCGTCAATGGTTCCTTAGCACCACTCTCTTCTATCTTTTAACCTCTTCTTCCATCTCATCACTTTATAACAAGTAATTTATTCACTGATAATTGCAAATATGTACCTTTGTAATATTAATTAACTATTGGGTGTAATGATTTTTTAAACCTATACTTAGTTACCATACATATTGTATTTGAAAATTTAAAAAAATAGGACAGTTTAAAGGCACTGAACGTTTGGCACGAACTATTGGAAAATTAAAACTCGTCAGAACAGATGATTGTATTATCGTCACACCGGGATAAAATCTAATAAAATACGTCGAATAAAAAAGGAAATAATAAAATCCAACCTGCCAATTTTCAGTTCACCCATTAATAATTACGTATTATTTGCCTCGCATTCTTCACGCCGTTTAATTAAAGCCCGTTCTCGACAGGTCACATTGCGATCAAATCGAGCGACAGTAATGTCTTTGATGTTCTGGAGTAACTCGATTCGAAAACGCATCAATATTAATTAAGAACGGAATAGAATTTTGAGTACGACACGGAGAGTCTGTACCATTTCAGAAATAGTCCCGCTCGTAATTAATTATAAGATGTATAACGTAGTTCCCGATTGTTCGTAGAAGATGCCCACAATATTATATGTACAAAGGCCGCACGTTGTTCTGAAATGATATATCGCTATATGGATGCTCTTACTATATCGAAACTTATTAACTTTGCGACCTGTAATAACACTTGACGGTATTGTAACGTTTCAGGTATAATAGGTTTCTGGTTGCTTGATTGAATATTTATTTGAGTGAAACATTTATATGCATACCGGCTGAACCGTAATAATAGCATAAGCGTAATTACACCGCTCTGTCATCCTACTGAAATGTACGGAAAATAAGTCCGTAAACTTCATTTTATATTTATCTCGTGTTATTAGTAGAGTCGGCAAAAAGGGGCAAGTTTCAGTGCAGTGCGGAGAACAACGTGGAGGAGCTTAGCGGCCGTATCAAGGCGAGTATAATCCAAATACTTGCGCCAGAAGTAGACAAATGCCTTTTGGTCTAGTAAAGTGGACGGTAGATTACATATAATAAAACAAACACCTATATCGAATGTTAATTGTTCGCTTTACCGTATGCTACGGATTGCAAAACAGTGTTTTATACTTTTTAGGTGGCGTTCACAATTCTACTTGCTTATACGCGTCAAATAGTCGTCCCACCTTAGACATTTAATTCTATCGCCTTCACATTCTAAATCCCGCATACTCGCTATTACGTTTTCTAGTTTCTTCAAAATACGCAATTTACGAAACGTACCTAAATGCGACATTTTCTAAGTATGTGTGTACTGACATGCACTTATAACGACCAGTGGAATAATACTGGACAAACGTGCTTTGATACGGACGCTTGAGTTCCCGTGCAGTCTCCTATTATTCTTTTCGTCTTCATAGTTCCTCTACCCTCCCACATTTATTGTTCTAACTTCTTCTTCTTCTTTCTCTTTCCTTAAGACTTAGTCTTGTTTCTTCTACTATTTCAATTTTGTTCAGCCTCTTGGGAAGCAGATGTCCAGCTCTCGCACCATCTCTTGGGAGGTCGGCCTGGAGATCTCTTTGAGTTCGGTTTTTCGTTCTTTGCCCATTTTGCCCATCGATCCCCCGTCATTCGGTCGACGTGGTCTCGCCAGTATCTTCGTCTATTTCTGGTAATTGCACCTCATCTCCGTTGCTCTCATCATGCTCTTCGTTTTTGTTGTATCCGCTCGGGTTTCCACTGCGTATGTAATCACCGGTCTTACGGCGGTTTTATATATGCGGACTTTACTTTCGGTGGACATGTATTTATTCCTCCATATGAGGTCCCTTAGGTAGCCAGAAATTCTTGAGGCTTTATTCATTTGTGTTCTGACTTCCTGTTGAAGGTTTTTGGAGCTTGTTATCTCGACTCCCAGGTACGTGCATCGCATACATTGTCGGATGGGTTTGTCATCTACAGCCAGTTTACATCTAGTGGGTTCTTTTGCTATGACCATTGATTCTGTCTTCTCCACTGATATCTGCATGTTAAGGTTCTTTGCTTTTGTTTGGAACCGATATAGCAGTCGCTGAAGATCGTCCTCGTTATCCGCCATCAGGATTGCGTCGTCAGCGTAGCACAGTATCCGCATCGATTCCTGTCCCATTCTATATCCTCCATCCATTTCTTTTACGCCGTTGATTATTTGATCCATGATGAGGTTGAATAGTACTGGGCTCAGGCTATCCCCCTGGCGTAAGCCCGTCAGTACTGGTACTTGTTCTGTGAGTCCCTTTGGTGTTTTGATCTTGGTTGTGTTACCTTTACTGAGGTCTTTTATTATGTTAATGTACGACACAGGTGTCTTGTTTTGCTGGAGTATATCTATGATGTCGGCTATTTGAACTCTATCAAACGCTTTTTTGAGATCCACAAAGCAGAGAAACAGCGGTTTGTTGTATTCTAGGGATTTTTCGATCATTTGTCTAAGGATGAAGATTGCGTTAATTGTCGATCTAATTTGTCTGAAGCTTTGTTGTTCTTCGTTTATTGCTATTCTCTTCATTATCTTTGTTGCAATGATTTTTGTAAAGAGCTTGCTTATGCTAGGTAGGAGAGATATCATTCTGTAATTTTCCGGGTCGTTCTTATTTCCCTTTTTGTAGATCGGTATTGTGATGTTGTTTTTCCAATCATTAGGCACTTTTTGGGTCGAGATTATTTTTTGGAATAATAATGTGATTGCTGTTTCTAATTCAGCCCCCCCCCCCCCCCCACCGTACTTGAGCATTTCATTTACTATTTGGTCTGGGCCGGGGACCGGTTTTTCGATTTTATTAGTGCCTCATGTACATCTTCCCGTATTATGTTGTCCTCTTCAAGGAGCTGTTCTGTGTAGGTGTTGTCTTCATTCTCTCCATTGTCGTCTGTCCGCGTTTCATACAAGCCCTTTACATACCTTTCCCATTCTCCTGGGGTAATTATGTTTATTTGTACTTCTTCGTTTACCGCTCTTTTCCTGTTCCTCAGTGTGTTCCAGATCCTTCTCTGTCCTCCGTACAGGTCATGTTCCATGCCGGTAGAAAATTTTTCCCAGTATGCCTTCTTTACTTCCTTTATGGCATTATTCACTCTGTTTCTGATCGTTTTGTATCTTTGGTATTCCTCTGCTGTTCTTCTGCTCCTATATCTGACGTAGGCTTCCTTCTTTTGCTCTGCCAGCGTTTTCACTTCGTCTGTAAACCATTGCTTTCTATTTTCTCTACCATTTATCTTTACCTTCCTCACTCCGAGTGCCTCTGCGGCACCTCCCGTTATGTTGGCTTTTATCTTATACCACATTTGTTCGACATCCTCGTCCTCGGTCATTTGGTTCGTAGTAATTTTTTCCTTCAGTCTACTCTGATACAATGTTTTCGTTGAAGTGTTGTTTAGTGATTCCACGTTGAATTTCTGGATGTACAGTGGTGATTTTTTCTTTTGGAAGTTAGTTTTGAGGCGGTATTTACATAGGACTAAACCGTGCTCTGTCCCGACATTTGCCGACGTGAGTGTCCTTACGTCTAGTATTTGACCCGGTTGTATTGCCCTGCTGGTGATAATGTAATCGATCATTGAGTTTTGGTCTCTTGTGTTGCCGAAGGTATATTTTTGTTGGTTTTTGTGTGCATAGAATGTATTATTAATTCGCAGTTCGTTTTGCGCGCATAGTGTTATTAGCATTTCTCCATTGTTATTTATGACGTTTTCATTAAATCTTTGCATTACACCCGGTATGGGTGTATTGCCGATCCTGGAGTTGAAATCTCCCATTATGAAGATCCTGGACTTTTCTGGTAGTTCGTTCAGAATTTGCTGGAGTTCCTCGAAAAAAGCGGCTCGTTCTTCTCTAGGCTTGTTTATATCTGGTGTATATACGCTTATGAAGTACGTTTTTGTTGTTTCTGTTTTAAGAGAAATGTACATGATATTACTGTTTATGTATTTCACCTCATCGATGTAGTTCTCAAATCTTTCGTGCATCAGAACTCCTACTCCAGCTTGTGCTCTCCGATCTTTTTCCTTCCCACTATAGAATAGTATGTAGTTCTGGTATCTTCTATTTCCTTTGCCTTTGCTTTTTAATTCCGATAATGCGCATATATCGATACTGTGTTTTCCCAGTTCCATTATAACTTCTTGGTCCCTGGTGTGCCATGATGTAATATTCCAGCTCCCAATTCGTAGTCTCTGCGATTTCCATAGTCGTTTTTTCCGTTGTCTCGCCGTGTCGGTGTTCCGTAAAATCTGTCCGTCTTTGTCCGAGGCTGCGCCAGTAGTTCTTTGAGCGGTAGGTGTTTTTTGCGGTGGGTAGGCTGCTAATCTTGCCCATCAACCCTCCTCCTTTGTCCGGGCTTGGGACCGGCAACAGCACCCTTGGAGCTACTCAATCCACCCCAGGGTGCTGCAGGCGGAGTTATTGTTATTATTCTAACAGACGGTCCAAATTGATCCCGGAGTTTGTCTCACCAGTCTGAGAACTATTCATTGCATTAGTCATAGTTTTGACTATCGTAAGGTTATTACTAAGCGAATTCCACTTCTGCTTAATCATGCTCAGAAAAATATGAGCTTGCCCTTATCAGTATAGGATTTGGTTTGCTATCAACAATAATGTCTTTTACACAAAATTATTGTCGGTAATAAATCTCGATCTTATCACTATTAACTAGAAACCAAACGCTAGAGTATTCAATAGAACTTTCAGCAGTGAAGGTGTTTACTGACTGTATTTAAGCTGTTTAAGTACCAGCAGAATAAACATCCCGAAAACTTCAGAAAAGGACTCATCTTTTTGCATGCTAATGCTCGCTTTAAGTTTCAAGACCATCTTGTTTGTATGCCGAATGAATGGGTTTTAATGAGCTAAACGCCCATTAAAACAATCACTAAAAGGTTGGTGGATTAATTCGTATGGTGCGATATAGTTTCCTGTTAGGTTCCGCAAACAGTTTGGAATTTTGCTAGGAGGGAATCTATAAATTTTTTCAGAGTACCTTGAACAAGTATTTCAACCATTAGAGTTTTTAATACATTCAAAATAAACTTGTAGCATTTCAGTAAGTTGATTGAAATTCATGATTTATTTCAAAAATGTCAAAATATGCTTGCTTAGTAAAGAAAAGCAAAAGATGACAATTGCACATGCGTAATGCGTTATTTTTCCATGTATAATACAAGTGACTAAGATAATATACGGACAGTAGGGTGGAGCGAAAAATGTTTTTTTAAAATTTAGTTTTTCCTGTATTAAACATCGATGCTCTAAGTACTTAAAAGTGCAGAGAAAAAATCTTATCTTCCTAGGTCAACGTCTTGAGGTGGCGCACAAGACTTTAATTTGTGGAACTTTATCATTTAGAAAAAAGTAAACAGTGTGGTTTAAATTTGTTTTTATTCAATAAATTCAAACAGTTACAGTCTTTTATTTACTCACATAAAGCATTTTTAATACAAAAACAAAAATCATTCGTTAGCAAATTGTAAAGGATCTCGTTGTTGAAAAAAATTGAGATTTCGACTGAAGCAGTGGTATGTCTTGCCTCGCTTTAATTCTAGAGCGAATGAAACCGTCTCTTGCTTCTGATCCACAAACAGATATTGAAGCTTCAGTGACGAGCTTGACACACCTCTCTACTGCTTGGGTATGACAAGGAAACATCCCAAATTGACTGAAATTATTTCCTGAACGAATCAGGTTTGAAATTTCTGTATTAGAATATTTCATAGTCATTGGCGGTTCAGTTATTCTCACATTTTTAATAAACTTTAATAAACTTTTAATAAACACATTTTCTTTTCTTGCTTCTAATACTCTTCGGAGAGCCAATTCTCTAATTTTTGAAGTATCATCTTGAAGCATAGCCAACAGCATATTTTCTGGGTGTGCGAAGAATTAATTTCTGTTTATAGTTTTTAAAACAATATTCTTAAGGTCATCTCTGAAATATAAACTTCTGTTGACCATGTTGAAAACATGAACTGGACCATGGTTACAAGATGGCTTTGACTGTATGTCAAACCATGTTGGCGCGTATAATTTCATAATGAAAAGTGCTAGTTGCTTAAGGTTTTCTGGTGGTGTAGCCATTCCAATGTATAAGCGAAGAATCCTATTGGCGCAAGTTAGCCAGCGAGAGTGTGCTAATTTCCCAGGGTCTCTTTCAGCTAAACTTGGTGAAACTAAACCAGACGAAATGGAAGAACAAATCTCGTAAAGATATTTTTGATCAGTACTTAGCAACTTTATATCAATATCCGGCAATTCTTCAGGAATCGCTTCAAAAGCTTGGAACTTAAAATCAAGGCACATGAGGAGGTTTTTACCTATAGCTCCAGAAAAGCTATTAGGACCTGCTGCGTTTCCATCAAGACTTAAAAACAAATGGCGCAGTGACAATTCATTTGCGTGTAATAAGCACACAAACCATTGCAATGGTCTTTTTAAATGTGTTTCCAATAAGGCAATGACTCCATTTTTATACCCTGTGTTGACAGCTGTTCCATCACATCCGATTGCCACCAAAGATGAATTACATTTATACTTTTTATCTAATAAGGCGACAATATTCCTCGTAATATTAGTTGCTTTTCCTGAATCTATTGTGAAATGTCCAATATATTCAGAATTTGGCTCAGATACTATTGAAATATGTTCTTCGGTAATAGTCTTACGCTGTGACTTATTTTCTTTTGAAGTTATAATTAAAGTTTTGTCTTTACGACCATCAAAATAAATAGAAGTCAGAGGTTTTTCATTGCTAATAGAGCTCAACTGCTTTCGAACTTTTTTCCTTTCTCGACGTATTTTACTACGATCTATTACGCTTGATGAGTTTTCCGCATCTATAATGTTTAAATCAACCATTACTGCGTTTACAACAAATGCTGCAGATCGATCTGAAACTCCAGTCCTGTCACGAGCTGTAGCAAGGGTTTGCAACTTTTGTCTCATCTGCTTATCTCTTTTGATTTTCTCTTTTGTGAACTTTTCTTTTTCCTTCATTAAAGCAAAAATCATCTTGCTCTGATTCTGATGTTTCACTTGAAGTGCTACTGCATGACCGATGTAATTCTGACATAGACGAAGAAGTACTTGAAGTCATGTTTTTTTGAACGAATTGATCATATTTTCTCTTTCGAACTTCATTGCGTCGTATAGATTTTGTTGTCAACCTATCCACACAGCCAATATACATTCTACGCTCATTTCGTTGGTCCTTTAAAAACCTTTCCTCTGCTGGAGGTATTTTTGTCACACATTTACATATGTTTCTGGACGCGCACTTACAGGTTGCGATGTCAAATAATTGTTTTTGAGATTCCTTTAAGAAATTTTGTTTTTTTACTTCACTGCGCAGTTTCTTCATATTTTTGTATTTGTTGTAATAGGAAATCAATCTTGCTAAGATTTGTTAATGACTTATTATAGGAATCGAAGCCTTTTTCCATATTTGTTCAATATCAATAGCTTTTCGGTTGTTCAATTCAAGCATATCATTTTTTAGCCACAGGTAATATTTAATAATATCACAATGCGTAGGCAACACATTAGCACTTAATGTAATTGGTTTTCCAAATACAGAGCAACACAAATCTTTCCTAGTTTTAGGCATTTTAAATCTTTCCTCAGCAATCACGTTTTAACTTTTGGTAACGAAAATTTTACGTTTGATTAAGTTTTATAAACTTTTTTAACACGTTGCACTCTAAATACTATGAAGAAACTGAAAGAAACTGTTTAAAATGATACTTTATTTTATGCATGGGAATCCCCTAACTTTGTTTTTGAGCAATAAACTTAAGTGTTGCCAACAGTTTTATTTAATGGTAGATAAAAAAGATTTTTAAATTGTACTTTTCTGCCTTTATGTAAATTAGGTTATTTTTCAAACTTCACCCTTCATGCGCCACCTCGAAATAAAGTCGCAGAGTATTGTTATTTTGCATAAATAGTGCTTTCTAATAGGGTCATCAATTAACAATACAGGAGTTTTCAAAATTAAAAAACAAATTTTTTGGTTCATTTTCACTCCACCCTAACGGACAGTGCTTTAATAATTTTTTCTTCTAAATTTAACTAAAATTAATGTATTTGAACATCAGTGGATTCAGGAAAGAATATCTATCCAATGATGCAAAAAAAACATATACCGAGCAATTTGAAAAAAGAAGTTGACAATCGCTAGAAATTAAGGATGACTCTGGAAAATAGTAAATGTAGCCTCAAACATAGTATTCATCAAACCATTTTATTTGGTAGCTGTCTCATACAAATCAAAATATAAATAACAGAGTTACAGCTTGGGGCGTTATCTGTGTGACACCCTGTATAAAGACAGATTGAATAATAAACGGAAAACAAACAAAAAAATAGATTCAAGTGGGATTCACACCCATATGTTCACGTAAATTTCATTTAAATTCGTTAAATAAATATTGCTTTACAGCATCTAAACGTGTTTCTAAATAAATGAAATTTCTTCAGGCGGAACGACTTGTTAATACTTTTCTATATTTAAAAAACATTAGATAAATACGTATTGGAACTAAACGAAATAACAAACATAAAATTTTTGTGTATTTAGATAAAAAAAAGACAGAAAAAACATTATATGTCAAACGCCTACTTCAAATATAAATTCGATTTAGTAAATTCTGAAAACTTCTTTGAATCAATTTAAAGACGAAACAGGATGTAAGTAAATACAAAATCAATCATAACTTCGTAACGGGAAATATAAGCAATTGAAAAACGGTTTTATTTTTTCCTCTTTATATTTTCTTTATATCTACAGAGAAGAATTTGATAATACTTGTATTTGTTAAATATTAAATGGGAAATGAACTTTTGTTTCAATGGAAATTCTTTTATTTTCTATTTCAAATATGTACTTAATTCGTTTGTCACTGTCAACGGTAGGAGTTTTTGGGTTTAGATTTTTTTTCGGTCAATTGTGAAGTTCGACATATATGTACATCGATGGGGCCGATCCGTGAATAATTTATTTTCCAAATCTGTGCGATATATCACTTGTAAATTGTGGAAAGAGGGACTGATATATTAGTGCGAAAATTGGAATCGCCAATATTTTTGGTTGTCGGGAAACACAAAGGTTAAAAAAAACATCGTGTTTTAAATTTTAGGTCAGAACTGTGCTGGTGTCAGGAATACTGTCACCTTAATATTGGCATCGATTTGGGAAATTCATTACATTATTTGATTCTTGTAAAGTGTACTAAGTGTTTAAATTCGTGTAATATTTGAACATTGAATAAAATTTGTCTTAAACTGGGTATATTTTTTAACTGTCAACTTTCAAATATCTAGAAAAATATGCAGTTCACAAAAAAATTTAATAATTCAACGGAGGAAATACGCTAGTGCTAGAATTAGACGTTCTCTCTCCCTCCTGTAGGTGAGGCGGGGGTAACTTTGAAATCTTAAATAGGAACCCGTATATTTTATTACATATTCGAACACTACTGGAAAAAGTACTTAGGATCTGTCTGAAATATTTTTTCAATTCATAATAGATGGTGCTGTAATCGATTAAATTAATTTTTTTTTCATTTTCTCGCACCGAGAACCTATGCAGAAGATTCTGCAATACGCATGCTATAAAAAATACGTTTTCTTTGTAAATAATTAAAATTAATCTTAAGAAAAACTTTATTCATTTTACAAGTTTCGAATAACTGAGAAAATGTCACCTGTAGAAATGTTAATTGCTGATGAATAAATTACTTTTAGCGTAACCCAACAACAACGACGTGTACTGATTAATCTCCTCGCCTCTCACGCATCAGTGTGCCTCATTTAAGTAAGTCCCTTCGGCTTTCACTTATCAGAGTGCTAGATTTCCCATCGCTGGACTTCATTCGCTGGACACATTCTTGTTGACTTAAACCACTTCAAAAATCATAATAAATCATCGCACGATAGTGTTCTCTTTTTAAATTCATTTTGTTACTGTATCGCTAACTTCTAACTGTCACCGTAAAAAATATTCGACATTTCTTGGTTCTGTCACTTGTTTTTACTCACATAAATGTGAAGTTAGCCGAATTTGTTTAAATCAAAGGTCAGGTACCAATTATAATGCTGGTTCCTGAAATTTTCAATATATCTCTCATATACAAGTGTCCTGTATCGTTACGTTCAAATTTTAAGAGTGTATAGTAGACTTCATTTCAAGTAATAAAAACGCAAAACTTCACCTGTCACAAACTGTCACCGTAAAAAATATTCGACATTTCTTGGTTCTGTCACTTGTTTTCACTCACATAAATGTGAAGTTAGCCGAATTTGTATAAATTAAAGGTCAGGTACCAATTATAATGCTGGTTCCTGAAATTTTCAATATATCTCTCATATACAAGTGTCCTGTATCGCTACGTTCAAATTTTAAGAGTGTATAGTAGACTTCATTTCAAGTAATAAAAACGCAAAACTTGTATATCCATTTTCATTTGTTTCAAAGTTACAGATCTATGAATGTGACTGTCAGATCATGAAAAAAAATGTAATCCTAAAGTCAATACAAAATGATTTTATTTAAAGAAAGTTATACGATTCAATAACAGGCCTGTGATTGTTAACGTCGCATAATAAAATGTTATCCTAAAATAAATAAACACGTGTCGTAGTGCATACAGCAATTTCTTGGAGATCTACAAAAAAAGTGTACTGGAAATTTATTTATGATAAATACGGTTCTTACTTATTTCGTAAGTGCTGAACCATGAATATCATACAATAAATAAATTAATACTGGTAGCCGTAACTTTGTGGTAATTAATTTTGAAAATAATAAAATAAAATAAAACAATAACTTTGTTTTACCACTTTATTCACATATAATCGTGACCGCGGTTTCGACATACAATGACATTGTATGTCGAAACCGCGGTCACGATTATATGTGAATAAAGTGGTAAAACAAAGTTATTGTTTTATTTTATTTTATTATTTTCAATAAATAAATGTTTAGATGACTGTTAACGTTGCATTTTTTAATAAAAAATTACATTACTTTTCAGTTCATACAACAGCTTATTAGTGAGTAGACACGTTTTCTTTATTCAAAATGCCTTACCGATTTTCTTCTCAAAAGTATGCGGACATGCATTTTGTGTATGGCTACTCTAACGGCAGTGCACGTCAAGCAGTTATTGAATACCGACAGCATGGCCACCCAGATCACTCGATCTTAATCCCCTTGACTTTTATTTATGGGGGTAGATGAAAAATTTAGTTTTCGCGCAGGTTTCGAACACAAGAGAAGAGTTGTTGGATCGTATTTACCTGGCTGCCGAGCAAATCCGACAAAGAAAGTATGAAATTCGGATAAGTACTTCTTCTGTTAGCTTACGGACACAAGCCTGCATCCAACAAGGAGGTGGACATTTCGAAAATATTATTAATTGAACTTTTTTAAATAAGATCAGTTTTTATTAACTTTAGGATTACATTTTTTTCAGGATCTGACAAACACATTCATAGATCTGTAACTTTGAAACAAATAATAATGGATAAACAAGTTTTGCGTTTCTGTTACTTGAAATGAAGTCTACTTTACACTCCTAAAATTTGAACATAACGATAAGGGACATCTTGTATAGTTAATATTTTGAACTTATTGCCTCCTTCCCGCCTTGTCTAAAATTCTAGAGAAAGTTATAAGCAAGCAACTCAATAAATATGCCCGGACTGTGGATTTGATTCCATCGGCTCAATCTGGTGGATTTCGGGAGGGGGGGGGGGTACAGTTGCGAGACTGTGCTGCACGGTGTCACCGATGATGTTTTATCCGCTGCTGATGGGGGGGGGGGGTGTATAACGTTACTAGTTTTATTAGACTTTAGCAGAGCTTTTGATACTGTTGACCATGGTACCATGGCGAATGTTTCGGTCAGTGAGGGATTCGACTCATTTATAATTTTTTGACTAACAGAAGGCAAACAGTACAGTTAGATGCTATACGATCTAAATCATTACCCGTTCTTAATGGTGTGCCTCAAGGGTTCGTTACAAGTCCAATAACATGTGCGCATTGTAGCACAAGTGCAGTATCACATCGTACTAGGTGGCATTATTTGACTTGCAAGGTCGGTTTATATTTAACTGAAAAATATAACTGTTTTCATGTTTTTCGTCAAAAATAGCATTTCTGTGTATAATTAAAACTAACTGGCCACTAGAATCCAAAAGGAATTTTGTTTTAAGTGTTTTTTTTTAATTGTAATAACTAGACAATAAATTTTTATATTAATATCTATTCTAACATTCATTTTACCAAATTTAATAATAAAAACCCAAAAAATAGAAATAAAATTAAATCCGTCCACAAAGATTTAAACCTATTGTTTATTTCTTTTTTTTTTAAATGGGAGAACTTAACCATGCCAAACAACAATTATTATATAGATTCGTTTTTTAGACATATAGAATAACAAAAAAAAATATGATTCCCTTTTTAATTATTTCACCTATTATGTATCACTAATCCTCAAAGCTACAATCATCGACTGTTCCAACACGCAAAAGGCAAAACAAAAATTATCAAAACAAACACGCGCTAATTTATTTTGAACTTAAGCTAAAAGCCAAATTACAGTGAATATGTCAAATAATTACATCGAAAAAGTCGCAGGATTATCAGGGGTCCGGATTACAGAGTACATATGAATTGATCGTGGAGGTAATTTAGAAGTGGTCAGTTGAATATGTTATGTGCTTGGAGTTTACCAAGTCTGGAGTTTTTTACACTGAACTTTAATTAATGGAGAAAATACACGTTGTAAATTACGCAACTCTAATTACATCTGACATATTTCGAATATAAATGTTGGGCATATTTTTTTGGACACGTGTTTACGTCACAATATACGGGAGGTGTTCTCTGAATGTCTAGTACTAGTAGATAAATTACAACGTGTTCCAAAAAGAATTACATCTAGTTGTCCATGAATTTCTCCTATAAATTATAATGTTCTGCATTCTTGAAATGCGGATGTAAATTAAATTGTCAAAATTTATCACCGAAAGATATGGTGATGAAACTAATAACAAGCACAATTAGATTATTAATTAATTTAATAAGAAAACTTTAAACATGGGATATTAATCAAACAACCAAGGTAAATAACTAATTTGTAGAAATTTTAATTATTATAATTTATAACAACTGTTCAAAATGGTCACCATTCTGTTGAATGCACAATGCAATACGACGTTCCATCTTGTCAAAAATATTCTGCAACACATTTGGTGTTATTTCATTAGGATAATTAAAAATTACTGAAAAGCCACTTCCATCAACGTGAACGTACAGACGCGTTTCGCTCTAATTGAAGCTTATCAATGTACGGTATCTCGAAGACAGATATGACTTTTCAATTCTCTACTTTGTGTATATATAGTTAACATTCTGAACTTACTGCAAATGAGAATTAATGAATATTAATTCCCATTTTTATATGTCAATGTCGCCTTATGTGATGCATTAATAACTACAATCCGACAAACCAAGTTTGTACTAGCATGTATAACACACCTCGTCGCGACTACGATCTTACTGGTTGTTAGGATAATTAAAAATTACTGAAAAGCCACTTCCATCAACGGGAACGTAAAGACGCGTTTCGCTCTAATTGAAGCTTATCAATGTACGGTATTCAAATCGGGAAATGGCCAATATCGCCTCACATTGACCGGCCAATATCCGATTTTTTCTTAATTTCGGGATTTGGCCAGCCAGTTTGCGAAATGGCATAGGGCGTTCGGCCAAAGTCGGAAGAAGAAGGTTAAGAGGAGATTTCGGGGTGTTGTATACCGAAATGATAATCACATTATATTGATTATAAATTCTGCCGCCTACCGGACATTCTTGCATCAGCAGGGCCAGGGATTTCACGGCACTTCGGGAAGTGGCCGGCCAAAGTAGCATATACACTGGCCATTTCTAGTACATCGGACATTGGCCACACGCATCGGCCAAAGTGCGAAATGGCCGGCCAATTCCCGAACTGGCCGAACTTCGGGCTTTGGGCGTAACATATATATAGTTAACATTCTGAACTTACTGCAAATGAGAATTAATGAATATTAATTCCCATTTTTACATGTCAATGTCGCCTTATGTGATGCATTAATAACTACAATCCGACAAACCAAGTTTGTACTAGCATATATAACACACCTCGTCGCGACTACGATCTTACTGGTTGTTAGGATAATTAAAAATTACTGAAAAGCCACTTCCATCAACGGGAACGTACAGACGCGTTTCGCTCTAATTGAAGCTTATCAATGTACGGTATCTCGAAGACAGATATGACTTTTCAATTCTCTACTTTGTGCGTATATAGTTAACATTCTGAACTTACTGCAAATGAGAAATAATTAATATTAATTCCCATTTTTACATGTCAATGTCGCCTTATGTGATGCATTAATAACTACAATCCGACAAACCAAGTTTGTACTAGCATGTATAACACACCTCGTCGCGACTACGATCTTACTGGTTGTTAGGATAATTAAAAATTACTGAAAAGCCACTTCCATCAACGGGAACGTACATACGCGTTTCGCTCTAATTGAAGCTTATCAATGTACGGTATCTCGAAGACAGATATGGCTTTTCAATTCTCTACTTTGTGTATATATAGTTAACATTCTGAACTTACTGCAAATGAGAATTAATGAATATTAATTCCCATTTTTATATGTCAATGTCGCCTTATTAATGCATCACATAAGGCGACATTGACATGTAAAAATGGGAATTAATATTCATTAATTCTCATTTGCTGTAAGTTCAGAATGTTAACTATATATACACAAAGTTAGATAGATAGTTAATTATACCGCGATATCATAAAGTTTCTGGGTCAACGGTGGCCATGGGGTGAAAAACGTCTGTCTTAATTTATATCATGCTTTTGAGAAAAATCTGATAAAATTTTCAGGTTAAGTGTCATGCTGACGTTAAAATTTGTCAATATATTAATCTTAATGTCAGTATGACACATAACCTGAAAATTTTATCAGATTTTTCTCAAAAGGATGATATAAATTAAGACAGACGTTTTTCACCCCATGGCCACCGTTGACCCAGAAACTTTATGATATCGCGGTAAATCAAAGGCAAGTGGCTTATAATAATTCGCAAGTACTAGTTACTCAGTGTCTACTGAGATGAAGTTTTTTTTTGAAACACGTTGATTTATTAATGTAAATGTCGCCGTAAAATTTTTATTTACTTTTTATGTCAAGTAAAAAATGACAAATCGAAAAAAAAATATTGTAATATTATTCTTGATTGTCTTAGTTTCCTGTTTCTTTGCGGTTTCTACGAGGAAGTGTTTTTAAGGATAATTAAAAATTTGTGAAAAGTCACACCTATCCTGGAACGCACAGATGTATTTCGCTCTTATTGGGGCTTGTCAATGTACGGTATCCTGGACAGACATGACTTTTCACTATTATACTTCGTATATATATTGTTAATATTTTGAACTTATTGCAAATGAGAATTAATGACTATTGAATCTTATTTCTACATGCAAATGTCGCAGAATAGGGGTTAAAGTAGAGAAAATAAAAATACGAAATTATGTCCCTTTTTCAATATGTTCACCTGCAAACCCTAAACATTATCCAGATCTTTCAATTAGCTTGTATATATACAAAAAAAATGGTTTAAGTATATCAATACGTTAAGCACGTATTACGCATTTGTTACAAATGAAACAGACATGCAATATACAAGTCTGTAACTGTACACATGGACAATACACCTCGTATTTTCCAGCATTTACTTCTGCTTAAGACACGTCTTTCACTAGCTTAACTGATGACGCCTAATAGTAGATGGCAGAAACACGTGTCTTAAGCAGACTTACTTATCGCTCGTAAATTTCCTTCGCCCTGTTCTTTTTTTCATTTTTGGGAACAATTAAAAATCAGTAGTTATTTGGGCTACTTCCATCGTTTGTAAGATTTGAATAATTCGACGTTTCGGCAGTGAATCTACTGTCGTCTTCAGGGTAGCTCTGAGAAGGGCCAGTTCTTGACGGCCTATACGAAGAACTTTATAGTAAAAATCAAAGACTTAAAACTAGAAGAACAGGACAAGTTGGTTAGTTTTGATATCACTAGTCTATTCACGAACGTACCAACGCAACCTACCCTAGCAATACTAGAAGACAGACTGCCCAGAGACTCCACATTAATAATAATAGTGTTTAGTTGCTACAAATATTAAATTTAGAATTTATTTGTTGTAGTTACTATTATTATTAATTTTAAAAAAATGTAAATTTCCTAAAGAAAATTTTTTAAACTGATTTAAAAAAAACACTGTATCTTGAAAACTAAACATTTGCGGACCTATGTTTATATGAACACTTCGTCTTGAAATTACTCAAGGAATCGACTCTTAAAATTATTATAAAATTATTGCATGTACAGTGCAGTCTCGCTAATCCGGACTCCGATGATCCGGCCGGCCGGCTAATCCGGACGGCCCTACAAAAAGAAAAAAAAAAAGAAGTTGCAGTACTTTACTGGTACAGTATACGAAATCGAAGTTTGTCGATAGCGAAAATAGTTGAGGGTTCATTTGTCCTTGGCTATTTTTAGCGTGAAGAGAAGGCTCCCTACCGCCCGCCCGCCCATTATCTTTTGTCGAATCAACAGTCCCCTTTTGGTTTGTTTCTCGCTAGACGTCTGCTCCATAGAAAATGTAAGTATATAGAAGGCCCACTCTCTAAGAAACAGTTGGAACGAAAAATAGCGTCATCATGTGGATTCTTCTGAAAGTACGACTGCACCGGCAATTTCAAAAATATATATTTGTGTACGTATATATGCATTTACAGTAGTTATTACATTTTAACTTAAAGCATAATATACGTTTACTATTTACATTTCAAAATGTTTTAGTTATCAGAGAATACAAGATACATTCATATTTATTTCTCTAGATAAGTGAAACATTAATTCATGCATATAATATAAGTTAATGTAATAACTACTACAAAAGCATATATTCATACACATACATCATATATATTAAAAAGTAACAGCAATTCTTTAAGTACAATAAATCGTGGACTATCAATTATAGGATTAGTTTTCAAATTAAATTCATTTGTTTTCAGTAATTTTGATTTGTTTTATAGCCAGTTTTGTCATTTCAATGGAATTTTAAATTAGTAAAAAAAAATACACTATTGATTAGTTTACTAAAGAAACTATACATTTATCCAAAATGTATGTATTTATATGTGCTACTATGGTATAATAGTAATACATCAAGTGCATTAAAATGTATATACACATGACACATATTTAGATAACAAGATACATACTACAAGATACATACTACAACAACAATTCAGGTAATTACATACATTAGAGAAAAGGTATTTCATAATAATATAAGTACATATTTACAAATACAACGGATACTAGCAATATTAATAAGAAGCTTTCCATTTTATTCTTTTATTATACATTTCACTTGCTTGTTTATATATTGGGTCTTGAAAAGTGCTAATTAAAACTTTTCCTTTCAGTACTTTATTGACCCCATTCAAATAATTAAAACAACATAGTTTTGTAAATTTTTCAATAGTAATTTGTATAATATTAGAATTATGTTCGCAGTCTACTTGAAACTTAACATTAACATTTCTATAAATAATTTTTAACAATCTTCTAAATCCATTATTTCTAAAACAAAGTCTATGAAAGTAGCGCTTTATAATGTAAATTGTAACAAGTGCTTTCAAATATTCTGGTGTGAAATATCTCAATCTAGCTGTTATATTACCACCAAATTCTTTTTCATGAACCAATGAATGCCATTCATCCTGTATATCGGTACAAATGATATTCACTTTGCATTTATCGCAAAATTGGATTTCTTTTGTGAAGAAGTAGATGGTTGTGGTGCATTATCTGCAACATATATAAATTAAGACTTGCTGCATTTAAATTGGTATATTTAACATACTGGCTTCATTTGTTTTTTCATAGCATGGTTCTGTTTCAGTTACTGCAGCAGTAATACCAATTTCTTCTGTAAAAATTTTTGTTTTACTTAATTGCAATATTAATTTGAAGTGTTTATTTACCTGTTCTTTTAAGTTCAGACACCGCGACTTCACACATAGATGTTGGGTCTTCTCTAACATCTGTAATAGATTATTAAAGGCACATATTTTCACCTTGTTTTTAAAACTTTAAAATAGGATGTGAATATACATCATATTATACATGAAGTTTTTTATAAAAAAAATTTAATAACAATGCGCATAGGAATATAATTTCATGAGAAAATAGGTAAAAAAACCACATTAATCATCAATACATTTGTACATACCTTTACTGTGATGTGATACTTTCTCTGGTAAAAATAAAGATGGTACAGCAGTATTTCTTAACCTCACGCTGCCAGTTATATCTGTTTTGCGAAAGTGTATATGGCATACTCTATGAGATCGATATACCAATTCTGGCTCCGAGGCATAAATAATGCTATTTTTACATGCAAAAGCCCATCTATGATATAATCCCATATCTTTCTTTGGATTTGGAAATGTATGTCTTGGTGCATCTTTGCTTGTACAACCTCTCACAGCACATTTTCTATGCCAAACCATTATGATCACTACAATCACACATTAAATAGGATTGAAGCAGTGTCAATCGAAATACATTGATAATAAATCTTAAACTTACCTATTCACGTATGCACCAAGTATATATTATTATACTAATGGCAAATATTTACAAAAAAAAAACTTTAAATTACGTATATATATATATATATATATATATATAATAACTTCGTGACCTTGGTATGATATGGTAAACCTAATCAGTAGGCGATTAAAGGTCTGTATATTACTTCAAAATATATGTATTTAAAAAAACTCTACATGTTTCGGCTGTATACGCCTTTTTCAAGAGAATACAAAATATGAATGACAGGATATAAATGTCAAGTAATTAAGTTAACTTAATTACTTGACATTTATATCCTGTCATTCATATTTTGTATTCTCTTGAAAAAGGCGTATACAGCCGAAACATGTAGAGTTTTTTTAAATACATATATTTTGAAGTAATATACAGACCTTTAATCGCCTACTGATTAGGTTTACTATATATATATATATATATATATATATATATATATATATATATATATATACAAAGAACAATTTTTTTTTAAGATTAAACTAAACTTAAACCCAAATTTTACATAACAAAATAACACAGGAACGAACTATAAATAACATAATAAAAAGGACAAGATTTGAACAAGCGTAAGAATTCCAAACAAACCTAAACATGAATACTATTTTTTCGTTTTAATTTATATCAGTTGATATATTAGATTCCATTCAATATTGGTGGCGGCATCTACTGGTTCAGTCTGATAGATGCTCTCTACTTGTCTTTTTCTAACAAAAGTGTTCCACTAGCAGCTATATTAGTGGAATACCCATGGTCTGCTCAGTTGTTAGTTGACTTCAGTCATTGAGTAATGCTCAGAGCGTTATTAATCGATCTATGTTCGGAGTGCAAGTTTGTTTCTTCAGTGTGCAGCGTGTTCAATGAAAATGGCGACTAAACGTAAGACAGTGACAGTAACAATGGAACAAAAACTCCAAGCTATGTTTCGTATTGATGCAGGTGAATCGCTTACTAAAATTGCAAAAGAGTTAGGCGTGGGAAAACAAACTGTTTCCGATTGGAAAAAAAGCGGAATGAAATCGAAGATTTTTGTGCAAAAATGGTTAGTAAAGACAGTTTAAGTGGCAGAAGTACTTTAAAAAAACCAAAAAACGAAACATTAGATGATGCTTTGTATGTTTGGCTTTGCCAGCAATGTGAACAGGGTGTTCCGTTATCGGGTGTAAATTTGCAAACGATCGCGCTCAAACTGAATGAAAAGTTGAAAGGCGACCCTAATTTTACTGCCAGTGTGGGTTGGCTGTCTCGATGGAAGGAGCGACACGGCATCCGTGAAATCCAAGTAAGTGGCGAAATTTTGTCAGGTGACAGTGGTGCCAGCGAGAAATTCAAAAACAATTTCGAAAAATTTCTGAAAGATGAAAACTTACAACCTTGTCAAGTGTTCAATGCAGACGAAACTGGTTTAAATTATAAAATGCTGCCGAAAAAAACTTTAGCTTCTAAATTAGACTCAGTAGTGAAAGGCCACAAAGTTAAGAAAGAACGTGTAACTTTGCTGCCCTGCAGTAATGCTTCTGGGGATCTAAAGTTTCCACTTTTGGTGATCTGGGAAATCTGCTAAACCAAGGGCATTTCAAAATGTCAATTTAAGTGTTCAACCGGCCCAGTACAAATCCCAAAAATCAGCATGGATGAATGCTAAAATTTTTAAGGACTAGTTTTTCGAAAACTTTGTACCAACAACAAAAAAGTTTTTAAAAAAGAAAAAACTCCCTCAAAAAACAGTTTTGTTAATTGATAATGCCCCGTGCCATCCCAGTGAAGAAGAATTGCGTCATGGTGACATTTTTGTAAAATTTCTTCCTCCTAATGTCACGGCTCTCACCCAACCAATAGACCAGGGAGTAATAGAGGCGACAAAACGGCGATACAGAAAAAAGTTGATTTTATCGCTTTTGGAACAACAGGAAGCAGATCCAGCTACAAACTTTATGGACCTTGTTAAAAAAGTGACAATCAAAGATGTCATTTATTTGGCAGCGGAAGCATGGGAAGAAATTCAACCGTCTACTCTCCAAAAGAGTTGGAAGAAATTGTGGCCTAAGATGTCACAAGAAAGTGAACAAATCGAAACTCAACCTGCTGATGACGCTGAATTTCTTCAAGTTTTTCAACAGTTAGAGGGTTGTACTGAGGTGGAGGAAAATTACATTTCCGAGTGTATAAACAATGACAGTGACATCGGTCATCAAGTGCTAAACGAAGAAAAAATCGTCGCGATGTGCACTTCAAATGCAGAGACTGACAGCCCTGAAGATGAAGACGACACAGAGGAACCAGTTGGCCTAACTCACAGTGAGGCGACAACAATTCTGGACGGGTTGATGACCTACTTCGAGAAACAGATCGACACGTCAACAGCTGAGCTACTGACCTTGAAGCGCCTACGAGTTCGCACTGCAAAACGACGTCATTCATTAGTAAGAGAAAAGAACATTACAGACTTTTTTCACTAGTTTTTCAAAATTTATGATACATATTTTTGTTTCCTCTGCAGACTGTTATTGTACTTTAGTCAAGTAAAATATGTCTATCAATCAATATACAGTACCGTTAAACTTGTGTGAAGTCCAGAAATAAATTTGTAAAGATGTTTCCATATTTTTATTCTTTTTAAACCAGTTCAGTTACAATCACTCTTTGCGCTAAATATGTAGGTTATAAAATATGTACGTACTCTGTCCGCTATATATTTACTGTATCACCAGGCTTTTTCCGTCTAATCCGTACTTTCGCTAGTGTCCGGATTAGACGGAAAAAGCCTGGTGATACAGGGACCGGTCCCGTTAAGTCCGGATTAGCGAGACTGTACTGTAGTTGTGTACTTAAATAACACAGTGTATAATAAACCAATACCATTTAATAAATCCTCTTTTTCAATTAACATAAATAAATATATTTCTTTTATCTTTATAAGCGTGTAACATATTGTTTTAGCCTCTTTGGAAGTGATATCCGCATAGTAAAGCTTTTAGAATAAGGATATATATCAACTTTCCGACATTTTTACGTCTAAGTAACGTAATACGCGACAAAGAAACTGATAATACTCAAATGTGTATCGTTTTCCTACGATTCTAATGGAGCGTAACACGTTCACAGATGAAAAATGATAGAAAACGTCACAATCCACTCTGATCCTAAAACGGTTTCGGAAGATTATCGCCTCAGAGACGAAACTCTAAGAACTCAACGCTAAAGAAGATATTCGTACATGTAAATGGTTAAATGATCCTTGCAATGCCGAGATTACGTTAGTATATTGTCAGAGAACGTAACTTTAGGGTTTTAGATAATCGCCGTTATACTGTGAAATATAGAAGTTTAACTTATGATGTGTGAATAAAAAGAAAGAAATATTTATGATATAAAAATGAAATATAGTTATAAAGTTCGAAACGTTAAGATATAAATGTAGAGTTCCCTGGCATTTTTTGTGGATTTACAATTTATACAATATCGTGCGTTAAAGAAACTACCACAAAGTTGACCATGAAGTTTTCAAGTATGTTTTAACTCAGGGATGCACAGACTTATATAGGGAACAGGGGCCACTCGGGAAAATTATAAGCCAAGGACGGGCCACTACAAAGAATACTTATTAACACAAATATTTTTATTTTTAAATTACAAATGATAAAAATAAAAGAACATTCAATAATATTTGTTGTAATTATGTAAATCTAATCACTACAATGTAATATTTCATGTTTTATTATTTTGATGCATGACATTGCATTGACCTAACAACTTTGTTTATGTTTGGCTCCACATTACTTGTCGCCACACGTAAAATTGCTTCCAGATTTTCATTTGCCAGACGGTTTCGATTTTTTGTTTTGTTTCATCACCGAAAACGTTTGCTCACAAATATAAGTCGATCCAAATAAGCTTGCGCATTTCAATGCATTTATTCGCAACTCTTTATAAGCGGTTTTGTCAACGCAACGGTAAAAGTTGAGTAAATTGCCTTCATTAAATTTGTTTCGTAAATTATCATCATTTTGCATGTCTATATCAATTCCAGCTATATTGATTCCGGTGCATTTTCGGGTGAAATATTGAAAGGATTGCTGAAAATGTCTAATAGAAGTTTAACTTTTTTTGAAGTCTATAAAACGATCATGAAAAGCTTGTATTAAAATATCAATTTTCTCAACATAAGCGAAATTGACATCAGTTTTATTGAATTTCTCCATAATTTTTTTGTAGTTCGGAAAATGGCTGTAATTGGCTGTATTGACTTGTGTCCTGAAAAGAGTCAATTTGCATTGAAAGGACGAAACATGAGAGTATAACTACGAAATCAATTGATCTTTGCCTTGGAGTCGCGTATTTAAGACATTCAAGTGATTTGTGATGTCTACAAGAAACGCTAAGTCACACAGCCAATCATGGTTGTCGAGTTCGGAAACGTCCTTTTTCTTTTCCGCCAGAAATATTTTGATTTCTGCAATCAAGTTAAGATACCGCTCTAGTGACAACCCACGACTTAGCCACCTTACTTCAGTGTAAAACAGGAGATCACCATATTCGCTTTCAATATCCTCGAGAAATTGTGTGAATTGTCGGTGATTGAGACCTCGTGATTTTATTAAGTTTACAGTAGGTACTACAACTTTCATCACATTTTCAAATCCCAATAATTTTGAACAGAGGGCCTCTTGATGAATAATGCAATGAAACTACATTAATTTCTTAGAATCTATATTTTTGGTTTGTAAACACTCTTTTAACATAGTTATTATCCCAGATTTACTTCCAACCATTGAAGGTGCTCCGTCAGTCGTAATTCCAGATAATTTCGTTAAATCCAAATCCATTATAGAACATTTTTCCAGAGGAGCTTTGAGCATGTCACTCCCCTTGGTTTGACTTGTCAAAGAACTCATACCAATCAGTTTTTCACTCACTTCAAAATTTTGTGTTACACCTCGTAAAAATATTAAGAGTTCAGCAGTGGAACTTATATCTGTAAATTTGTCGAGTGCTATAGAAAAATACTCAAAATTTTCGATTTCGTAGCTAATTGCTCTTCTATATTAGCTGCTAATGTGGTAAGTATTCTTTGAACAGTCATCCGATTTAGTTGAATTTTCTCAAACCTCTTTGCATCTTTCGGACACATTTTTTTTTGCGGCGATATCTACACACTGCTTAACAAACTCACCATCTTTAAAAGGCCGAAGTTTTCGCTATTATTCGAGATATTTCAAAGTTAACTTCAGTAGTTGTTTCAGCATCTTGAATTGGTTTTGTAATATGGCGATGTGGTTCTTTTTTGTGAATGTGTCTGAAGATGTCCTTTCTCCAGCAGGGGCGTACCGATGAGCCTGTAGAAAGGCGAAATACGTATTTGCGTTTCTGGGGAGGGATATGTTCGGACACGTTAACAAACAATATTAATAGTGAACCTGTATTTGTGTTCTTCACACCAGATTTTTAATGAACATATGAAGTAAATAAATAGAACTTAAATCCTCTTCCTTATTACAGTTGATTTAATAATTGTATATATTAAGTCTGTAATATGTATAGTAACTCAAAATTATAAACAAAAATTCTCGGTTGGTTAAACTAAATTAAATGTTCAAAATGTCTTCCTTCTACTTCTAAACAATACGCAATCGATTATAAAAGTTACGTCATACATTTGACAAGACTTCGAGGGTGATTGTTAACAACTGTTTGTAATTTTTATACGCAATCTTCTAAATTATTTGCACGTTGTTCTTCGAAGTCGTATGTTTGTGACTTTAAGTGCCCCATAGAAAAAAAGTTATTTGGTGCCAAATCAGGAGATCTGGCAGGCCAATGGATTGTGCCCCGTTTTGAAAAAATTCGGTCCTCAAACGTATTCCTTAGATATTGCTGCATAGTTATGCTTGTAGAGGTAGGACATCCATCTTGTTGATACCAAATGTTTTCCATTACAATGTTAGGTATTCCACGTATAAAAGGAATAATATTGTACTGCAGTAGATTTAAGTATTTCTGTGCGTTCAACATGCCATCAATTAAAAATGGGCCAACAATATTATTACCTAATTATAATACCCTTTTATGGCTATTGTATATGAGCAGTATACGCAATGTGTTTATTTGTTCTAGACCATTATCGTAGTATCGCAGGATTATGCCGGCGATGTAAGAAAAACGTAGATTCGTCGGTAAAGAGGATATTGGAAATAAAATCTTCATTCTGTGCACATTTTTCAATTATGTCTAAACAAAACTGCACTTGATTATAATTGTCCAGTGGAAAAACGTCATTTATCTCTGAACACGATAGGAGTGATATTTGTTTTTGCTTAAGACTCTTCCCAAAGTTTCACGTGATACATCCAGTTCTTGTCCTATTTGAGATGTTGTCCGAGTATAATTGTTTTCAACGCTAGCACATATTTCTTATGAAGCGATGGAGGAACGCAACCGAATTTTTCAAAATCAGTTTCGATGCGATGATTCAAACAAGAAATAGGCCGATTTTCAAAAGTATCTCGAAAGGGAGCTATAATAGACACTAATGAGTGGCCTTGGAAATGCCATTTCGCAATCTGCACCTTATCATCGATTATATAGACCAAATCCATAACTTTACTCAATATGACAGACTCTTGGCAGGTCACGAACAATTCACATAAACGAATGACACATGTACATAAGATATATTTGCCTGGGCGTCAGATGTTGTGTATCACTCCCTACTAACGGGTGTTCAGAAACATTCGAAGTCAAAGTAGTCCTTGAAAATATGAAGTCATATCTGATATAGATTAATTTTTGACAGGGAACAGTTGACATTTAATAATTATTACAAATCAGATACTTAAGTAAAGATATACGATTTTTTGTTCAGAGCCCGCTTGACTTCGAACGTTTCTGAACACCCGTTACATTCCCCTTTCAACATATTTTCGCAGTACGTTGTGGATTACTGTATAACTAAATCTATCGTTTTATTCGTTCCCATATATCACCTCTTCAACATAGTTTTATGCCGGGACGGTCAATCACTACTAAACTTGTGAGTGTGTGAGTTTTATCCAATAATATGTGAAGAGCTGAATTGTCAGGGACATATTGACGTTATTTTTACAAATTTTCCAATCCTCGAGATTTATAACATTGTCAGCTTGTCGTACGGCATTTCTCAATGTATACTGTCCGGCGAACAATGGCTAATTGCCTAATCTCCTTTCATAGCTAATTTATTTATGAGTCAATTCGAAGTAGAATTTAAAAATAACGCTAAATATTTTCCAAGAGTCTGAATCAGGTACGTAGATGGCATTTTCGCTATTTTTGATACACGGAAATGTGAATTGGACACATTCGTTAAACAGCTAAGTTTGAAATTTTCGACTATTAAATTCACGATGGAAATGGAAAATAATGCTAGGATACCATTTTTAGGTATATTAGTAATTAGAAATAAGCATAAAATAGAAATCGATATTTTCCAGAAAGAAACCAATATCAATAGATTCATCATCGCAGATTCAAATCATAGTTTTCAACATAAGACAGTTTGTTTTAATTCCTTAGTCTACGAAATTAATTGCGACGATTGTAATTTGAAATATATAGGTCAAAGAAAATGTTCAATAACAACCCGTTTTAAAGAACACATATCACATATTAAATTTAATAGATCAGAAAAATCGAGCGTCGCAAACCATGTATTAGACACAGAACATAACGTCACGGCAAAAGGGTTAAAACTTGTCAAAAATATCAACAACTCCAGAGATCTCGACGCGTACGAAAGCATTCATATCGTTAAAAACAAAATTAATACGTTTAACTCGGACAACGGTCCTACCCCTATACAGATGTTTTTTTTCATTCTTAGAAAAGTAGAAAAAGTTAGGACGTGAGAATAAACACATGGTTTCGTTGTTTTCTTAAGACGAGTAAGTTGACGTAATTTTAGTTGTGTATTTGTTTTAAATTCAATGTATACGTGAACGCCGTGTAAAGTTGTGCGTGATTCTATGTGTTGGCTTTACTGTACCCCATTAACATTTAAATATAATAAATATGTTAATTTATTATTTACCAAAACAACTTGAAAAATATAATTGATATTATATGAGTGTTTAGATAATTTCTTAGCCGTTTATTAAATATAACAATTGCTAAATTATTGGAGTTTTTCGGCTTTTATATGAAATATTTACAAATAACAAATTAGTATGTATGTAATTGCAAAGTAGGTGGGGATGTAAACATTGCTGTCTACAAATTACAAAGCAATTACATACATACTAATTTATTGTTTGTAAATATTTCATATAAAAGTCAAAAAACTCCAATAATTTATCAATTGTTATATATATATATATATATATATATATATTTATATATATATATAAAGATAATTATTTCTTGGCCTTTGTATGTTATAGTAGATTAAATTAGTCAGCGATTTAAAGTCTGGTTTACTTTGATATGTATATATTTAATGCAATCTTACACGTTTCGGCACATCCTGTGTTTTCAAAGAAATTAAAAACATATATTTATAATTTCTTTGAAAAAGACATGTGTCGAAACATATCAGATTTCTTTAAATATATACATATCAAAGTAAACCAGACCTTAAATCGCCGACTAATTTAATCTACAATATATATATATATATATATATATATATATACAGGGTTAGTTAAAAGTATGGAGACGGCGATTTATTGTCGTTAATATTCATTTTAGGGAATTATGTTCAATATAAAAGTTTGTTAGGATATTTTGATCTACATTTGAGAATATTTAATTTTTTTTTTCTTCAATTGTTTTTTAGTTACGCCTGTCCGCGCAGTTTTTTTAAATGGGAACTAGTAAATTTTACTCTACCATTCGATAGAGAATTTTTTTCTCTTTACAATAATATTTTTGTTTTTTTTAAATTCATTTTAATAACTTTTTTATAAGAAAAAGCCGGTTCATCTGTTTAACAGATGTTCGGTACATCGCAGATAGACAGAAGCGTAGCGATAAACAAACTTGAGCGACATAATTTTATCAGTGGTTATTGTGTACGTCAAATCATTGACAGAAATAATTCATTTGTGCAATTTGTTGGTGTTAATATTAACAATGGCGAGTTTAAGTGAACATGAACGAATTGAAATACTTATGATGTTGGGTTATGGAGATAGACGCAGAAGTTTACAAGACGTTTGTAATTTATTTAATGACACGCATCCAAATAGAAATACAATTTCTAAATCCGTTGTTGGTAAAACTTTAAGACGCTTTGAACAAACGGGTAGCGTTAAGGATTTGCCAAGGAGTGGTAGACCTAGAACAGCAAAAAGCGATGATAACAAACTGGATATTTTATTGGCTGTATCTGAATATCCCCATTTATCAACCAATCAATTAGCGGCCGATTTCAATATTTTAGTCATAGATCGTGTCATTTTTAAAAAGTGAAAAGTATAAACCATATAAGGTACACCTTGTACACGAGTTAACGGAAGATGATTTTGATAGGAGATTACAATTTTCTGAAGAAATGTTAAATATTTGCAATAATAATGAAAATTTTGTCAACAATATTCTTTCTTCTGACGAAGCTACTTTTTGCCTTACCGGTGAAGTAAACAGACATAACTGCAGATACTGGTCATCGGAAAATCTCTCTTGGTTTTTGGAGCACCATAAAGGTTAATGTTTGGGTTGGCATTCTAGGCGGTCATATTATCGGTCCCTTTTTCATAAATGGCAATTTAACTTCGGCTCTGTATTTGCAGTTATTGCAAAATGAAATAATACCTGCTAGTGCTACGCTCTATCCTCATGACTAGAGAACGGACACGCTTACCAATCAGTGCAGTACTGGCGAAAGGCTGTATTTCTAAAATATTTAATTTTATTTATATAATTGGAAAACGAACAGGTGGTGATCTATAAAATTACGAAATACATATTTATTTGTTGAAAAGTTGTATTTATAAAGTTTTTAATTTTATTTATATAATTGGGAAACAAACGGTTGGTGATCTATAAAATTATGAAATACATATGTATTTGTTGAAAAGTTGTGTTTTTAAAGTTTTTAATTTTATTTCTATAATTGGAACATTTTTATTTGTTCATTTTGTCGTTCAAGTTGAGTAAAGGAGTATTAATATTGACTAGCAATAGTTTCTCAAGGTTTTCTTCCGTCGATTTTGTTCTCTTTGAATTAAGTACATTCTTATAAATAGAAAATAGGAAAATCCCTTTTGGTTTTTGGAGCACCATACGCAGTACCCCCAAAAGGTTAATGTTTGGGTTGGCATTCTAGGCGATCATACTATCAGTCCCTTTTTCATCAATGGCAATTATTTAACTTCGGCTCTGTATTTGCAGTTATTGCAAAATGAAATAATACCTGCTAGTGCTACGCTCTATCCTCTTGAAAACAATGAACACCTGCCCAATGACAGTATCTGGTTCCAGCAAGATGGCGCTCCACCACGTTATGGTGTAAATGTTCGTCAATATCTGGACAACGTTTTTCCCCACAGATGGATTGGAAGACGGGGAACCATTGAATGGCCAGCCCGTTCGCCAGATTTAAGTCCTTTAGATTTTTTTCTTTGGGGATACGTAAAAAACAAAGTTTACAAAGATAAGCCCGATAACGTCGAAGATTTACAAATCCGCATTACCAGAACGATACAAGAAATTCCCCGAGATTTTTTACAGAACTCCGTTCTGGGTTTTGTAAATCGATTGGGTCATTGTCAAATTACTAATGGACGACAATTTGAACACTTACTTTAATTTACTTTGTTATTAATTTGTTTAATTTTTCTTGTAAAAGAGTTATTAAAAGAATTTAAAAAATACAAAAATATTATTGTAATGAGAAAAAAATCCTCTATCGAATGGTAGAGCAAAATTTACCAGTTCTCATTTAAAAAAGAATGCGCGAACAGGCGTATCTAAAAAAAACAACTGAAGAAAAAAAAATCAAATAATCTCAAATGTAGATCAAAATATCTTAACAAACTTTTATATTGAACATAATTCCCTAAAATGAATATTAACGACAATAAATCGCCGTCTCCATACTTTTAGCTAACCCTGTATATATATATATATATATATATATATATAGGATAAAATAAATTAAAAGCAGGCAAGCGGTCTGTCAATTAAAAACACATTTATTAATTATATCTATATTTCGCATAAACTTTGTTGCTTCTTCCGGAGATAAAAATGTCCGATTCGACATTTAACGTTACAAAATTGTGTATTTCGAACCAAAATTACTTATGGAGAGTATTGTACTATTTAAATTTGAACGGTTCGAACTACACGCAAATGTATTCAATTAATTAGTAATTAACTATCATTAATTGCACCTTAAAATTGTTTTGAAAAATTAACAATATTTTTATGCTTCGCATTGAGAGAGAAAAATTATTCATATTGTAAATATTTGTTTAATTAATCTTTTTAAAAAAAAAAACCTTTTATCTAAAATCATCGAGATTAAAAAACAAATGAGAATCCGAAGCGTCTTTTTCACCGTTTAGAATAGAAGCTGTAGCCTTTTTTTTGAGCTCCTCATAATTTTCAAAAAACTACGGAAAAAAGTTATGTTTATTAATGCATTAAAAATAGTTCAAAATACTTATAAAAAATTTCCGCAACATGAGGAAATCATTTTCGTAAACCGCCCAAGTCTTAGAGGTTAGATATTAAAATAGCATCATACTGAGGAAAAGATCCTGTTCAGAGGGTAAAATAACCCAAGAACCCTGTTCCAAATACCGAGGTTACACTTTGATTAGTGATTTTACCTACTGAATATGACAACTTAGTTGTCGAAAACGTATTTAGGATACGATTATTAATTGTGGTAAGGCGTTTTATACCTTTTATACCTCTGATTAATTTACCTATCGAGAATTATAACGCCGTAATTTCAGTCGATTAGAATCTAAATCTAAATAAATTTAATTTCGTAAAATAAATTCATTGCTAAAGCATTCCGACATTCAATAGCAACTGGAATGTCAGGTAATAACTTGTTTATCCTTGTTTATCTTGTTATGAATTAAACCACAATACGTCCTTCTCCATTTAATGTCGCTGTCATGACAGGCAAACACAACACAAAATTTACAACTACTAATTACATAGTCTTCATTAGTAAGCGTCTATTTACTTCGTCTAGTTAATTCACGGTAAATTAACGCCTGCATCCTAGTTTAGACATGTACCAAACAATGGCATGTTAATAACTGTAATTTGCAAGTAGAAATAACTTGGCTAAACAGTCCTTGTTTACTGTGCGGATATGTCGAGAGCCAGTCCGGGATTAAAAAAACAAAAATAATAAGCGAAAATGAAATTTTCTGGCGTCGGTCGTCGAGCGGAAGCCTCTTATTTGCATCTAAACAGATTACGTCCTTTGTGAAAAACGAAATAAATTCGAAATCTGGACCGAAAATATGTTAACTAAGTATTATGAAATCGCCAACCTTTCGAGGTTACAATAATATGACGGTTGGGAAATTTAAATATGACCTTTGGAGATGCTTTTTTGTTGTAATCAATATGTCAATATGCTTTTGTTCATTTTAAGTTTTCTGCTGTAGAGGTTACGAAACCGAACTGGAATATCAATAAATCTCTTTGGAGATTATTTAAAATCTTGTCGGAGGATTGCTGAATAGCTGAATAGTTTGGTCACTAGAAGAATAACTTTATCAATGTGAGAAATTTAGTTTAATTCCGAGCACGAAGTGGCCTGTTTCAGTAGAGCAGTTCTAATTTACTATTTTATTGAAGAGGAACGCCATGCCACAAATAAAATTACATTACCACTTTATTCAGTTAAAGGAATATACAGGTGTCCTTGAAATAATGTGTACGTAAAATGGAAAAATATAATTATATAGAATATATATCCAAAATATTTTGCGAAAATTCCTCTCATAAGCGAGAAAAAAATGACAAAGATTTAAAATATTTTTGTTCCGCCACTGTGCGACCAACTAAATCATAAATACTATCCGATACGATATCTTAAAACTAATGGACAATAGCAAAAATAATACTTTTGTTATTAAACTTAAAAAAGGTATATAACCCCTTACCACAATTATAAATCGTATTCTAAATACGTATTTCGACAACTAAGTTGTCATCATCAGTAGGTAAAACCACTAATCAAGGTGTCGCACATGGGGCACAGTAAAGCTAGAACACCGCTTACGCAACAACTACTTTACACGGCGTCCACGTATAGACTAATTTAAACATGCAAATATATCTAACGAAAAGGTCGACAAACTTATCTCTCTTAGGGAAACGGCATTCACATATGTTTATACTCCAATTTTGAAATATATCGAACGAAAGATCGACAAAAATTACCTCTCTTAAGGAAACGGCACTCACATGTGTTAATACTTCAATTTAAAACGTCGACGACCCTTTTATGGTTCTAAGAATGAAAAGAGACAAGTGAAGGGGATCGGTGTTATATTACCGTTCATGGAATGTTGTTTGTTTTTAGCGATATGAATGCTTTCGTAGGCGTCAAGATCGCGGGGGTTATTAATGCCCTTTAAAAGCTTTAACCCTTTAATCGACACATTGTGTAGTGTACTTAAAGCATGGTTGGCAACGTTAGATTTATCCGGTCTATTGTATTTAATATGTGATATGTATTCTTTAAACCGGGTTATTATTTGTCGTTTTGTTTGGCCTATATATTTCAAATTACAATCATCGCAACTAATTTCGTATATACCTGATTTCGAATTAAAATTAATTCTATCTTTAGTATTCCCTAGGAGACTTTTGATAGTATTTTCGCACCAAAAGGCAACTTGGAGACCTCTTTCTTTCACAACTTTATTAATGTTTTTCGAAATGGGGTGGTATGGTAAACACATGTACTTTTTCTCCTGGTTACTTTGAGATATCAAACATGTGGATTGGCGGATTGTATTTTTTATTTTTGTTTTTCTAATTAATTTATTGATTATTTCTATGTCAAAGGCATTATATGTCGCGATATTTTTAATGAAATCCAGTTCTATTTCATATCTCTCTTTTGTTAACGGATAATTTAGTAACCGATTGACTAAGAAATTAAAGGAAGCTGTCTTATGTTGATAACTATGATTTGAATCCGCGGTGATGAATCTATTAACATTGGTTTCTTTCCGGAAAATATCGATTTCTATTTTATGTTTATTCCTAATCAGTAAAGTAGGTATCTAAAAATGGTATCCTGCCATTGTGTTCCTTTTCCACCGTAAATTTAATAGTCGGAAATTTCAAATTTAATTGATTAACGAACATGTCTAATTCGCATTTCCGTGTATCAAAAATCGCGAGAATGTCATCTACGTACCTAATCCAGACTCTTGGGAAATATTTAGCGTTATTTTTAAATTCTACTTCAAATTGACTCATGAATAAATTGGCTATGAAAGGAGATAGGCAGTTACCCATTGTTGTGCCTTGTTTCTGTTCATAAAATTTTTCTCCTACTTGGAAACAATTTTGCGTCATGCACAGAGCTGTCAATCTCATGTATTCTTTTATTTTTGAAGGTTCAATGTTATTCTTGTGAAGCAAGCTTTCTAAATATTTCATAGTCTCTGGAATAGGTACCGAGGGGAATAAAGACGTTACATTGAATGAAACTAAAATTTCCCCGGCTTCCGGTTCACAATCTTTAATTAATTTAACAAATTCTAAGGAATTACTAACTGACAAATTTTCTGGTTTTACGGGTAAATTTTTAAATACATTCACTAACCATTTGGAAATCAAGTAAGTCGGTGAGTTGATACCTGAAACGATAGGTCTCATGGAGTTACCTGGTTTATGTATCATCGGCAAACAATACATTCTTGGTACTAAAGGATTACTAACATTCAATTTATACTTTTGGGTAGAAGTTATTAAAATTGGATATTTCTTTAACGCGTCTTTTGTGTCACTAATCATTTTAGGTAACGGGTTTCTCTTAATTTCTACATACGAACCTTCGGCAATTAAATTTTTGACTCTTTGAAAATAGTCGATTTTGTCCATAATTACTAACTTGTTCCCTTTATCTGCTTTTAGGTAAAAACAGTTCTTCGATCTAAGAGTTTTAATGATATTCCCTTCTGTTACGTTTCCAAAATCATTCTTCTACCTTTTGTTAATTTTTGAAGGTGTAATTACTTTATTTGTTTACTTTAAACCTTCGTAGCCTTTTCAAACTTTTCCCTTCCGCTAATTAATATTTTATTTGTCATATACCCTAAATATCGAACTATTTAGGCTTCTTCAAACTTCGTTATTTTTATAAAATTTCTTATGTTCAAATGTTTTGGAGGACCGTATATCCGTTATGTGCCCGGAGTATTCTTATGCCTTCTCTGCGCAGTCGCCTCTTTGTGTAATATATGCGACTCATGTTTTTTTTAAATTTTAATACTTTTCTTTTAAATGATTATAACGTATTGAACGTGTCATTATTTTATTTATGGAATTTTGGTAATCCTTTCAGGACGATTTATTTGTTTGTTTAACCTTTATTTTAAGTTTTATTTTGGGTTTTCCATGTCATTAGCTTTGAGCGCCCTCTACGCGGCTTTTAAGTTATCTACCGTTTATAGATTGCTTTTCATTTAATATTATTTCTTATTGGTTAATTACCTTTTTTCTGCTGCATTTAATTTCCGAATGTTAGATTATTAGCTTCCTTATACACTTTTTTTTAACATTGTATGGGTTTTGGTTAATTATTTCCCTTTCTTTCTGATATTCCGTTATCGTGTTTTTTGAGACTATGACGTAGTTTTCTTTCGAATATATAAAGCTGTGCCTGATTTTGAAGAGCCTTCTCTTGGTTTTCCGTACTAGCTCTGAAGTGTTCAGTAGTGTTAAAAAACTTATAGTCAAGTTTGAAATTTTATATAGTGTTTGTCTGCTGATGCAGGTTTTGGTCTTCTTGGCTATATCGAATATTTATTTCACTTGTGCAGTGTAATATTCGGGGACGTTTTCCCTGGATCTGGGAGAGAGTTTTTTTCACGACCGCGTGCTTCAGGGCTGTTAATTCCGGCTCAAGATTTTGCTGACTAATGTTCTGCGCGGGAAATTAAACCAAGGCAGCAATCCGGCAGGAAGGCACATCCATTGTCATCGAATTACCGGGACCCCGTAAACCACGTTTTTGGGTTCTCAAACCCTTTAACACTCAAGGTAGTGTGATTAGGACATTTATTTGTCGATAATTAATTTTTGTGACAACGATCACGAACAATATTTGATGTAGTAGTTTTAACTTCATTAAAAAAAAGCGCGTGGAGTCCAATATCGTGGTGAGCAAACCACCATTACGAACATATAAATTAATATTCACTGCATTAATGTAATTTTCTTTTTTTTTCTCATATTAATTTCACAATCCTTTCTTACATAATCGGCGTAGGATTAATTCTTTTAGTGTTTCTTTTAGAAACGTATATTGACTTTTATTTTGCTTTTCAATAAATTTCAATTTTAAGTATTTTATATTTAATCTATTTGCCACAATCAAAGGCAATTTCTCCTTTTACAGTAATTAATTTTCTTTATTGGTAACTTTTCTTCTCATTAACTTTACATATACAGGCTGAGCCTGGAAATTTTCTACATTTTCCAATTTTGTGAATACTTAGTGTAGCATTAATTTTACGAATTTTAAGTACCTTAATTTTATTTTCCTAACGGTGTACCTTCTGTCCCTGCACTTATACTGAGTGATGCATAAGCGTGTAAAGTATGATCAAGCTTGAAAGTTCTATTTATGCATATTTATTGTTGATGTATATTTTAGGGTATATTTGTTGTTGATGAATATTATTGGATTTATTTAATACTAATTAATATTTTTGGATATAATTTGCTAGTTGTTGAATATTTTTATTGGATTAATTCACTAAATATATTTTATTGTTTATGTTTGAATTTGTGTTTGCATTTGTTTGCCTATTTCCAACGAGCAAAAGTGTATGAAGTAATATACCAGGCAGCCGAACACCCCCCTATTGTGTTCATTTGCCCTTAAGGCCGCGGGTGTTCTGCGTTAGCCCAGGAACTTGCCAGACCAAACGCAGTGGTGCCCATTAAAGATCTAGCGTTGTGTTGGCCCACGACGCTTCTGTTTTCAAATACTGAGCTGGCCGGCAAGTAATTCGAGGGGCCTTTAAAGACCAGGGGCGGAATTAGGACTTGTCCTAATTCCATCTGTGGTATTGCTGCCCGAACCGTTTCAGGGGTAGCAATTCTTTATTGACCGACTTCTGTTTGTGCTGCTGCAAATTCTTATCGATTTGGGTTTTACAAGCTTCTCGAATAAAGGTTTTTGGTCATTGTTCAAAATACTTAATCGAAGTTTCGATACTTGCAATCACCTGTTCTATAGGAATCTGACGGCTTGGCAAACAGTATTTTAAACCTTTGTTTAACAAATCTATTTCTACATCACTAAAATTCTCGGATGATTGATTGATCACTAGTGTTTCTTTTATAGGAATTCTATTAATATACTTTTTTAGTGGACATAAATTTCTGAATTTCTTATTAAGTTTTAAACATTTCTTTTTCAATTTATGGTCTTTAATTTCCGTTATTTTCCTATAAAAGTTACACCACTCTTCAAATTCCTTATTGTTCATGCTTTTAGTTAATTTTAAATGCAAATTATATAATTCTAATTCTAATTTACTACGTTTACTGTACAGATATTTCATTTCTAGGTTCAACCATTTCATTTTTGTATATGAAATGACCTTATCGTTATTTATACAATTTGTCGCTATATTTACGTTCATGAATTTAGGAAAAACATTGTTACTTTTACACCGTTTCAGGAAATTAATATCTAGCGATTACAATTAATATTGCGAGTCCAGATACATCGGTTGAGTCGTCCATTTGTAATGAAAATTTGCGTGATTTGAGACTAAAAGTAAGTTCATTCTTTATATTGGCTGCTAAATCTCTGATGCGCTGAGCTACCGTGTCATTCGAAAGTGGAATCTTAGCCATTTCTTTTGCAGATTTTTCACCTAACAAACATTTTGCCATCTCCATACATGAAGGTTTAATAAGATTTTCCGCAATTGAGTATGCTTCACCGCGTTGAGCTAACAGATAGCTGACTAAGTAAGAAGCCTCACTTACTTTTTCATTCACTTTTTTTGTGGTTTGAACCATAACCGTTTTTAATTTTAAAAGTTCGTCACGCTTCCGAATGAAGAATTCAATATTTTTTTTCTTTAAGCTCGCCATGAACAGATTCTAAATGACGACGCATTTTAGCTGGAGCCATAGAGCTATTTGGTAGAACTTTGTTGCATATAACACACTGAGGATTATCATTATCGTTCATGAATCCTAAACACTTTCATCATATTTCCTTAGTTTTTTAGTAACTGCTCTGGGTTGATTACTTGTAGAGGCCATTACTGGCCTAATTTTGTTTGTGGCGATTTCAGTTGCATCACTTTTATTATTACCACATTTATCTTTAGCAAAAGAGCTAGTTGCTGGGTCTGAAACAGAAGAGTCAAGTTCTGCAGCAGAACGCTTTAAAGTGCCTTCTTTAAGCCACCTCTCCATCCTGCAACAAAATATCGAAAATGGTTTTAAGACAAAAATAGCAGCACCAGTTACCTTTTAAGAGGGAGTTCTCATTTTTTAATTAAAAAATTTTTTTTTTTCTTTTATTATCTTAATGCTATTTGTGTCTAGAATAAGTCTAGAATAAGTACTCGTTCCGTATAAAAGTTATAACTTTACGTATCACTTGTATACAAGCTGTATACATCACTCGTATAAAGTTTAAGCAAATTTTTCCCAAAATGATGTTGCTGAAATCGGTAACAAGAATTTCTCAGACGCTAATTGACCAATCTAGATCTAGATCTTTTTGTATTATGTTTGTAAACGTGTACACAGTGGGCAAACTAGGATCTTTGATTAAAATGCTATATTTCAATTTTAATTCCACTTTTCCTAATCTAAAAAGGTCGTTTTTTCAAATTTTTAGTAAAATGCGCGCCATTCTTATAATTCTAAATTTTTTGAAAAGATCCTATTTTACTCAACAGAAGTAATCTTTGCTACCGTTTGGTATCTCGTTTTTCGGGCGTCAACTTTAACGGCCTCTGCTACAGAGGCAAATTATGGCAAATTAAAACACAATTTGTTTTTGCAAAGTTATGCGTAACGCTTTAAAAAAAAGTTTCTATATATAAAAAAACAATCCTCTTTAAAAAAAATTATTAAAATTCGTCGTGTTTTTATTCAAAAAATGAGAACTCCTCCTTAAGACCGAATAAAGTTTAAAGGTTAAAGGTTGATTTTATTTTTAACAGTGAAATATTAAACACAAACAATTACAATTTCTAGGTTTTAACACAGTTTGTAGACAGTCTGGTTTTAAACAATTGGTTTTAGACAGAACCAATAAAGTTTATCAATAAACAAAATCACTTTATCAATAACTTTCAATCAGTTTATTTATCTTTCAATCACTTTATTTATAAGACACACATCGGCAAGTGACTATTATGCCCGGATACTCGCAGTGTCATGATCAATAAAGATTTGAGCCGGGGAATCACCGATACCGGGATTTCCCGTGATTATACCAGGGCGGCTGCTTTTAAATACCAAAAATTGTCCCGACGGCGCCGTTACAATTCGCGACGTCGGACTGTCGCAATTGCACCGACTATCCAGATTAGTAAGTGCAATTTAGTTGTGCCGTTAAATTTTTATTACTTTTTTTATGTTACTTCCTTGAATTTTATATAAAAAAAAGCACGTAACTTTCGCGGAACCCCTGAGTGATCTCCACGGAACCCCGGGGTTCCGCGCAACACAGTTTAAGAAACGCTGCTCTAGGCTATCAATCAGATAAAACACATAACTGAAATGGGTTATTTGCCAATATTTTCAATGAATTAAGTATCAAACATTTTTGAGGCTTTCTAAACGTAATGTCTATTTGAAAGTAAATAATATTAAATGTTTTAGTTTCTTGTGTATAGTGCCATATCTCGGTACTCTTCAGCTGCGGTTTGGCTCCATTTCAATCACATTGAAGGGTAAAAGGAGAGCATTAAAATAGAAATATATAATACAAAGGTATTTTTAATAATATAAAATATTATAAATAATATTTTATATTATTAAAAATACCTTTGTATTATACAAAACTGGTGAGGTTTACCTACTCATGTATGTTTCAATTATTCTGATAGAAATATATTATTCTTAAACACTATCTACCAGGAGAAATTCCACCACAATAAGAAAACGCTAACAATTTTGCCTCTACTACTAGATAGCACTTAAGAAATACATCTTTTAACATTGACTTTCCGTTTCTTGAGTTAAACGCAGCTGGCGACGGCGTAAACGAATCTCCACCTTAAGAAAGCATAAATCAAACCAGGCAAAATAAACAGTATGCCCTGCGAGTTTACCAAGGCGGCTACATTTATTTTTATTTCTCGCTTTATTACAGATTTAAATTGACGTCAATCTATTTTGGTGACATTTAATATCGACAAAATTGATATCGGATTTTATTTAAATGCACTCTTATTTTTATAGATAGTCGCATCCCCCAATTCGCGTATCTCATTTCTAAGCGCGTAAACATCTGCTTCACGAAAGAGGGAAAAAAGGGAACCAATTTTATGACCGGAAAAATATGCTACCATGTTATATAGTTAGCTATATTAAATTCCTAAAATTCAATATCGATAATGCCTAGAAATAAGCGAGACGCAAAATTATCTAGTGAGCGCCGACTCCGAATATTAATGAAAAAATGTATTTTTCGATGTTGAAGGAAGATGTGTTTGAAATTCTTAGGTGTTCAATAGTCATTTAGTGTGTGTCATTGCCATTTTTATTGAGGTATATCAGTTACTGGATGAAAACAAAATCCATTTGCGTTTTAAACTTACATAATAGAAGAAAAAAGATAAATTGCACTTTATAGAAAAGTATTTAATATAGCTGAAGGTACGTATAGGTGACTGAAACTGGTTCACTACAGCATTAATGCCTCGTTTCCTTGTAAATTTTAGTTCTGAGATGTTAATACAATTGAAATTTTTATTCGCAACAAATCCGAAAACTATATAAAATCAATATAAATATATGTATACATATATTTTCAAAAGTGTCCTTTATTAAAGGGCGATTTGCGCTGCTGTCAAATAAAAGGGCGGATGTAAACTGGGCACCAAGTATATGGATTTACCTGCCCTGCAAAAAGGATTTCTTAATCCTACAGGTAATCTAGGCACCAGTACAGTTCGGGTAATGATCGCTATAAAGCTTAAAGTAAGAAATTAGACGTTAATAAATTAAGGAATTTCCTAATGACCAAATAGATTATTTCAAATGTATTTTTATTTGTGCATCTATTGTGGGCGGGCCTCTATTGTATTATGCTATAATATATTCTATATATAAGGAAACATTTAGTTTGTGTATTTAGTTATTTCTATCTTGTTTGCGGCGTTTGCTTAAAGTAAGAAATTAGATCCGCTTCTCAGTCTCGAGTTTTGTTGCACACTGTTAAGAATTATGGAGGTCTCTTTCGTGGACAGTAACAACGGAAAATGTTTGCTAGTGGTTAACAAGTACACCTTTTCAAAACAGAAAGTGTTGAAGAGTGACGAAGTGTTTTGGCGTTGTACAAAAAAATCCTTAAATTGTCCCGCAAAAGTGTTTACGCTTGGTGCAGAAAATTTAGTGAGCAGAAGCCAGCTAGAACATAATCATGAACAGAATCAGAGTAAATTAAACCGAAAAGTGATTTCAAATGCGTGTAAACGTAAAGCCGTTGATGATATTTCCGCAAAACCAGCGAAAATTATTCGTCGTGAACTAGCTAAGGAACTGCCGGAAACAATTACGATAACAGATTTCACTTATATCCGAAGAAATTTGTACAATGCAAGGAGAAAATTTCTTCCTGGGCCGTTACCACAAAATAAGACAGAAGTCCATGATATAGTGGAAGCTGCTAATGTTAAAACAAGCAAGGATGAAAGTTTCGTTTTTATAAACTGTCCAGTGAGCAATATCATAGTGTTTTCTTGTGAAACGAATGTTAGAAGTTTAGAAGTACATTTTCTTATTGTACAAAATATTTTTTACAATTATTTACAATCCACGGACTTAATAATCGACATTATATTCCATTGATGTTTTGTTTGTTGCCTGATAAACGCAGTGAAACGTATGCAACATTATTTGATGCTAACAAAAGAAATCTTTCGACGTCACTACAATATTACCACCAGCTGAAGTTTTTGTAGATTTTGAGAAAAGCATTCACAGAGCGGTTCGCGCTATATGGCCGTCATCACAAATCTATGGTTGTCGTTTCCATTTGCACCAATCGTGGTTCAGGAAAATCCAAAGTTTGGGTCTAACAGCAGAATTTAGGAACACAGATTCCGAAGTAGGAAAATGGCTGCGATATACATTTGGATTAACGTATTTGAATCCTGACGAAGTAGGCGATTATTTCGCATTAGATTTGTTTGCCGAAAAACCTGCTGATGCACAGGATGACGAATACGCCGATTATTTATTGGAGACATACATAGAAGACGATGCTCCTCTTCCTCCACATATGTGGGTTACTGCAACTCCATCGATCACTAACACCACAAACGCATGCGAAGCGTTTCATTCCAAACTAAATGAGTCATTTTATTCAACACATCCATCTATTTATATTTTTATCGAAAAGCTTAAGGAATTTTAAATAGACACTTATGTTAAAATTCAAAGTGTACACACACCAGCAAGAGTTAAAGACACACGCGCAAAACAAAAATTAAGAACTCTAAATGAACTGTGTGAACAACTAAATAATGGAACAATATCACGATTACACTTTGTGAAGTGTATATCATTTTATTCATCAGTATGACTTCAAATACACTATTTTTTTATTATAGTTTTTATATAATTAAGTATTTGCTTTTATTATTGTTTTCATATGAGTACATATTTTTTATTTTCTATCTTTTTGCTGTACTTCAACTTGAAATACACTATTTCTATATTATTGTTTTTGTTTGCTTTATACGGTGCCCAGTTTACATAGACCCTCTGCGAGTACATTTTTAACTAGTGCCCGAATTACCAACGAGATTAAAATTTCAGGTAGGTTAGCGCCCAATTTACATCCAGCCAAATAAAATTATATTATCCCGTATGGAACTGGGGTGAGAGAACGGCGGGGAGGTAAAATAGCCTACCACACTAGATAAGAGAGAAGGGTCGGTTATAGCACCAGGCGCCAGACGTGTCTGTGCTCAGTCTGATCAGATACGTTGACGATAGATGTGTAGAGTAATTATATGTAGAACATGGATTGTAATGGCAAAATATACACAACCTGAAAAAAAATTATTTAACATATACATATTTATTCTTTATTATACCATTGAGAATTGCGTTGTACTTTGTTACGTTAGCAAACTTTTTATTTTTTTCGATGTAGCGGTTCTGCATCAGAAGTTTTTCCCCTGAAATCCATATTACAGGTTTATGCAATTTACTAATAGGTACACAGAATTTTTTTTTTCTTTGATGGAATTATACGTCGTTTTCTCAGAATATTTTTAATTTTTTGTTCAAGTGCAGCATTTTATTTAGTCTCTTTTTTCATTTGTTTATATTTTCCTTGATGTAACGTTTGTACATCACCGGAATTTAATAATGTATGCAATCACAGGTTTAACTTCTCGGGTTCCAATTCGGAAAGTCGTGTTATTTCTAAAAATAAGTCTGGCGCCAGTGAATAGTTCACAATAATTTATTTACTTATTTTATATATTGAGCTTGAACAGTAATATTGGTATGGCAAATAAAACAAAAGCAGGATAAAATTTAAACTTAATATTTAATACAAAAATCAAAAAAAGAAAAAAAATCTATCTTTATAAAGTATAAAGATTCTGTATTTTACAATAATACATGAGGTAAAAATATTCACTGTAATATTGAGCTAAGTGAATGAAAAAACCTCTTAATTACTCCGATCAAACTTATGTAAAATAATAAAGTTTATTTTTTATTTCTCCCCAGAGAACTACACTGTATAATAAGATTACACAAAATTACACATGCGCAAGCGACAAGCAGAAAAAAAACCTTGAATCCAAACGGACAAACTTTTCAATTATAATATTAACATACAAATGTTAATAATAAACTGTATTATCTATATTCTTAAATTAAATCTCTTAATTACATGTATAAACTTCAATACAATAGAAATATAATTGTAATATTTATGAATTCATAAAAATTTTATATACTTACAAAAAAAACTAATGTGGAGACTCACGAACAAAGGTGCTTTCAATTTAATCAAAAATACAAAGAGAAAATTTATCTCTATAAATATCGGGAATATAATACTAATATACCAAAATCACATCTAATCAAACACCCCGAATTTATTAATATAAAATATATCAAAGAAAACAACCTCATCGTTTCAAAGCTTATAGTCGTCTCCATGAATTAGCCTCAACTTTTTCACCAAATCGGCATCGGGAAAAGCAAGTTTTTTCTCTACGCATAAAATTTAAATACATTTTCAATATACACACTAGATCTCACAAAATATGAACATTTATTTTAAATATTTTAAATATTATTTTAGAAAAAATCCATAGCAGTATGTATATACTACACCTACATCTGACCTATCCGTATGCTAACATATGCTTATCCAATCAAATGCTATACTATACATTCAATAAACATATCGGAGAAGTAAAGCGGCGGGGACGCGTCTTGCGCAGCAGTGTCGTTTTCTTACCTCGTTTACACACGGTATATCAAATAATAGTGAACATAACTTAGGTATCAAGCGAGCTATAAAGTTTGTATCCTAGGTAGGCCATGGACGCCTGAGATAGACATATAAGTCACGTCTAAGCTTAGAAAATTGGCGTTGTCATTTGTAAATAGTCATAAGTCAAATTGACAAGTTGGAAGATATCTTTGCAATTTATTAGCTATTTAATAACCCGTAGAAAGGATGTTTCAAAAAAGTGCAGAAATGACCTTTGCTCCCGACTTTTTTCACGGAAATGGATATTGCCCGACAAAGATATAATTTTCAGAATCTCCATGGTCGATAGCGTCGGACATAATTAACAATTTTCGGGAACTTTCGCTAGAAAAATGTAAAAATATGTGCAATTTAGTGGTTATCATGTTTGTCGCAATTTTTTTTTTAATTTTTTATGTAAATTAAGTCAGAGATTTCGAATTTTAACTATATCTTGCTCTCCAACAAAGAAGAAGAAATAAGTACCGCATCTTTAATTAAATGTTTTTTTTTCTACTTTGATTCCTAATGATCATGAAATAAGAATATCCCTAACATAAACCCCTTAAATATCACTTAATATCCATCTTGCGTATAATATAGCCTCTAATAATAAGGCTACACATTCCATTTCTGGATTTAAAAATCATTCAATGAGCTCTACATTATACAAGGGATAAGCTACAATTATTGAGAATAGAAAAATCTAGTTATAGCAAACGCCAATTAAGTTGGCGCGAGGAGGGGTAAGTTGGCGCAGGATTAGAAGTAGTGGGGAGATTTGTCTTTGGTTTTACATCAAATGTCAGATAATTCTAACCTCTGAGCGTGTATCACTTTATGATCCTCTAGCAAAGACGTTATGTTCCGTCAAACGTCAATGACAAATGTATTCTGACAATTACTTGAGTAGTGTGGGTGGACGTTTTTAAAAACGGCTTCTGCGCACCCCCTCCTCGCGCCAACTTAATTGGCGCTTGCTATACCTATGTAAAACAAATTGTTGTTTATTAAATAGTTCATTATTTTATCTGTCAAATGCAGTTTAGTTTGTGCAATTCGCTTGAAAGGTGTCTGAGAAATAACCTATAGAATACGCTTGTTATCGAAAAAAGTGAATTATCACGAGCGAACTTTCAGATAATTATTTACTATGATTTCAAGAAAGGCTTGAGCGCGTATGAGTGTGAGGAAAGTTTAAAATCGTCATTTGAGGATCTCACATCATCATTGGCTACTGTTTATAGATGTTATAAAGAATTGAACGAGATTGTAACTCGGTTGTACACAGAAAAGGAGCTGGCCCTCCTTCAACTGTTGTTAATCCCAAAAATATTGCTGTAGTGAAGAAGATGGTAGAAGAGGACAACCGCATTACCTATGCAATGATAGAGTCAAAACTGAAGATTGGATCCTCGCAAGTGAGATCAATATTGCACGAACATTTACATTTGAAAAAGTTGTAGCTCGGTTTGTACCCCATCATCTGACAGATTTACAAAAAGCACAACATGTTAGAATTTGTCAACAAACTTTATTTTATTTTATTTTTATTTTATTTTATTTATATATTTATTACCCAACAGAATTATAATTCCATTTACAGGATAAAATAAAACAAAATTGTAAATCATACACATAACAATAAGTACTAATAGAAAAAAAAAGTATTATAAAGACATAATTTCCTAAATATAAAAAATATAAAGAAGCCTAAAATAATATACAACAATCAAGCAAATAATATATATGAATATAAACAATAGTCTGGACAAGTGATCAAAACCAATAAAAACAAAAAAAAAAGAAACGGGAACATCCAGTAATTAATTAATTACACACTACAACGAATACACATCGCAGATGTTATAGAGACGCTGTCTGAAGCTCAACAAACCATGAAAATGTATATCCATTTCAGAAGAAACCTTATTGTAATTACTGCTCATAACGTAGACAGGAGACCTGACCAACACATTGGTTCGAGGAAAAGGAAGATAGAAAGTACGGGAAGGACGTGTGAAGAATAGGGGGATAAGAAAATTAAAGTAGGATAATAGTGTTGTGCAGTCAACTTCATTGTGAAGAAGTCTATGAAGAAAGTTGAGACTGGCTACAAAACGTCTAAAGGAGAGAGAAGGCACGTTGAAACGAGAAAGCAGTTGAGTGTGATCAAAGCCCCTGTCCGGATAGACGCCGTCCACCTTGAGCCACATGTATTTCAAAAATCGCCGCTGAACTTGCTCAGGTAGACGTTTTTGTGATTGATAAAACGGATACCATATCAAGCTGGCATATTCCAAACGTGATCTCACTAATGAGTTAAATAAGGATGTCAATACGCTCACGTTAGAAAATTCGCCACTGTTGCGGATAATAAAACCAAGAGTTTGTGTGACCTGCTTAGACACATTGCTGATATGTTCATTAAAAGTCAGTTTCATATCGAAGATAACGCCCAGGTCTTTAACTGATTCAACACGGGATATACTTATATCCCCAAGTTGGTAATCAAAGTGCATACCATTACGTCTTTTGGTGAAAGATAAAACCTTGCACTTAACGGGGTTCAAAGGCAAATTGTTATCCTTGCACCAAGTTTGTATATTCACCAGATCCGTCTGAAGTCGAAGGCAGTCCCTCGAGTCGGAGACTCGAGAAAACAACTTTAAGTCATCGGCAAAGAAGAGGTTATTAGACTCGAGCCGGTCTGAGAGATCGTTAATGAAAATAATGAAAAGTAGAGGACCCAAGTTAGAGCCTTGCGGAACTCCCGAAGTGGCAATGTAAGGTGTCGATAAATATCCGTTGTAAAATACACGTTGAGGCCTATTATGTAGATATGAAGTTAAAAGGTTAACCAGCGGTTTACTAAATCCAAAACTCGCCAATTTAGCTGGCAAGATAGCGTGATCCACTCGATCAAATGCCTTGGCAAAGTCAGTATATACGACATCAACCTGTGACCCGCAATCCAGCGCTTCAGCAACGTATTGAGAGAATACCGCAAGGTTAGAGACAGTAGATCGCTTTTTCATGAAGCCATGTTGATTCGGTGATATTGCAGTCTTAATAAAAGGGTATACCTTTTGGTATAATACAATTTCAAAAACTTTCGCGAAGTTCGAAATGATGGCAATAGGACGGTAGTTGGCAATGTCCGAAGTATCACCAGCTTTTAAGACGGGAACAATTTTAGTACTCTTCCAAATAGCGGGAAAAGTAGATGTAGCGAGAGCCAAATTAAATATCTTCGCTAATGGTGTTGCAAAGACGTGTCCACAGTCCCTCACAACAAAAGCAGGAATTTGATCATCTCCCGAAGTAAATTTATTCCCAAGCATCTTAGTGCTGAGCAATACATCATCATCCGATAAGTGATGCAAATGGAGAAGCATTGAATTGATTGATAGGAGATCTATGTTATTATTCGTAGAGGGTGTATTATAAACGTTCCTAAAATGATCAGCAAATGCGTTAACTATTGATTGAGGATCCTCAAGATTGACTCCTAATAGCTTCATCCTACCTGGAATACGACTTCTCTTCTTTCTTTCACCAATGTAGGACCAAAATTGTCTGGGATTGTCTCTAAGCTTAGTTTCAGTAGTTTTAAGATAGGTCTTATAAGCTGAAGATATTTGTTTCTTAACTAATGCTCTCAGATGCTTGAACAATGATAGAGATGCAGCACTTTTGGTACTTTTGAAATGCTTAAAATATTTGTATTTTAATTTTAGGTTATAAATTATTTCGGGAGTATACCATTTAGGAAAACGACGGGGGTGATTCACGTAAGTGGGGACGTATTTCTCGAATACAGAATATAGAGCATCGTAGAAAACTTCACACATGGAATCAACATCCGAGACACTGTCCAAAAAGTCCCAATCCATACACAACAGTGCATTGTATAAAAGAGGAAAATTTGCTTTACGAAAGTTGAAAGACTTGTTATTGTTAATGGGAAAGTTAGCCGAGGTATCTGAGAAAATAGAAGTATTAATAATTAAAGGAGGATGGTGAGTGTCCTCGGTAACCAATGGTGAACCGTCACGTATGACCTCGCAATCCATATCAGATAAGACGAGATCCAGCAATTTGTTGTTAGAATTAGTAGTGCTGTTGTATTGATGAAGGTTGCACATGTCCATAAAAGATGTTACAAGTATCGATTTAGTATCATTACCTGTATTGAGGTTAAACTGGGGACAATTGAAGTCACCTATGATGATTAAATTAGAATAGTTGAAAACTACTTCTTCAAATAATTCCAAAAACGATTCGAAATTTGTAATCGAAATATAAGGCGGTATATAGAGAATAATAATATGGAAAGAAATCACATTTATAGTACATTTTCCTCCAGCGATGTCAACATAAGGAAATTCACGAAAAACATCAGATAAATTTAAATCAATAAAATTTAGAGAACTCCTGTATGCTAGTAGAACGCCTCCTCCGCGAGACTGCCTTAGTTCTTCAAATCGTCGATCGCAACGGATGACTGAATAGGTATCAGGAAAAAATTCGGCACTATAAATATCACTCGAAAACCACGTTTCACTAAGTCCAATAACATCAAATGGCGAAGAAGTGACAGATGGAAGAAACTGAATGGCCTTTGTCCTCAATCCACGCACGTTCTGATAGTAACAAGTAAGATTATTTCTGTTGGGCGAAGCTAGTTTAACGAGACCAGTTTAGGAACACCCCTGATGTACTTAATTTGCAGGGATTCTCCGTTTCCCACACGCTGTTGCAATTCAGTCTTCAAGGAATTGAAATGTTGTTGCTGACGAGGAGTCCGGTCGAAAGCAACACGAACATCCTTGAAACTTCCATCCCGAAGAGATCCCCTAGCTCTACGGATAACATCATGAACCTGTTGCTCATCTTTCAAATTTATTTTGATGGGCCTAGGATTGGATTTGTTCGGAACCACCTTCCCCAAGCGCACTGGTGGAGAGCCAGCGTCAGCAGAAAGTTGGCTTAAGATGTCACGACATGTATCATCATCCTTCTTTCGACGATCAGCAACTGGCAGGGATGCGTCCTCAGGCAAGCCGAACAATATTATATTACACTTTCTCTTTTCGCGCTCCCGGATTTCCTGGATTACCTCCTCAAAATCCTGAGCGCCCAATGAATGGTTTTGAGGAGTTAGAGAATGTGTTCTCAATTCATTAATTTCGTCCTTTAAGGCAACAATTGCGGCTTTTAATTCAGCCATACCGTTCCCAATGCTAGTACACTGCACGCATGTCCAGGAAACGCCCCGCTTTGAACGAATAACCCGCACCTCAGAAATGGTAACATCAACGCATTGGTAATTAAATACTTTCTTGCATATGTCGCATGTCAACGTTTTATGCTCCTCAACAGAGACTTTGCAGCAGTGACAAATTGACAAAGCAGTAGGAGCCATAATAATAAGCTGCTCAGTAAGAAAAATAACAATAGTAATAAGTAAAGAAAGAGAAACAAAAAGACAGACACAATAATTAGCAGGATAAAACAGGGATACACACTTCACCTTAGCGCTGCCCGCCGCAAGGACTTTCAAAAAAAAAGACACACAAGGGTTGAAAGGCAACGGTCAGGATCTGCTACCGAAACAGGAGGAACCAACCACGGATAAGAAGAAACAGGAAAAAGTTTATAATTTTATAACACGCAAATAATATGAGTAATAAGAAACGTAAATATATATATATATATATATATATATATATATATATATATATATATATGCAGAAGAAATAAGTGCAAGAAATAAAATAGGAAAAACAGCCACAGAAAAAGAAAGACTTACTACTAAAATAATGTGAATACAAACGCTTGTAGCTTCTTACCACTAAGGTCATTCACAACATCACAAATATGACAAGAAAGACAAAGTTTAGCACTATTTAATGATATAGAACATACCAAATAATTTAGGTTTTACACATATATTGATCACAAATAAATGCAGAGTGCGAAAACGTGCACGATACACATGTATGTATCAATCAATTGTTATATGCTGCTATATGTGCTATATATATGCTATATGTTAAATGCTGGAGCCCATAAAATTATTTCTAAAATTGTAACTGGCGATGAAACGTACATACCTTTTTTGATCTTCCCACTCGCCAAGAAAGCCGAATCTGGATACATGAAGATGAGGAAACCCCTACGATGGTGAAAAAACAGTGAGCAATGAAAAAAGTAATGTAAGCAGTATTTTTTTGAAGAACGGGTTTGGTGGCCGCAATTAAATTAGAAGCTCAGAAGATTAATTCCTTTCCTTTCAATTATTCCGTCCAACGGTCTTGTGTGTGACGTATATCGGATGTCGTTCGTTTCTTGCGAACTTCTTTCGACCGCACTTCGATCGTGAACTTCGTAGCGCTCGTACTGTTTTGGTTTTGTGTAGAACTTGGTTTTTGCGGTAAGCGGTATTTGATGATATCTTTTTGTGTTTTTTCTAACGAATTCCTTTTATCCTTCTAGGATTTGTTATTAAATAATTATTTAATTAATTATTTTTGTGGAACTGCCTAAATTTTTGGGAAATATTCCTGACTTCCGCTGTTCACCGTCGACGTTGATAATTAAACCACGTGATAGGCAGGACAAGAGATCTCTCTTTTCCCGTTGCTGTTCTATTAATTTACTTTAATTTGGAGGAGAAAATCCACTTAACATCCTTAGAAGCAGAAAATAATTTCGGCGTGGCCTACAAAAAAGAAGCATTTAGAAGGTTTATACTAGCGTCCAAAATGGCGTTCCCTAGCTCTATGGCGGCATAATGACGGCTGTAATTCGTTTAAACTTTGGATTTGTCTTATCTGTACATCTTCTGTGAAGGCTAATTCAAGATAAGTTTGGGACTAGACATTGTAGGGGGCAAGCTTAAGTAGGTGCTGTTATAGTATTTCTAGTTGTAGGTTATTTCTTAACCTGTTGCTATTCTTTTCAAAATTTTATCTAAATTACTGAATGTTTAATCATAAGTAGGCACTAGAGAAGCTAATCACTTCTCTGTGCAATCTCATTATTTTGCTCGTAAACTTAGATAGCAAACAAGGCATTAACAATTAACTTTATCAGTTCGGCTTTAAATCGACTGATTTCAAGCAATTGCTTTTAATTTCATTACTAAACTGGTTGTCTAGCTTCACCAGCAGCCAGTAGTTAGATTAGTTTATTGTACGAGGCTTAGAACCCTTAGTCGGGCCTTCGTACAGATTTATAATTAACTTTGGGTACGTTGCAGTTCTAGATTACTTTCTTATATACTCTGTAAACAATTTGTAAAGAACCACTATTACGTATACCTAATTTGTGTTCTGCTTAACTCATGTTCAGATCTTAAATCGTAATTAACTTTAATAATCACAGTTTTATCACCTGTGTATACAGGGTGTTATTGTCTTGACAGGTGTACCTGTTTTATTGAATCTTTATCTTTATCTGCCTTCGCGCTCTTAGATTTGTTTAGGCGTCACACATATATTTTGTAGATTTGCTATATAAAACTTTGTATCATTTCTAACGTAAACTGTGTATCTTTTCTTACGTTAACTTTTCATGCGACTACTGATTTTTTTTTGCTGTAATTATACCTTTAGAGCCTTCTTTGTCTTGATATTAAAACTTGTTATTGATGACGACTTTGGTTTATTTATTACCTTTCCCACAAGTGTTTGAGTGTGGCAAAGATTTTATTGTAACGGAAGCAAGTAATAAAGGGGGCTTTCTCTTTGGATCCTATTGAAGCTACCGGACTCCCCCGGAGTCCACCCGCTTCCGTATTCGAGGATTCTCTGCGGGTTGAATACGGTGGCGTCATAACCACCAACCAGCGACTTAGGAATTCGCGCCACTCTCCAAATTCAATTGAGCTAGCCGACAGAGTATTTTCCACGGAACGACCACCATCAGGTAGGTTCGGTCCAGAGAGGGAGGTCCTGTAGAACATCTCGCAACCCCGATATTACTTGCTAAATTTTGTTTGGTCGCAAGAGTGTAGCAATTATGTTAGATCATGACAACGCGTCCTCCCATACAGCAGAGATAACTGTTCAGTATTTAGCGGAAAACAAAATCAAAGTTATTTTTATCGGATTTTTCTGGTTTTCTGGTTATTTTTTGAGCTCAAAAAACATTTGAGAGCGAAAAGGTTCCAGTCAGAAGAATTAATATCGCCTCTATATACCTCTGTATACCTCTAAAGACAGCTGGCTGAACGCTTTTAAACTATGAAAGGAAAGAATGGTTAAGTGTATTATTGTTGATGGCAATTACTTTGAACATATTTAAAATACAAATTCTGAAAACTTGTATCAATCTTTCTATTCTCAATAATTGTAGCTTGCCCTCGTAGTATAGGATATATTCATTACGAATTTGAGCATTGCCGAATTTAACTAAAACCATGGATATAGGTAAAATATACATTTCATGAATTAATATCCATTTGTAATTGTAATACATCATCTGATAAAATATTGTAATAAAGCCCTTCTCACGAGCACTGGAGACAGGATTGTAATTGCAACTCGAATTTAGATGAATGGTCACCGCACCCGAGAGGAATATCGAATAATTTACCATTAAACGTTTCCGATTGCAAACATAAACGTTGGTAATCAACGTTGAAAATGCCAAACCGATACGCCATCGAGGCGTGATTCGCATCACACAGACGCGTGATGAGAATCAGAATCGATTTTTGATTTTTTGCCATTAAAACTTAGCAGTTTCTTTTAGAACGTTTAGAACATCTTCAGCAACTTGCAGTAACTTCCTTGAAAGCATACAGTGTATTATTTTCAAATAAGTAAAAATTCTCACGACAAGCGGCTTATTATAATACCGGAAATTATTCTGTAAATATGATAATGTGATTTGCAAAAATTAAAGCTTGAATGTATAATTGATCATTAGCGCAATCTAGACTCGCTTGTATAATTAGCAGTCTTTCTCAAATAAGCTATTGTTGCTTAATAACTATACAAAGATGAAATTACAAGTTTTCCTAGTACAGTTGGTTTGTAGTTTCCGTAGTTGATGTTGTTTAATGCTGGTTTAACTATTATTACCAATATATCACTAATGTTCAAATTTCAAATATGACTACTAACTAACACAAATATTGGAATATCGCTTTTTGCCAATTACTAGTAATTATACGCCGTTCACGATTCGAAGACGTGCACGTCAAAACTATGTTGCGAAATCATTTGTAAAATCCATTGGCAAAATCGATTTGTTTACATTTTAGGTTAGGGTAATAAACGCTTATGTCAAACTTGCAGTGTTTAGGTTATAGGTGGAATATGTAATATGAAATTATTACGATTTTAGTTCCCTCACAGTTGATAATGGCAGCAACGGTCCATTATCGCGTTCTGGTTCACAGTTTGCAATCGTGGATGCCGCAAATCGCTTATATTGCTGCGAAATGCTTTCGGCATTGCAAACCAAGAGTAAAACCGACGCAAAATATGACAGAACGATATGTGTCAACACTGAACATTCACACCAACTCAAATATATGCATTCGCAGTGATATATGGTATATATATATTATACTATTGGATTCTCTCCAACAGGACTTCTTGTTTTGCGTTTATTAAGATCAGAGGAGTAGGTAACGAAACACCACTTTTAATACACTACTGATTTATTCACAAGTAAACGGATGGTCTATAAGTACAAAGTACAAAGTTTAAATACTTAATTAATTTCAAAATGGAACCTCGCAGAACATTATCTCTCATTTCTCGAAATTAAACTATTATAATTTCTTAGAGATTATCGGACCGCCCTAACTTCGGGGTGGTTAGTTCTGATTGGTTGGTCAAAGACGCATGATAGACCGTGTCTTGCTTAAAAGAATACATAAATCTTATGTTAACTGTGTGAAAATGAGAAGCACTTAAAAACACTTGTGGGATAGAGATTCTATCAGATTCACAAAATTTTCTTAATGACCGTGAGAATCTGTCTGCAAAATCAGTTAATATTAGAGTGAATCTTACTTATCTAAACTATTAAAAGAACACAAATAATACATTTAAACTAGAATAACTGAATATCGGCTAAAATGGAAATAATTATAAAATAGATATATGAAGTAATTATTTACAATCTTATATCAAAAATCAATAATATAGGTGGTTATCCTATACTTCGTTTACTGTTTTTGTGTTGGTGATTCTGAAAATTCTGTTGGTGACGACACGTCTTCGAATCTTGAACGGCGTACAGTCAGAGATGTAAAATTACCGTAATATATATTTTTGGTAAATTACCGTCGTAAATTACGTAAAGCAAGTTGATGACATATTAATTTGCTTTAACGGTTCAGATAGACAATTAAAAACTTTACATAATTATATCAACACTATTCACCCCAAAATAAATTTTACTATAGAAGCAGAAATAAATAAAAGCATTAATTTTCTATATTTAACCATATCACACAAAACTAATAAACACGAGTTCGCTATATACCATAAACTAACACACACAGATACCACGATACATGCTAATTCTTTTCATCCTATAACACACAAATTATCAGCATACCAATGAATGGTATATAGATTAATTCATGTACCTATGAGTAAAAGTAATTTCGACCTTGAACTAAATAGAATATACACAATAGCATTAAACAATGGTTACTCTATAAATATTGTCAATAACATCCTAAATAGCCAACAAAAATCTAAAATCCTTTCCTTAGTTTATCCAAAATTAAAATACAAGATAATTAATTCCTATAATTCAATCACTTACTTAGGAAAAATTTCGGAAAAAATTGGTACTTTCATTAAAAAACTTAATAACGAACATATATCATTTAAAACAGACAATACTATACAGAACATTATTAAAAACAACAAAGATAAAATAGACAAAGAATCAAACTCTGGTGTATATAAGTTAACATGCGAAGATTGTAATAAGGTATACATAGGACAAACGGGGAGGACATTCAAAATTAGGATGAAAGAACACGACAGAAGCCATAAAGAAAAGAAAACAGATTCAACTTTCGCAAGTCATTGTATAGATATCAATCATAGATTTAATATAGATTTCAAAATATTACACATTCAAGAAAAAAGTAAAAAACTTAATCTGTTAGAAAACTTAGAAATTAATAGATACAATAGTTTAGGATTAGCTTTAAATGACCAACTAGATTTAAACAACTCTCCTCTACTAAATTTAAGATTGTAAAAATTTTTCCACCACCATTTCCTCAATAATTCTCACATAAATATTCAAACTTGTATTGTACATATTCAGTATTTCATCCACCTGATGAAGCCATTGTATGGCGAAACAATATTGTAGTGATATTTACAATAAAAGAATTTTTGAAAGTAGAAGTTTAATTACTTATTTCTAGCGTAATAAAATATATACTTAGACATACTGCAAAAGTTGAGTGATTTTCTATTGTTTCCGTGAAATATCAATATGCATCTCCTAAACTCTCGCACTGTTATGAATTTGGAGATGGGCTACACAGTATGTTAAATATAGTAACGGCGTGAAGCCCTAATATATCCAACAGAATATTTAGATCAAATACTGTATCATTTTTAACGAAATATAATTAATCTGTTGTACCAAGTATTAATTCGCTGCTCTAAATTTGAATAGCATATTTATTAGCTGAAATGAACACATACAGAGTTGTTTAAAGTAATTAAATAAGAACAAAACGCAATCGTCAACATTAATTTATATTATTTTTACGTAACCAACTCAAGGCACCTACCCTCAAGTACACTTCAGTTTGCCTTAATAATTTTAAGTAAACTGAAAACGCGAAGTACCTAATTTGCAAGTTTACAGTATATTCGTGTAGATGCAAGGTGGATAATTTTAATTACATCAGAGCAAACAAGGTATGTATATAGATAAACGGCGTTGAAACTTATTCATCTGGCTAGTTCTTGCTATTCAGTAAATATTTGCATTCAACCTTTCTCTGCAAATTAGTTATACTTCCACACGCTCTAAGTGTCAGTTAATTATACTCCAGTTCTTAAGTAATAATTCGAAGTAGCTATGCAATATAATATATATATATATATATATATATATATATATATATATATATATATATATATACAGGCTGATTCAAATTAAGTGCGCACTATTGCTATCTCTGTTATTATTGATTCTAGAAAGTAGGTTAAATTAGCAAAGTATTAGTGTTTTTAACATTGATTAGCATGCAGTTCATGAAAAAAAATTGAATAACGCATTTTCGAGAAATTTTGAAATTTATAATTTTTTTAAATGGAACACCTGTATATTTTTAAAAATTCTAAATGCTAATTAATGTTCTTTGTAATATAAAAGTTTCAATACACTATTGTCCTAAAACGAATAATAAAGTAGTTATAGCAGTTTCCATTTCCTTCTAAATGTTGTCATTGCTCCGCTAACTTTTGACAAAACAGATACATATTTTGTGTTTAATGTTTATTTTAACATATTACAGCTTAATAAATTAAATTAAAAAGAAGAAAGTACATGTATAATTTATAAATACTGCTCAAAGGTGTCACCTTCCTGCTCAATACATTTTCGTTCCCGCTTCAGTACACTCTGGGTGGCTCTTAAGATTGTCCTTCTATCTAATTGGCGAAAAACTTCTCTGACCTTGTCTTGCAATTCGCGCACGTTGTCGTATCGCGTTTTGTACACCTCATTTTTTAAGTATCCCCACAGAAAAAAGTCTAAAGGTGAGTGTCAGGGGAGCGTGCTGGCCATTGAATTGGACCATTTGTACCAATCCACTTTTCGGCAAAGATGGTGTCGAGGTAGGTTTGCACACCTGCTGAAAGTAAAAATTTTGGCGTATCAGGTAATTGGCGTTATCAAGGAAATCCTCTAGAACGTTACGAATACATTCCAGATATCTGTTTCCTGTCAATATACCATTGTAGAATCGTGGACCAACGACTACCGAACCAATTAATCCGCACCAAACGTTAAAACTAATCGAATAAATTTTCTTGAGACCAGTAGTGACTATTTTTCTTATTAAACATGCCTCTATTTGAAAAATTTGTTTCGTCACTCCATAAAATACACTGTGCTCCATTCAAATTTTCATCACAAAAACTAACAAACCAGTGACAGAAAGCTAATCTCCTGGCTGTAATGTTTGAGAGATTCTGAACTTAAAGGGGATATACTTATGCTTTTTCAAAATTCTTTAAACTGATGAATAACTTAATGCCAATTCCTTAGTAGTATCCCTAATGGAAAATTCGCGATGGGCTTCAAAATATGCTAACACTGTAATTTCTACTTCTTCGTTGACAACGATATTTTTCTTTGTTCTTTTCTTTCTAAATAAGCAATCATGCAGTCTAAACTGATTGTAAAGTTTTCGAAAGTAACATCAATCTGGCTGCTGTCATAAAGAATAGTGTTCAGCATAATATTCGCTAGTCCTTATTGAAATTTTACGACATAAAATGTATGCTTCCAACATTTCGCATTTCTACAAATGAGGAAATACCATAGTGAAATATTGTCAAACACTAAGCAACGAAAGTAAAACAAAAATGTTTAGAAAAATAAATAGAGAACTAATGAACACAACACAAAATAAAAAAAAAAATAATTTTAATAACTAAACGTGCGAAAGATTTATATTCAGTACGTTATTTACATTTACAAAGGGCATAACTATTTGTTCTGTTTAAAGTGAAAGAAGCCTACTACTGATTTTACGGAATGAAAGAGTATCTTTGACATCAAATAAATTCCACTGTAAATACTTTATTATTCGTTTTACGACAATAGTGTATTGAAACTTTTATATTACAAAGAATATTATCATTCAGAATTTTAAAAAATATACAGGCTGTTCCATTTAAAAAAATTGCAAATTTCAAAATTTCTCGAAAATGCGTTATTCAATTTTTTTTTCATGAACTGCATACTAATCAATGTTAAAAACACTAATACTTAGCTAATTTAACCTACTTTCTAGAATCAATAACAGAGATAGCAATAGTGCGCACTTAATTTGAATCAGCCTGTATATATATAAATATAATATTTTCGTGACCTTGGTATGATAAGGTAAACTTAATAAGTCGGCGATTAAAGGTCTGGTTCATTACTTCAAAGTATGTATATATATATTTAAAACAATCCTACATGTTTCGGCAATGATGCCTTTGTCAAGGGAATAAAAAATATAAATCTACATAAATTTATATTTTTTATTCCCTTGACAAAGGCATCATTGCCGAAACATGTAGGGTTGTTTTAAATATATATACTTTGAAGTAATGAACCAGACCTTTAATCGCCGACTTATTATGTTTACCTTATATATATATATATATATATATATATATATATGTATATATATATATATTTAGTGTTTATAAGAATTTTATTTTTCTTATTTATTTTATTGGCCGTGTTTTAATATTAAAAATAATAGACTTTTTATTGGTTTAGCGAACTTTTATTGAATTTTGATGTTTTATTCTACGACGTTTCGACTTTTATTATTATTCAGTCTCTTTCAAGTAACTAGAAACAAGAATTAATACAATGAAAACATGAGAACTGTGTTTGCTTTTGTGAGACTGAATTAACAATTAAATTAACAATTAAAATTAAAATTAGATTAAAACTGAATTACCAATTAAATTAACAATTAAAGTTAAAATTAAATTAAAATTAGATTAATGACAAGTAAAGAAAAATTAAAGTGATTACATCTGTATAAATGAATTGAAAATTTGAATTAAACTACAAATACAGTAAAGAAAACATTGAATGAACAATAAACTCACCGTTTTTTTTGTTGGGTTTAAAAACACGCATTCTGTTCAACATGTGTTATCGGGGACATCCGAGACCTTTTTTATTAAGGACCGACCGTACTGGTTCGAATATTGTAAGTGTCGGTGTCTTGGTTCAGAGGGGTTAATTTCTGTTCTATTTTGGAATTAGCAAAGTGGTCAGGACCGTGTTTAGGGGTATATAGTTAAAGTATTTACAAATGGGAACTGATAAAAAAAAAATATTTTTTTTTTGTTTGTGTTTGTGTGTGCGGGGAGGTTTTGATTTTATCTATTGTTTTATCTATTAATCTAATTTTAATTTAATTTTAACTTTAATTGTTAATTTAATTGGTAATTCAGTTTTTAATCTAATTGTAATTTTAATTGTTAATTTAATTGTTAATTCAGTCTCACAAAAGCAAACACAGTTCTCATGTTTTCATTGTATTAGTTCTTGTTTCTAGTTACTTGAAAAAGACTGAATAATAATAAAAGTCGAAACGTCGTAGAATAAAACATCAAAATTCAATAAAAGGTCGCTAAACCAATAAAAAGTCTATTATTTTTAATATATATATATACCGTGTGCACAACGTCGTGCGATCGATGGATATATAAGTAATGACTGGCCAACTGCAAGTATATTCGCCTTGATTGAACACAATGAGCGACTGATAGGAATATTCAATGTGTTAGAGAGAGATTATTTGATTCGTACTTAGATCGTATGTAGAATGTGTTGGATAAAGAAATGGAACGCCCGTACAGTTAGACAGTAGAACAGATTGAATATACTCTCTCAATCCTAACCACATAAACTCGCTATTCGTCTTCGTCTTACTACATTGTGGTAGATCAATCACTCCCCGGCGTTCATATCTTATATATATATATATATATATATATATATATATAAGATATGAAAACTAGTTCTTATTTAATGGAAGCTATTCAGAACCTTTTAATAAGAAGAAATAGCGGGAGATATAATTTGAAAGCACAGATGAGGTATAAATTCATAGATAAATAGAGTTTTCAAAACAAAACTAGATAACCCTTATTAACTTTACATTCTGAATTCAAATTCACTGGGCAGTGTAATTAGACGGAATCACATTTAGGTATTTACGTATTAGCGATAACAAGTTTTAGAAATAGTCCGCATATATTAGTCCCTCTGATAAATATTTGTAAATATAATTTCAGCTTTTCATAAGTTAGATTACACTGGTTAACAAATTTTCTTTTTTTTAATTTTTCTTTAGAAACTATGTCAAATTTTCGTTTCCTTTATAGTTCTAACAATAGTAATAACAACAAATTTATTCTGCCTCATCAGGTTTTGGAAAATAGTATATTAAAAAACGAGTTTCATAAGGCACCATTTTGCCGCACAAGATCAGTTTAGAAAACGAGCCACTTGCGGCGAGTTTTCTAAAGAGCGAGTGCGGCAAAAGGCCTTATGAAACGAGTTTTTTATACTATTTTTTCTATTTTACGTTTTTTACATTAATAAATTGCTTAAATTGGAATTATTTAATTTGAAAGTTCAGAGTTTAATTTTTATATAAAGCATGCAGTTGGTCACATTGATACTTGACATTTTCAAATTTAAATCTTGCTATCCGCGAAGTATATTATATTACATATTATTTATTAATTTTCGTTAACATTACTTGATATTTCATTTAAATATATAAACATGAGTGACATAGAAACATATATATGTTGTTGACAATTGTATACAATATACGTTGTTTGTATAAAATACGGATATATATCATATCTGTCAAATGTACATAAATTCTTAAAATCAAATGACAGCAATGATATTTATTTCTGTATTCGAACAACGCCAACATTGAAAAATGAAAAAGAGCGTATCGAAATGAAGCTCATTTCGATACTGTTTTGGGTTTCATAATGAGTTCATTTCGAACGCAAAATAGAAAAAAGATATTAAAAAATAAATAAAATAGTATTAATTAGGTATGTACTGTATGGTATCACCCTGATTAAAATATTCTTTTTTTTACATTGCTTTTATACTATTCTTCGGCACTTTCTGATACCAATGTCCAACTATAATAAACAAGCATTTCACTGTTCCACTGTAACATCATATTCTTCACTCGAACACCTATGGGTCTTGATACTGGTAAGGTTTCCGAATGAGGTACTTGACGAATAGCAGAGGGCAGACTAGATAACTAATATTTTTCTTATTTTTGTTGGAAAACCTGACAGTTTTCGTGCAGCAAAAATAGCAATTAGTCGAATGGTCCGTTTGTTCACGCCAAATCACAGGTCTTGCAAATGGCATAACGTTTTTCCTTCTTCTTCTTCATCTTCATCTTTTAACCAGCGCCTCAAAGTATCAGTACAGCGTGTGCTGCAATTACTGGGAGCCCGTGGCTTGCCTTGATAATAATAATAATAATAATAATAACCTTTATTATTGTTCTGAACTAACTGCAAATGAGAACTAATGAATATTAAATCTCATTTCTACATGTAAATGTCGCCTTATGTGATGCGTTAATAACTACAATCCGACAAACTAAGTTTGTACCAGTATGTAGAACACACCTCGTCGCGACTCCGACCTTCCTGGTAATTAGGATAATTTAAAATTGCTGAAAGACCATGTCCATCAACGGAACGTACAGACGCGTTTCGCTCTTATTGGAGCTTATCAATGTACGGTATCTCGAAGACGGATATGGCTTTTCACTTCTATACTTTGTGTATATATAGTTAACATTCTGAACTTACTGGAAATGAGAATTAATGAATATTAAATCTCATTTCTACATGTAAATGTCGCCTTATGTGATGCGTTAATAACTACAATCCGACAAACTAAGTTTCAGCAATTTTTAATTATCCTAATTACCAGGAAGGGCGGAGTCGCGATGAGGTGTGTTCTACATACTGGTATAGTTATTTATATTCTTGTTTTTGGATTCCGAAGGACTGTGATGATTTTTCTGTGTGCCTTGAATGTGGTTTCAATGTCGTGTCTTCGTAGGACTTTGGATATTCTGTCGGTGGTACCTTTGACATAGGGTAAGTATGTTTTGGCTATTGATTCCTCTTTTTCGTCTTGTGGTGTGGCTCGTTTAGATTTTAATGCTTTGTTGATTGTCCGTTTGCTAAAGTCATTCTGCTGGAGTGCATTGTGGAGTTTATTCATTTCTTGAATGACGGAAAACCTGGAATCCAGTTACAACACATACTGCTACCCGCGAAAACCTGAAAGAAAACATATACATATATATATATATATATATATATATATATACATATATATATATATATATATATATATATATACATATATATATATATATATATATATAATGTGTGAAAGTCGTATTCATTCGGAACGTGCCGATACCGATATTTTATTGCTGCTACAAATCATCAGTACACGTTATCCGGAAACGGATATGACTTTCATTCCTATACTGCCTGTATATATGTATACTATCTGTGAAGAACTTCATGAGCATGAGATTAAATAACTATTAAATTCTCACATTACATGAAATCTGTTGGATTAACTTCTACAACTGACAAAATTACATTTACCTAAGAATGCAGACACAACACATCGCGACACTAAACGTCCAGGTTGTCCGAAAAAATTAAAAATGTGTGAAAGTCATATCCATTCGGAACGTAGAGATACCGGAATTTAATTGTTGTTACACATCATCAGTACACGTTATCCGGAAATAGATATGACTTTCATTTCTATACTGTGTGTATATATACGAACTGTGAAGAACTTCATGCGCATACATTATTAACATTAGCGACAACTGCATGTAATGTAAGAATTTAATAGTTATTAATTCACATGCGCATGATGATCTCTTCATATCTATATATATATATATATATATATATAATAACTTCGTGACCTTGGTATGATATGGTAAACCCAATCAGTAGGCGATTAAAGGTCTGTATATTACTTCAAAATATATGTATTTAAAAAACTCTACATGTTTCAGCTGTATACGCCTTTTTCAAGAGAATACAAAATACGAATGACAGGATACAAATGTCAAGTAATTACTCAATTACTTGACATTTATATCCTGTCATTCGTATTTTGTATTCTCTTGAAAAAGGCGTATACAGCCGAAACATGTAGAGTTTTTTAAATACATATATTTTGAAGTAATATACAGACCTTTAATCGCCTACTGATTGGGTTTACCATATATATATATATATATATATATATATATATATATATATATATATATATATATCTATTTTCTAAACAAGTGGAGATCAATATATCCTACAGACACCCTGAGATCTACCTAAAAGGAACGGCATTTTAAAAAACATAATTTAGGAAAAACTATACAATTGCATTCTTAGCAAAGATTTCAAAAGAGGGGTAGCCTTTTTTTCGTTTAAAATATATATAAAGTATGCCACTCATGTCGAGTTCCTTGATGTATAGTGTACAAGTTGAGATCTCAGGATGTATATATTGATACATTTAGCATAAGACGATGTCCAGCGATGTATCCAAACTTTCTAAACAAACGTACGTGCTATGCTATAACACCGATTAGGAATAGTTGAAGTAATTTGATATGTAATAGTGAAATATTTGTATACATGTCTCTCGGGCGTAATCTTTCTATTTCAATAAATAAATATGATCCATGTGCTTAAGTTATATAATGAATAGTGTGTTTGAGAAGAACCGCGCATTTTTTTAAAATAGATAATTTAATGTTATTGTTATTACTAATTAAAGCGAATCTAGTAACAATTTTACTACTCTGGGGAAAGCAGTTTATTTTGTCACAAAATTACATTATTTAATATTAATAATTTTAGACAACATGAATTTGTTCTAGTATGCTACTCACGTTTATTCGTCTAAGAATTAAATTTATGTGATATAGTATGTAATCAGAGTCAGAAATATTTTTATTTTATAATTGAAAGAAAGAAGAAACTGCGTATCACATAAGGCGACATTTGCATGTAGAAATGAGATTTAATATTCATTAATTCTCATTTGCAGTAAGTTCAGAATGTTAACTATATATACACAAAGTATAGAAGTGAAAAGCCATATCCGTCTTCGAGATACCGTACATTGATAAGCTCCAATAAGAGCGAAACGCGTCTGTACGTTCCGTTGATGGACTTGGCTTTTCAGCAATTTTTAATATATTATTGTTATCCAACAGCAAGCCATTCAAGGATAATAATTAAGATAATTATAAACGGTTGCTATCCACCATGGTATATATACATAAATAAAAAATTTAAAAAAATAAAAAACGAAGAATTAGCAAAACATTAAAAAAAGAAAATTCTAAATTAATACAAAATATACTTATATAAAAATTAAAATTTATGTAATGAAAACAGCCTTAACATAGTAAGTGTAAAAGAGAACAATGCTAACTGCACAATGGGTCCAGATCCAAGGTGTTGCAATTCCGCATCATGTGTACCAGAGGTGCCTTGTTTAAAACATCTAGCTGTTGGCAATAGAGACGATGCACACAAGCGTATACGGTAAGCCGGCACAAGAAAATCAATCTGAGACAGAAGATTATTTGCATCCATGGAGTTGTTGACCAGTTTCAAAAGAAAAGCGGCACTTGCTTCTACCCTTCTACCAGTTAGAGAGCGAAAACCATGTCTATCGAGCAAAGCGCCATAATCCGGCACACGCATTAAATAAATTCCATCGCACCTTTAGGTGAGGTATTTAACGAAACGTCCGTGAATTCTCTCCAAAGCGATTTGTTGGGAGACGAAGCATGGATACCACACAACTGCACCATACTTGAGCACACTCCGCATATAAGCATAGAAGAGACACACAAGTCGACGAATTACTAAAGTCGCGACAAGTTCGTAACAGGAAGCCCAAAGACTTTTGAAGCCGCGTTACACACAGAAAGGATATGGGCGGTAAATTGAAGCGACACATTAAACAAAATCCTTAACCTCAGATCTACGAGGTATCACCGTTTGGTTTACCATGACGAAAGGGTTACCAATCATTGACTCTTCCGTCGTATGTGTATCAATGGCTTTAACCGTAAACAATAACCCTAGCTTTGACATGAATATAGCTAGTGATTAAAAAACATGATTACAAATATGACTAGGTATTGTCTAAAAATATGAACGCTACGTATAATAACAATTACCAAGGGAGTACAATTAGCCTGGAAAATTAATTAAGTAAATGAAATGTAACTTAAAACAAAATTGGGGAGTAACAAAGGAAATGTTTAAACTTTTCATTTAGTCTAGTTTGCTAGCAGAAATAATAGAAGCAACCCTTTCTACTTTAAACACAAAATTGTGTTTAACGTAAAATTACATGAGAGAGAATCTGGGTAAAGAAGTAATATTGTAGAGAATTTATTAGTCTTCATACATAACAACATAACCCTAGTTAAATAGTTTGTGTATGAGTTAATCGCTCGGTGAAACTCAACTTTATCCAGGAATTTTTCAATTCTCTCGCTTTATGGTTGTGAATATTCGTTGATTGGGGTCATCCAGGCGAATTTTGAAAGTTCTAGCGTAGTAAGGACGAGGTATAGAACACAGCGCCATCTATGTTAAAAGTTACAGTATTGAATTTGTTTCCAAGAAGAGCTGTAGAAATTGTTAATTATATAGAACGTTTATATTTTATTTTATATTAATTAAAATTTTCTCACTTGTTTTTTCTTTCGTACTTACGTTCAAATTCATTACTTTTAGTTCGTGTTTTATTTTGTCAATCTTTAAAAACGTTCATATCAATAATACTGTGTAAGATTTTCAATTTTTGCATAGGTATTAAAATAAAGTGTAATGATTTCGATAAAGAATCTATGAAAACTTACTCCAGTAATTCCCAGAAGATATTTTATTTCTTTATTTTGATTCTCTATTGGCAAAATATTGCTCTTAAAGTTTATTATACTCAAAATAAAATCAAAATTACACTATAGAATAATGCTTTTGGAATAGTTCGTCAATATGAGTACCGTTTTCTTGGGCCAATAACCTGTACAAGCCGTTTCATAAAATAAAGATTTGATGTAAAATAGTACATACTCACGTGACGTTTATTTGTATTTTGAATGTGGCTACCCAATTACAACATCTAAAATTGTTTATAAATGCTATAATATCTCCTGTTTCATGTTGATACATGAGTTTCTAGTGTGTTTGTTTTCTAGAATGAAAAAAAAGTGTTGAGTATATGTCAAAGTTATTTTAGTATCGTATTATTGTTTAGTTGAACAGTGAATTTGGGCAAAGATTGTATTAATTATTAACGTCAAGTAGAAAAAAAAACGAGCATTTTCGACCTGCTCTTTTGTTTGAGTTTACTACTCCAATCATCAAGGGAATTGGCCATTATAAAAAAGTTCAAAAACTGGTGGCTCGTAACGTGCATAGACATACTAAAGTTAATTTCAATATGTATATGTACATCACTTGCATTTTTAAATCTACATTATCATCCTCTGAAGAAGCAAAAAACTCGTTGCGAAATATAGGGATCGAAAATAAATTTCAGACCTGTCAGACCGCTTACCTGTTTTTAATTTATTATTAACCTATATATTAATAATTCCCTTTATAATTGATATCAAACTTTTGTTATTTCATAAATTATTATTAATTGAATTGAATGTATTTATGAATTTGTATCTCTCACCATGACTACATCACTTATATAACTTTGACATTAATATCTGTCATTTATAATTCTTTGATAAAGGTAATACTTACCGAAACATGTAAGAGCTGATATTATATATATATATATATACATATTAATTTAAAATCTAAAAATATCTAAATCAACTATATATTTATAATTGGACCAGGAGTCTTTGCCGTTAGAACATGTATGGAAGGGTTTTTTTTTTGGCGAGGAATCCAGCAAAATTAAACTCTATTAATTAAGTAAGTTCTTTATTTTTTAGCCCAATATTTCGCACCGAATTCGAATGCTTCCTCAGGGGATCAAAATGTGATCTTTTTTCTGGAGAAATTACTCATATGTTTGTAATATTGTAAATTAATAAAACTAATGTCAACGGACATACACTTAGTTGTTTTGAAATTACACTTTAAAAAACACAGGACAACCACATCTAAAAAGAAAGCCACATGTGCAATATTGACGAACAAAAGAATTAATCGTACACACACATGTTCTTGTCAGATAGTTAATACTTAAAATACATTTTACTTTTTTCACTTTGTGACAAGAACATATGTATGTACGATTAATTCTTTTGTTCGTCAATATTGCACATGTGGCTTTCTTTTAAAATGTGGTTGTCCCGTTTTTTTTTAAATGTATGTAATTTCAAAACAACTAAGTGTACGTCCGTTGACATTAGTTTTATTAATTTACAATATTACAAACATATGAGTAATTTCTCCAGAAAGAACAAGTTCACATTTTGATCCCCTGAGGAAGCATTCGAATTCGGTGCGAAATATTGGACTAAAAAATAAAGAACTGACTTAATTAATAAAGTTTAATTTTGCTGGATTCCCCCAAAAAAAACCTTCCATATTTATATATATATATATATATATATATATATATATATATATTTAGATAATTTCTTAGCCGTTCATTTAATATATCAATTGATAAATTCTTGGCGCTTTTCGGCTTTTATATGAAATATTTATACATATTATCAAATTAGTATGTAATTGTAAAGTAAATGTGAACATAAACATTGCTGTCTAAAAATTACAACGCAAGTCATACGAAATATAATTGAAAAATTTTGTCTACGTTGCGACTTGTACCTAATCCTACGGTTTGCCGGACCGTCACTTTAACCAATTAAGCCACGATAGACCCTGGTTCAAATTCTTTGAAACACATTATAAGGTGACAATGTTAATGATTCAGATGTCAGTTATTGAAAGCAGATGCCTATTTTGAAAGCAGAAGTCAGTTTTGAAAGCAGATGTCAGTTTTGAAAGCAGATGTCAATTATTGAAAGCAAAGTCAGTGAAATTGCTAATTATTACTTCATAGCTATATATATATATATATATATATATATATATATATATATATATTTAGATAATTTCTTAGCCGTTCATTTAATATATCAATAAATAATAAATAATTTTTATAAATTTTTGATACATTTTTGGAGTTTTTCGGCTTTTATATGAAATATTTATAAATAACACAACACAAGAAATCTATGTTTATCTATCTAAATTTAAATCTATATATATTTTATATTTTCACTCAGTAATTCATAAAGAAATATTACACTTTATTATTTATATTTTATATATATATTTTATATATATTTATATATATATATATATATATATATTTATTAACAAATTACCTTGAAGAAGAAATGCCCTTGCATTCAACAACACTTTCTTCTATAAGATTGCGACATAGTTTTTAAAACTTAAGAACTATAAGAGAATTAAAAAAGGTAACAAGCATATATGGTATGAAATAATAGAAAGAGATAATAAATTTTAATTGCTGGTATACTCAGTAGAAGCGCTGCAACAGTGATTTGCGCGAGAAAGAATAGTCACTCTGATATCTAACGAGAATCAAACGATATCCGCTGCTTATAGCGTAGCCAGAGATCTACATTCTGCCACCATCGTACCAAGCGTATGTTCTTATTTAAAGCTTTGCTATATATTGTAATCTCTATAAGCTTTACATCACAAATTCAAGTTCTGTAAAAGTCAAAACAAAATTCCCATAAATCTGTATTTTTACCATTCTCTTTTCGTTCTTTTTTTATTTTTTCTTTAAACACGAATAAACACAAATATTTTTTCCTTGCACGTATCATTTTAACATGAAAGAACCCCTAATGATTCTTTATTACAAATTTAACGAACCATAATTTAATGTTTTTTGAAATCTCTCAAAGGATTGCTCATTAACAGACCTGTACATATAGCTCTTATTTCTAGAGGAAGTTGTACATTGCAAATACAGCTAACGCCTTTTTTACATCAATGTTTTTTCGTCATCGCCTTTTAAATATATTGAAAGCAGGACTTGTAAAAAGAAGCTTTTTTATATACAAAACTTGAATTAATGAAAGCTACAGTGGGTGAAATGAATAACATTCAACGACGATGTTTTTCTAAATACTAACATTGATTGATGAATAAGATTTTTTTATTCGGAGTAATGACCGATATAATTAAAAAGTATATATAAAATATAAATTACACAAGCCTGCAACCAAGAAATTGCACAGGATTTTATACTATTTCTTATGGCCATCCTTATCTCCGGGAATTTTAACCTGGCACATTTAAGATGGTCACTTATTGAGAATGAACCCATAGAAATGCCTTCCAGTGACTGTGAAGCTATTTTTAATGACAATTAATTTTTAATGGTTTGCGTCAATGTAACAAACGCTAATAGTGTGATTTTAGAATTAGTATTACTTAATACCGAACCTGTTCAAGTTTCTCAAGAATCTTATTATCTGGTGAGCCCTAATTATCATCATCAGTGTTTGAGTTTCGATCTGAAATATGACTATGTTACGGAAATGATTATGGATAGCTCTCGGAAATACAATTTCAGGAAAGCTTCCTATGACCAGATAAATGGTTTCCTTTCTTCTGTAGATTGGTCTATTTTACTATCAGATAATTTGGAACATGGTCTCTCCTATTTGTATTGAACTTTACACTTCGCTATCGACATTTTGTTCCTAAATATTTTGTAAATTCTGATAAATATCCTAAATGGTTTTCGTCTTCAACAAGGAAATTTATAACGAAAAAAATAAATTCTATAACAAATTTAGAAAAGGCAAGGACAATAATAATTATCTCAAATACAAGGAGTTAAGATTACATGTTAAACAATCTATCGACAAGGACTACAAAAAGTTTGTTTTCTTCTCGCAGCAATCGATGCCTGAAGATGTTTGGGCTTTCTGGAACTTTGTTGATTCGCGAAGGAAAAAATCAGGTCTACCCCAACGACTCAGTTATAATGGGATTGAATCTGACAAACTTGAAGAAGTGTGTGATATGTTTGCAGATTTTTTTTGGAACAGTATATGTTAGCCATAATGATACGGCCACTAATTTTTCTAAACTAGATCTGCCTCATTTTACAAATCCATTTACTCTTAATAATGTAATCATTGAATCTAAATCATTGTTTTCTAAACTTTCCTTACTGAAAGGTCGTTTCGGCCCTGGACCGGATGGTATTCCGGAATATTTCCTCAAAATGTGCAGTTGTACTTTATCTCTTCCTTTATCAATTATTTACCAGCTCTCTATAAAATTAGGGTGTTTTCCTGATCAATGGAAATTTGCTGACATTTTTTCAGTTTTCAAGTCTGGTGACAAATCACTTATTAATAATTACCGTCTAATTTCGTTACTATCAAATATTTCAAAAGTTTTTTAAGCACATTGTATCTAGTTCTATCTCTGACACCTTCGGTGGACTAATTAACGTGAATCAGCATAGTTTCTTGCCTGGCCGTAGCACCCAAACGAACTTATTGGAATTTTGCTGCTATATTAGTGACGCACTGGAGCGAGAATCTCAAGTAGATGCCGTTTATGTGAATTTTTGTAAGGCTTTCGACCCTGTTGATCACAAACTGTTGCTCCGCAAACTTGGTCTTTATGGAAATGGTGGTAGCTTGATTTCGTGGATTGCCTGTTACCTATCTCATGTCTCAAATAGTTAAGTTGTCATCGCAAATACCCAAACCAATATCGGTTATTTCCGGTGTTCCTCAAGGCAGCAATTTAGCAGTTTTTCTAGTTTTATTTAGAGTGAACTTTCCGTTTAGCGAAAAGTAAGGAATCTTACTGGCTGTGTTGAGCATGTTTATACATGTTTGCCAAGGTATTAGTGAGTATAAACAAGCGTTTTGTCAGATTTAATCATGTTTCAACATGATAAATAAGCCACTTTCAGTTTACATTTTGCATTCAAGCGTAACTATACTCCTGTTTTTAGTTATACAGTCTGTCCAAGATAAGAATGAACTTCATGAGGATCTCGGGAACGGTAAGAGATACAAAGTTGCTTAAATGGGAAAAAAGTTGCGCAATTTAGTGACGTTTATACCTTCATACGGATTTTGACATATTTAAGAAAATGTGTTTATTTAAATTCTTGTTTTTTTTTCTGATTTGATTTTACAAGTTATTAAAAAATAAATAAGACTTCTTTTGGAACTTTTAAAGCTCTACAAGATAGTGTTATTACATTTTTAGTCCGACGTTTCGGTTTTGAGAAATAATCATCAAGTTTATTTTTTATATGAACGAAGGAAAAAATACGTCTGTATTTTAGGGAATTTTTTATTATAAATTCAACGATGCACCACACATTATGTTTTCTAAATTACTTTTTATTGAAAACGTAAATTTATTATCTTTTTGGTACGCTCTATGACAGGTAGCTTACGTAAGTTAATTGGAACAAATACACTGTTTTAATAAAAATGATGGAATACAATCTAAAATAGTGTTTTGAGAAATACGTACTTATTATTTTATAAATTGCACGTGTATTTTAGAATTCTGAACTCACAGCAGATGTTAAATAAGAATAAATAATTAAAAATAGTAACACAAAAATACACGCTGGAAAAAAGTTAATTATTTCGTAAGTTAAATGTGAATTAAATAAAATAAAATCATTTCTGTATCGAAAAATACATAGTTACCTTTGAAACGTGGACACATGGTATTTGGACAAGTAGATGTTGAGTTAATTCTTGAAGAGACGTTGTTTACTCCGTTCTGATTGAAGACGAAGAAGTTAATTAATTAAATTAATGTGAATGTAAGGAAAAGAATAATATATGTATGAAACAATACAGAGTTACCTTCGTCTTACGAGCATGTCGTGATCGGACATGTGAAAATGCAAGGCCGGACAGCACTTATATGCTTGAACAGCACGTCTTAGAAATATGTATCTTATAGCAGTCGGGATTCCTGACCTCTTACTGCCTCAGATTCGGTAATACAGGGTGGCCCAAAATGACCGAAGGGGTTTGAGTTCATTATAACTTCTTATTTAAGACATAATTATAAAAAAAATGTTATTTTAAATACAGTATATTAATGGAGAATATTTTCAATTTAATTATGAAAAATTAAATCTTGCAAGTGGTGGCCATTTTCTGCTTCGCATATTCGTGCTATTTCCAAAACATTTTCCATAACCTTTCGCAAAACTTCAGGTGTTATGTTGTTGATTTCGTCGCGTATATTATTTTTTAATTGCTGTATGGTTCGAGGCTTATTAATATAGACTTTTCCTTTCAAATAACCCCAAAGGAAACAGTCTGAGCGGTTAAATCCGGTGAACGCGGAGGCCAATTAAAATCGCTTGTACGGGAAATAATTCGTTCACCAAAGATGTCGCGTAAAAGAGCCATTGCGTCCCTCGCAGTGTGCGCTGTGGCTTCATCCTGTTGAAACCATACTTGCGGATGGTTTTCCACGGCTGGCCTTAAAAAATTTTCCAACATTGTCCGATATCTAACACCAGTGATGGAAACGGCGACACCGTGTTCATTTTCAAAAAAATATGGGCCAATTATCCTTTCCGACGAAACACCGCACCAAACGGTACACTTAAGTGGGTGTAATTCTCGCAGTTGAACTACTCTTGGATTTTCCGTAGCCCACATCTTGCAGTTTTGCCTATTAACGAACCCATTTAATTGGAAATGGGCTTCGTCGCTCATAATTAAATTATGAATAAAATCATGATTTTCTTCTGCTTTTTGACGAAAATAAATTGCATAATCAAGTCGTTGCTGGTAATCTGTCGGTTTCAATTGTTGGACAAGCTGAATTTTGTATGGAAACATTCTTATTGTATGCAAAATTCTCTGCAGCGACCCTCTTGAGAGGCCAAGTTGTGTCGAACGTCTCCTGGTTGATGTTTCTCCATTTTCCCGAATACTCTCCTGTACCCGTTCAATATTGTCATCCGTGTGCACCGTTCGTCGTCTGCCGGCACCAGGAAGGTTACTTACTGCCCCTTGTTCTCGAAAATTTGCAACCAGACGGTTTATTGTTGACTCTGAGGGTCCAACCTGCACATTAAAATAACGACGATATGCACGCTGAGTCAAAATAATGGATCGTTGACTTGAGAAATAAAGTTCAACGATTTTGGCACGTTGTTCAATTGTGTACTGTTCCATTTTAAATTCCCCAAGTCTTCTTTACAAAATAATGAAAACAAAAAAAAAAATTATAATAAAAAAGTTATAAGGAATTAAAACCCCTTCGGTCATTTTGGGCCAGCCTGTATATGGCATATCAAGAAAAGTTTCAATAATTCTGTTTAGCAATTTGCTGTAATAGATAATTATTATACCCAGATATTTATGAACAGAAATGTCAGTAGATTTATCAATTAAAATATTGTATGGAGAGTCCCCAATATCCTTACATAATTCGTTACAAAAAGATGAACCTAAAATATTTTTAATTATATTGGAACACTTGGTTCTATGTAATTGCAAATGATCTGCAGCAGAATGTCTTTTGAAAGCTTGTGAACAAATGGTACCCAAATGATCGATTGCATTTATGAAGGTATGATATGCTATAAATAAAGAAAGCTTGGCTTCAGCCATTTTTTGTTTTTTCAATTAAGAAATTGGTTTAAATAAAAGCTTTGCTTGTGAAGCACCAATCATGATTTCTTCCTTTTGTTTGTGTTTGTTAAATTCTCCATGGAGCTTCAAAGTTACCAATCTATTTTGAATGTAAATTCCACAGATCTTGCATTTAGTTTGAGGACGCTCAGTACTGTCAATAACAGTAAGCCATTTATACTCTTTTAACCAAACTTTCCTAAGCTTTTATTTATATTGTTCTTTAGGCATCTTAAAATTAAATTCCTTAATTTAATAACAGTTTAGTATAGCAATTGTTTCACTTATTTTTAATCAACAGGTCAAACTTGAATTCGAATTTAAAATCAGAAATTTCGGATGGTACAACACGTGCGCACAATCATAGATCGAACAATTAAACTACCCCATCTGTTGAAAAAGGTCGAGTATATATAAAGACAATTATTTCTTGACCTTAGTATGTTATGATAGATTCAACTAGTTGGCGATTTAAGGTCCGATTTTACTTCAATATGTATATATTTAAAATATACTGTCATTTATATTTTAAATTTCTTTGATAATGGCATCATATGCCGCAACATGTAAGATTGTTTTAAATATATACATATTGAACTAAAACCAGACTTTAAATCGCCAACTAAATGAATCTACCATATATATATATATATATATATATATATATATATATATATATATATATATATTGATGTGGCTCTGCATACTTCTTAAATTAATACTTCTTCTAATAAGATATCGGTTCCAAGAATGTTATATCTGGAATATTCAGATTTGAGAAATATTACTTTATAGTTAGAATTTTGTATTTTTGATGTAAGATCATAATTGGTTTTTAAAATCATGATACCGATTAATATTGTATGTTATATTTAGTCTATTTTTATATTTCGCTCTTTAATCATTTTATCTTAACTTATTTTCGCGTGGCTTCTAGATTTCTAAAACCAACTTTGATTATTTTGTTTGTGTACTAGTTTCTGTTAACATCGTTATTTATTATGACTTTTGATAACATCATATTCAAAATTTGCAATTGAGATTACGTAAGTGGATTTTATTAGCATATTAATAGATTGTCAGAGATATTTTCATCTCTGTAATATTAAAGAAATACATAAAAGAAACATTTAAAATTATTTCTTTCTAATTTGACAAAATTATCTTTTGTATAATTTTCGAATTCATTGTACAATTTTCTAAGAAAATTTTATATATGCTTATACAAATTTCTTATGGTAGTCAAGACGACAAAAAAACAATATTATTGATTAAGAAGTTTTTTGCATGCAGTTGTAAAGAAAAGGATTATTTTTCAATTTCTTCTTCGAAATTACTTAATTATATTATCTACGGCTACGTTTTATCACAAGAAAGTGGATTAATTATTTTTACATGGAATAATTACCTTGCAAGAAAGATTTCTTCGAGTGTGGAAGTACTAGGAAACCTTATAATCTTCATTTTTGTATTTCCAACTATACTTAAACAGAAGCAGTATATATTAAGAGGTTATTGGAATCATATTTGAATATTTTTGGTTATAAAAACACCTTCTTCAAGAGATCAGAGTTGAAAATAACCTAGCAGATTTCTACATGTTAAAGGAACGTATGCAGATTTGCGATTAGTATATCTACCTGACGATTGATACAAGAATTTCGTACCTTGCTGTTCCTGTTGGTATTCTTCAGAGATTTTATCACCCAGAGGACACGTTGATTTAGATGTAACCATATCTGTCATAAGCATCAGGTATTCATGTGAAAATTGATTCCTTTATATACATAAATGATATAACATTTCTTGTAGTCACATATTCTCTGCATATTTAGATCAGTATTTGTGAAATTATTTTTCATTTCTAAAACAAGATTTAGATACGATCGTGATATTATTAAAATTTGTGTAGGCAACCCATTGTTTATTGTAAATTAGAAGGTTACATACTTATTTCCCTAAAGATTTGTCTGATTATGGACATATAGAGTTTTATATTACATATTGTATCTTGTACGATAAATAACAGAATACTTCTTAAATATATTTATCATTATCTTTGACTTTATCGTTTTATTTTATGTATTTTTATGTTGATGTCTGTGTATTCGGAACTTACTTTTAGACTCTGAGTTTAAGTTGTCTCTGCTATTTATCATTATATATCATTTTTTATAAATGATATGAAAGACTTTATAAGTGCTGGACACCTTGTAAATTATACTGATGATACGTCGATCGTCGCGGTTTCTGACGAATTAAAACTGTTGGAAACATATGTAACTTCCGTCGTGGGGGCTCTCGAGGAATGGTGTTGTAAGAATCGTTTAATCTTAAATACGACTAAGACGGTGAGAGTGAACTTTTATAAACCAACGGAAGCAATAACTGCGAAATGTGACAAAAATGTTAAATTCCTGGGAATATATCCGGACTCGAATCTGAATTGGAATATTCAAGTTGACACTGTGATTGCTAAAGTTAATAGAGGTTACTATGCCATTCTGAAATTAAAGAGCTGTTTGGATAGGGAAGGACTGTTGGGCATGTATTATGCAATGGTTTACCCGCACCTGGCTTATAATATTGTAGTGTGGGGAAGGGCAAACGATTTTAATAGACTTTTCATTGTACAGAAAAGAGTAATTCTATTAATTTGTGACATTAAGAATAGAAATACATGCAAGAATGTTTTTCGGGAACATGGTATCCTCACATTGCCGAGTATATACCTATATAAGTGTGCTGTGTTTGCATATGAGAATAAGCATTTATTTCCGATTAATGCCCAAACTCATGACTATAATACGCGAAATGGAGAGTCCTTCCGGATACCCCTCCACAGAACGACAGCATATGAAAGATCTCCTTACTATGCCTGTGTTAGCATATTCAACCGTTTGGCGAGGGCTATAAGGATTAGTAGTACGACCAGGAATTTTAAATATAACTTAAAGTGTTTCCTTATTAATGAATGTTTTTATAGTGTTCAAGAGTACTATCATAAGTAGGAATGTTTTCATGTAATTTTAATTTAATTTTAACAGTGTAAGGTACATATTTTGGTGACGAAACCTATTTCATAATGCTGTGATCTTCAGGTTAATAAAGATTATTATTATTATTATTATAAATTCTTTAATATCATATTTGAGCTACCCATTTGAAATTTTCTACTGATTTTAATATTCAATATTTTTCACTGCTCTTCCGCGTTATTACATTATTGTTGCCCGAACGTGAGGCATTTCTCTGCTCAGCCCTCGGTATTACTACAATATATATATATATATATATATATATATATATATATATATTAAAAATAATAGACTTTTTATTGGTTTAGCGACCTTTTATTGAATTATGATGTTTTATTCTACGACGTTTCGACTTTTATTATTTTTCAGTCTTTTTCAAGTATCTAGAAACAAGAATTAATACAATGAGAATATGAGAATTGTGTTTGCTTTTGTGAGATTGAATTAACAATTAAATTAACAATTAAATGTTAATGTTAATTCAATCTCACAAAAGCAAACACAATTCTCATATTCTCATTGTATTAATTCTTGTTTCTAGATACTTGAAAAAGACTGAAAAATAATAAAAGTCGAAACGTCGTAGAATAAAACATCATAATTCAATAAAAGGTCGCTAAACCAATAAAAAGTCTATTATTTTTAATATTAAGACACGGCCAATAAAATAAATAAGAAAAATAAAATTCTTATAAACACTAAATATATATATATATATATATATATATATATATATATATATATATATAACATTTGGTAAATTATTGGAGTTTTTCGGCTTTTATATGAAATATTTACAAATTATTATTATTTAGAAATTATCTAAAACACTTATATATGTATATATATATATATATATATATATATATATATCGACTATTTGCATGAGGTTGATTATTTTTGAGTTAAAACTTGACCTAATTCTTCGGATCACAAAACAAATTTCTTGGAATGAATATTTAAATATTGATGTCATGTTTTCTAATTTTATTCTTAAAAACTTTTACCAAAATTATACCATATTTTTTATCATTTTTTACCAACAATATTCTTCGATAATCTTTATTAGAAAACTTACATTTATTTTACCAGATCTGGTAAAAAATTACCAAGTTGGTAACACTAGTCGGGAACGAAAGAAAGCGTTTTGTGTAAGAGAACACTGGTGGCTGGAACAAGGGTAGGTTTTATGATCCAGTTTGGAGAGGACAGAATTAGGAGACTAATTAAAGACGAAAGCTAAAGAGTTGCGATTCCGATGAAATAAATATTATCAAAATATTCCTTGCGGAAAAAGCTTCAAAATGATATACTACAAGAACCAGTTTAGATAAAATGCACAATAGTGATTGTAAATGTGGCTATTAAAATACGTCGATGCTAATACAACATGTAGAGAAAATAGCTCGATATTTATATAAACTTATTAATTAGGAGAGGAGTCCTGCGTAATTAATTAATATCTAAATTTGTCTAAATTTTTTCGAATAAAAATTTCGAATAATTACCGTCGTAATTGTAGACACCAATGTTTACATTCACATTACTTCGCGAAATAACATACTAATTTAAAATATTTAATATAAAGCCGAAACTCCAATAATTTATCAAATAATATATTCAATGAATGGCTAAGAAATAGATTGTATCTATATTATATATATATATATATATATATATATATATATATATATATATATATAGTTATATATATAGGTATATATATATATATATATAGTATTAGAAGGAATTTCTTATTTTCTTGGCCGTAATTATAACACGAGATAAAAGTAATATTTTTTTGGAAGTAGCGGCCAAGTAATTAAAACAGTATTTATATTCAATATGACGTTTCGGAGATATACGTAGTGCTTTTTTCAAAACTAAAAATCCATGCTATAAACGTCCATCCCGAAGCTTGTAAATACTAGCATTTCGTTCTGCTAAATAATAATCATCATTATTTGCTCCTTGAATAATATACAATTAAAAACGAAATTATAAACGAACGTTAGATATTTAAGTTGAAAGTTCAGTCGCAGATAGATTTTCGAGAAGGTCAATTTATAATACAAAAGGAAGTTTTCTCTAAAAAAATATCCAAATAGCTAAATGTTTGAATATTTTAAATTCGAGATAAATTTGTGAAGAATATAATTTAAAAATAAATTTAAACATTCGTGATATACCAAGTGTAACAGTTTGTATAAATGCTCAAAGTGTAACAGTTTTTCTACTGTCGAAAACGACATTTTAATTCCGAAATTGGTGGAGACTGTGGCTTGAAATCTGAAATAGAAATAAGAAAAACACCCTAACCACAATATATATCAATATGTACTATATACGTATTTCGGAAACTAAGTTGCCATGGGGATAACACTGGGAGTGTTATCCCACTGGCGTTTTGGTGAAGAGCATATCTTCTAAGGTTTACCTTAGCCAAACACGCTACGTTTAACATTTTTTTCAATTTTAAGGTTATTCTTCTGAAGATGTCAACTTAGTTACCGAAATACGTATATAGTATTTATTGATATATATTGTGGTTAGGGTGTTTTTCTTATGACATTTTAATTGTTGAAATACCAGGAAATGTTAAAATTTGATACATTGCTAGAATAAACATAATTTAGCGAAGATCATATTACATTAAATACAAAAACAACGTCTATTTGATCTTAGTTTCAAAGTGACACATTTATTACAAACATTGCAGGACATCCATTTAATAAATAAACAGTGACACTCTTAACTTGTCCGTTCAAATTTCAGAAGTTATACAAGTTTCAGTCCCCTGTCATATTACGTATATGTACTGTACATGCTTTTGTTAAATTTAATACAACCGTATTTCTCGCTCTGTTTCAGATAGGACTGACGGGTTTCAGGGAGACAGTCGCACCCTCCGAACTGGACAGGCCCTTGGACACCAGACCCATAACGTTACCCGTTGAAACATATCCCTTCGCCACTGTTATTCGTCTCAGAGTGTTACAGGTCAGTCGGTCACGTTTTCTGACACCCGATCTATCACGGGTATCATCCATCATTGGGGCGGAACGGGTGTAGATTGCACGTTTGGGCAACGCTTACTTTCCTTAGTTCTTCTTTTCCTATTACATTTTAATCCTGCGTTTTATTTCTACTTTTTTTCATTTTCGTTATATGCGATATTAATCTCGTCGAGATACCTAATTCTTAGATATATTGAGTAAAGAATTAAAGGAATAAAGAAATTCGATTCCAAAAATAGAATTTGCTGCGGGAATTATTCAAAAAATTTTGAATAGGTTTAAATTATTTAAATTCAAATATATTTTTCTACTTATCTTGCATATTATTAACCTAAGTTTCATAAACAAGAAAAAATTCTTTTTTATATACTATATTGCTTATAACATTGGACAACGAACTTCTGACCTATTGAAATTATCTCTTGCTTTTTTTTTAATAAAAAATCTGAAAAAATTAAAAAAAAAAAATTGGAGGCGCCGGGCATCGATCCCGGTACCTCTCGCATGCTAAGCGAGCGCTCTACCATCTGAGCTACGCCCCCAATAGGTTTAAAATTATTAATACACATTATTTATTTTTGTTATATATAAAATAACTAATATATCTTTTTTCTATTTTGCGTTCGAAATGAACTCATTATGAAACCCAAAACAGTATCGAAATGAGCTTCATTTCGATACACTTTTTTTCATTTTTCAATGTTGGCGTTGTTCGAACAGAGAAATAAATATCATTGCTGTCATTTGATTTTAAGAATTTAAGTACATTTGACAGATATGATATATGTTCGTACTCTACACAAACAACGTATATTGTATACAATTGACAACAAGATATATTAGTTTCTAAGTCACTCATGTTTATATTTTTAAATAAAATATCAAGTAATGTTAACGAAATTAATAAATAGTATGTAATATAATATACTTCGCGGATAGCAAGATTTAAATTTGACAATGTCAAGTATCAATGTGACCAACTGCATGATTTATATAAACATTAAACTCTGACCTTCCAAATTAAATAATTCCAATTTATTAATGTAAAAAATACAAAATAGAAAAAATAGTATAAAAAACTCGTTTCATAAGGCCTTTTGCCGCACTCGCTCTTTAGAAAACTCGCCGCTATCGCGGCTCGTTTTCTAAACTGATCTCGTGCGGCAAAATGGTGCCTTATGAAACTTGTTTTTTAATATACTATTATATAACGTGTGTTCATTTGAAAAGTCAATCTAGGTTACTTTGAAATTTTGATAGAATAAAACGCATATATGTGTTTGTTGTTCCGTAAACGTAAATCCAAATGACATTTGATAATGTCAATCACATTTGTTATTTATTTGTATGTATGAAACTGTCAAAATATACGACTTCGTAGGTTAAGTAGTAAATTTTAATTTACGACATACTTCAAAATGTTCTCAGTAAATCACATGCTACTAGATTGACTTTTCAAATGAACACCTGTTGTTATCTACGTACTTTTTTTATAATTTGGCGTACTACAAATTTAAACAACCACTTACAATAACTATTTACTATTTTTGACGTCTTTACAATTAACATCAACACCTTAATTTATTTTCGTAACAAAAAAATAATACGCATCTCTATACAACCTACTGCATAACTTTGGAATTAGTAATCCACCGCGAGTACATTTTAAATTTAAAATTATTTCTCGTTATTCAACCAAACCAATGCGAGATAAAAATACATTTTTAAATATAAATTTCAGTTCTTTTTTATATCAAGTGGATTTTGTAATTTGAATGCATCATTTTTGCATTATTTCATATACCCACGCACTAGTTTGACATAGTCTCCACGCTTTTTCATTAGGTAGCTGTTTCGAAATTAATAAATTGAATTCAGTGTATTTTTTTAAATATTTCAGTTGTAACAACACATAAATAAATATATATATATATATATATATATATACACATATTGATTAATAGATATTGTTATAATCGAACTACATTTCCATTGAAATATATTTCGAATTCATTTCTAAATTTAAAAATGATAACCAAAAACGAATACATTACATATTAACAGCACAATTTTAATTTTTGAAAAAGGCACTATATATAGTACCGAAACGTCAGCATAAATTAAATACTGTCAAGAAACAATTACATTTTGTTTTATATTATAAATACGGCCAAGAAAATAAGAAACTTTGATTATATATATATATATATATATATATATATATATATATATATAATCAAAGTTTCTTATTACTCGCGACGCGTTGCAGCTACATTCTTAGGCAAATGTGATTTTGTCAGGTGTAGAAATCAATGCAACGAATTAGAGCGGCATTGGCAGTAATGTGAGAATTTAATGATTATTAATTCTCATTAACATTACGTTTATCATAATTAGTATATATACACGCGGTATAGAAATGAAAGTCGTGTCTATTTCTGGATGTAGGTGCACCGATGATTGGTAAAACCATGAAACGCTGGCGTCTGCACATTCCAGGGTGGATACGACTTTCACACATTTTTTCATTTTCCCGTACAACCCGGTCAGTTGGCGCCGCGACGCGTTGCAGCTACATTCTTAGGCAAATGTGATTTTGTCAGGTGTAGAAATCAATGCAACGAATTAGAGCGGCATTGGCAGTAATGTGAGAATTTAATGATTATTAATTCTCATTAACATTACGTTTATCATATATATATATATATATATATATATATATATATATATATTGTTGTGGTGCAGAATTACTCCTTCATTCCAGCTAACTGCGAAAGGAAAGACAGAAATAACATGTAATAGAATGGTTAAAATTGGCGAAAATAGTTTGTAAAATTAGTATCGAAGTGTAAATAAATTAATATTACGATAACTTTGTATATTTCAAATCAATTTACATTTATTTCAAAATTTACTTTTTAATATTTATTTAATTGTCATTTTTATAATTTAAATCATTAGCGCGAAATTACAGATATCTAATTTTTGAAACTAGAAGTTTAATTACTTATTTCTTAGCGTTATAATGAAGTTTCAACAAATATCTCCTTCGTCAATTAACTATATCAAATTTATCTACATTAAAAATTTGTATCGATACTAGTTAGACACGCCCACATTTCAAATGTAAACTAACCCACGAAACGGTTATTTTCATGTCACTCATAACGCATAACCCTATATTTAAATATCCTGGTCAACCATTTGAAAATTATTATTTTAATTTTATTCATAAGTTGGAAACAATACATTATTTATATTTATATTATTATAATATGTAATTTGAAGTAAAATTCGAGGCTATTTCACAAAAGTAAAATAGGCTTTGAATGAAATAATTGCCATCGAGCGTCGGTTATAAAATTTTGATTAGAAGTGCTTAAAAAAATGTGACTCCAAATGTAAAAATTAAATTAAAGCAGAAATATAGCCAACGCCAATTAAGTTGGCGCGAGGAGAGGGTGCGCAGAAGCCGTTTTTAAAAATGTCCACCCCTACTACTCAAGTAATTGTCAGAATACATTTGTCATTGACGTTTGACGGAACATAATGTGAATAATGTCTTTGCTAGGGGATCATAAAGTGATACACACTCAGAGGTTAGAATTTTCTGACATTTGATGTAAAACCAAATACAAATCTCCCCACTACTTTTAATCCTGCGCGAACTTACCCCTCCTCGCGCCAACTTAATTGGCGTTTGCTATACTTAGAATATCTTTTCACTTTCATTTGACATTGGTGTTTAATTTTTCAGCCTACTAATTTCATATTAAAGATTAATTTACGTTTTTATTAATATTTTCCTTATAAATAAAAATTTTTCAGGCATGTTATACATCGTTGAAAAGCACATTTTGAGGACTACCTAACAAACCCAAAATCCAATATGGCCGCCATATGAAAAACAAAAGATAGTGGTAATAACTTAAAAACAAATGACAATCGGGGGTTTCTGTTTGTATCAAATAATTTGTTTTAAAAAAGTGTCTCAACAATGTAAAACTTTAAAAGAGGTCAGACTAAGCGTTATCGAGTTATTGAGGAATAACGAAATCGGCAAATTTTTGATTTTTCAAAATATTTTAAAAATTTAAAAAGTTAGATCAAATTTGAAATGAGATTTGCCGCGAGTATTGAATTCTGCAAAACATTCCCCATTTAACCGTTGTTCTATATCTTCTAATAACCGAGATACCAATGGTGAGCATCGAAATTGGGACACACGGTATACAACTGTCACCCCTTTGATAAGAACAAAAAGTCACGGCGACCCGACTAGCTAGGAAACAACAACCGGAGCAACAAAAATTACGAAGAAATAGCAGATATAAGATCTGTAATTTGGTCAAATAAGACTAATTCCGTTTATCAGAAATACTCAATTTAAAAATAAATATTACATTACATTCAAAGTAAAATAACAAATACAGCTAATATTGCAAAAATAATTATATATTCTCTCCCATTTATACATTGTAATAATATATAGAGTAGATTTAATTAGTCGGTGATTTAATGTCCGTTTAACGTTAATATGTATATATTTAAAATAATCTTACATGTTTCGGCACATAATACCTTTTTCAAAAAATTTTAAATTATAAATGACAGATATTAGTATCTGTCATTTATAATTTATTTTTGTTATTGTTTTAAATTTCCTAGTTAACATGTTTTATACCTGCAACAATAAGATTTTGTCATTTATAAAATATAACTAGATAAAACATACATTGAGTATCATTAAAAAATATTGATATATACGAAAGTTATAAGCGCATTACAATAGGGACTAATTTCTCACCCACCTGTATATAATTGTATCTTTTCATTTTTCTTTCAAGTACCTTGTATAAGAGACATAAAGAGTAAAATTATTTTCGTTAAGGTACAAACTAATCATCCGTATTTCATAATTTTATATAAGAAAATGTTTCTAGACATATTTCATCATTTTATTTTTAGGAAAGCACTCAAAGACACTACTTGGAAAGATGCTTTACATAAATGTACATTTCCATCAGAAGAAAATTCTTTCAAAATCTCCACTCTAAACCACGCAAGTTCACATGACCAAGTTATTATCATTCAACTTGCCTTTTCATTGAAGACTGGCTGGTTTAGCTTCAGCAACACTATAGCTGTAAGTCTCGAAAAAGTCAGCCTGCGTATTTTCGTTTATGTGCGGTCGAAGGAGGGATTTACTTTGATTTTTCAGGCGGAAAGTTATATCGTGGGTAGACGGAAGGAGGATTATTTTATATATCTCCACGCCTGCCCTTATCTTACCCACATTTCAAAGTCTATTGCTTCAAACGAGTGTCCTATTGTGTGCTTAAGATAGTATTATGTGTATCTTAAAATCACATCTAGTCGATTTAGAGACGACAAAGTCAGTAAATATTATTTTTCCTTTGTGTCATATTTCTGCGATGTTTTCATATCTGCCTACAGGACGAGTTTATTTTAATAAAACAATCCATTTAAAAGACATGCACTTCAGTGTATATTTATTTTCTTTTCACCCAAATGTATTTAAGATAAGATGAAAATTTATGTCTCTCTTTGACACGATTTACTTGGATAAATAATTCTAATGATAATCGCTGCTGTGGCGCCAATGACGATTAAAATCATATCTGATTAAAATTTAACATTAACCGAAAACTCGAAATCTTTATAAAATAATTTAGTAGCCATTTGGAAAAATTGTACGTGTTTGTGACAGGATTTAGGAAAACAAAATATATGAAATAAGTTCTTATAAAATATATTATTCGCAAAATTAAAAAACCCTTACCACAATAGAATTTAATGATTCTAAATACGTATTTCTACAACCACGTTGTCATCTTCAGTAGAAAAAACAGTGTAACACTTGAACGCACAAAAACACTCAACAAAAGGATTGTTCTGAACGTCTTCTAGTTTAACACTAAAATCTTCAATCTTAAATGCTACAAAAATTACCTACATTTTGGTAAACCACACCTATTCATGCAAGAGCATTAACCCATTATTTGTAAATTCTATAGAAAAACCGTTTAGAAATATTATAAAAGCCGTAATTTAACATACATTAAGAATCCAATTATGAAACTAATCCTTAAATTATGTTGAAATATAAATTTGGAAATTAATGTTGAGTCAGAATATTTTAATGGCAAATATTGTAATGAAACGAATTTAAAAATAAATTCAATGAATTCGAATATTTTTTAATGGTTTTCCTATTTTTCTTGCTTTAATAACATCTAATTCGCGGGGGCGTGTGACATTTTTTATTAATCTCAGACAGTCAGATGTTACGTTGTGATCTGATTCAAGAATATGTCGGGCAACACTTGATTTTTCCGGTCTATTGAATCTAATATGCGAAACATGTTCTTTATAACGAGTTAGAATCCAACGTTTTGTTTGGCCGACATATTTTTTATCACAATCCTTACAATTTATTTCATAGATTCCAGATTTGTTGTTTACCTCAACTTTGTCTTTCGCGTTGCCTAACAGAGATTTTAGGGAGTTATTCGACCGAAATGCTACTTGAACATTATACTGTTTAAAGGTTTTACTTAAATTTTTCGTAGTTTCGTGAAACGGTAAACTAATAAATTTTTTGCTCGAATCAATTTGAGGTAGCAGACATGTGGAATCCTGAATTGTTTTTCTTACTTTATGTTTTCTAACTAGCTTGTTTATTATTTCTGAATCGAAACCGTTGTAACTCGCGATTTTTTTAATTAAAGTTAATTGCTTTTCATATCTATCCTTTGTCAATGGCATGCTTAACAAACGATTGATAAGAAAATTGAAAGAGGCACTCTTGTGCTGAAAAGTATGGTTTGAATCTGCGGTTATAAATCTGTTGACGTTGGTTTCTTTTCGGTAAATATCAAACTCTAAGTTTTTGTCATTCCTAATTACCAAGGTATCTAAAAATGGCAAACCTCCGTTGTTTTCCTTTCCAACCGTGAATTTAATACTACTAAGCCACAGTCTCCGATTTGTTAGTTAATGAATTGATATGTTTTAGTAAATTTTTTAGAAAAAATGTATTTTGTTTGTACTAAAAGGATAACACTAAAAATTTTTATCAAACAAGGATTAGTTTTAAAAAAATTATATGATTGTTTTTCGTATTGTAAAATATTTGTCTATCTGGGTTCTTAAATAAAACTAACGGTAATTTAAACACACACTATATTAACAATAAAAACAAAATACACTAAATAACAATTTAAAAACTAATAACTAATAATAAGAACATTTACTTTACAATAAGTATTTATTTACATTTATATATCACACGACGGCGATTACTCGTTCAATGAATCGTCTCTCTTTTTTATATGAGACTTGAATTTTGTTGTAGTCGGAGTTGCCTCCATTTCCACTCCATTGTTTCGTATTTCCCAGGGTTGTGACGTGTTTGTGTCTGATTAATAAATAATCGTGTGTTGTGTGTTTTTGAGCTGTCCTGTGTTGCGTATGTGTTGTCTGTGTGTTTGTCGCTTTTTGCGTTTAAGTCACTGGTCATCGGTTTTTTGCGTTTCAGTCATGTGTGTATTTAATGTTTGTTGTTGTTCTACAACAACAAATTATGTGTGATTATTTTCTGTGTTTGCGTTACGAAATATTGTATCTGTTCTGTTGTTGCGTTTGTGGAGTGTAATGTTATTAGCATATTGCCTAAGGCAAGTGCTAGTTCGTCAGTTGTGTTAGGTGTTGTGTTTCTTTGTTTTTGTGTCCATGGGTTCGTTATTGGGGGTGGTGCTGGTATGTATTCGGGTTTGGGTGTGGTTTTGTTTACAGGGTTGTTTGGATTGTTAGGACAGTTAAGGAAAGTGGATAAGTGAGGACCACCGCATTTTGCACACTTTGGTGGGGTTGTTTTGGGTTTTGTACATAGGTGTGTTGAGTGTTCGTCTCCGCATTTCATGCATTTGTAGTGTATGTTACAGTTTTTTTGGTGGTGTCCAAATGTCTGACATTTGTGGCATTGTATTATGTCTGTCCGTTTGTTTAGTGGTTCGATTTTAATTGTGAGTCCGCAGCAGTCGTGTATGTTGTAAATTGATTTGTATTGTCTCGTCAGTTCTATTAGTACAAGTGGTGCTGGTATTCCGTGTTTGCCGTTCATGCGTTTTATTTTTATGGTCGGGTAGCCTTGGTCAGTCAGGTCGTCGGTGATGTCAGTGTCTGTGATAAAGGTAGGAATGCCACGCATAACTACCTTTAGTGTCTTTTCACTTCTCAGTTGAAAAGTGTAAAATTGTATTTGTTCATTGTCGAGTATGTGTTTAAGTTTTCGGTAGTCTTCGTCAGTTTTCGGTTCGATGTGAATGCCAGGTTTCACAAGTTTGTTTTGTACTGTGTTAATGTTATGTGTTTTAAGTATTTGTCGTATATATGCCCATTTGTCTTTGTCTGTTATTATGATTGGTGCGATTTTGTGTGTTTTGGGTGTTTCGGTGTTTGTGTTTTGTGTGGTGTTTGTTTTGTCACTTACCCTGGGTGTGCTGTTTGATGTTGACGGTTGTGGGGTGATTTCGGTTGCTTCTTCTTCTTCCATTTTTTCCTCGGTTTTGGTTTCGAGGACGTCGTAGGAATTTTTTGTTTCGATTGGTGGCGCTGTGTGGTCAGTTTTCTGTCTTTTTGTTGTTTTTTTCGGGTGTCTGAATTCGTCGTTTTCGATTTTCAGTTCCTGTTGGCTCTTCTTCGATTTCACGGGAGGCTTTTCTTCTTCTTGTTTTTCTGCTTTTTAACTCGATTTGAATTGTCGGTTCTTCTGGGTTAAGCATTAGTATATCCCCTGACTTTTGTAGTAGCTTCTGGATATCTACTTCTTCGTCGAGTATGTTGATTAGATTTTTAAAATCTTCCAGTATCTTGGGTGTACATTTGTTCAGGTATTCGGGTTTAATCATCAGGTTGGTTATTGTTCTCTTTTGTCCGGCCATTGCTTCCGGCGTCGCTTGACGATGTATCGTCGTCGGTGTTCTCAACTGCGATGCTACTGTAACAGAGATCGCAGTGAGAATGTTCTCTCTCCATTTCCAGTTCTTATATAGGGCTATACACCTTGGAGAATTATTTCGAAGCGTCTAGACTTCCCTATGCGGACTAAACATCTATCCAAAGTTTCTATCCTCGCTGAGATGACCTTAGGGCACCTACGTTATTCAGCAAGGGTCGGGCTAAGTCGGGCTATATGGTGGAGGGTTCATGGTGCTGACATTTAGGGCATCCAGAAACTCAATTGTTAGTTTTGCTTTAGGCGACGATGCATTGTCATCGACAACAAAGTTTTCCAACGTCTAAGTGTTGATGTAAAGTGTTTTGGATTTGATTCATTCCAATCCCCAATTTCGCCCGAATAAATTTATATGATGTCCCTCTACACAATAGACATAACAGCTCCTATATAGCTCTTTCTCAAACTAGCTTTCCTAAAAGTACTACACAGTAAGTCAACTATTTTCTTCTTCGTCATTTTCTTCGTCAAGTAGCAACCCTGAAGATGTTCGTTTCTTCCTTCTTGGCGGACTGCAATGTCATGTAATTATAATTATAATGTACCTTGTAATTGAGCTAAGCCTGTTTACATTAATATTATTATTAAAAAATCCCGGAAACAATCATGGACTAGGATGAAAGTAAAGAGATGTAGAAATAGACTTCTACAAAGATTGAGCGAGTCTATTAGCGAAGTATTGAATACAAGATCATCAAACTGAGAGGAGAAAACAGCAATAGCTAGAGAGATAAAGCAGTGGATAAAATTTATGTATAGACACTAGAGTTTGTTGTATTACTGTATTGTGTAAAATATATTTCAAGATATTGTGTGAACTGCTAAGCTTCCACCCCCACAGGTGGTATGTAATAAAAATAATAGATATGAGAAACATGTTACAGGCCTCCATAGATTCCAGGTACTTTAAATTTGGGTTTACCATTGCCAGATAATGGAGGGATTAGCAGAATAGATCCTTAATGGTTTTATTTATGTCATCGCACTATAACTTGAAACGAAGTCATACAAAATTGTCAAATATAGCATTCAAACAAGAAAAACGAAAAGCAATAAAGGATCCAAGGAAAATTTAATGTGGCAAGTCGATATTATTCGTCAATCAATTTATAATATGTATAGACAGAATTAAGTTACTATAATAAAAATTTATACTTAATACTTTTCTGGTTTCTATGCCGATATTATATAATCACTGTTTGTATTTCTCTAGACTCACAGGATGCCTAATTAAAGTATTTACACATCAGCTTGCCGTCGCACTATATCTTGAAACAGACTATACACTATTTACACACTTACGGGTGGAGAGGCTTATGGTTATGTATAGAGCAGACCAATTTCCGTGCGCGCCATGGGCGCCGGTATGGGAGTGTAATTCGTAATATATTAGAATATGCGATAGAATAGGGACGCAACATGAGCTTGTTACCGATATAAGTATAGAAGTAGAGACATTTATTCTATCAGAAATAATTAAATATACATTTGGTTTTCTGCTATTAAAGTAATATGCATAAACACACGAAAAATAAGAATAGTACATATTATAGCAGCGTTGTATGTACCTATAAATAACATGGAAAATGTATGAAAATCAGTGATTGTGTGCACGACAGAGGATTTAAAAAACACTTACCGTTTTAAGCGTCTTCCAAGGATTGACAAACTGGAGAAACTCGATTGTATATTTTCAACAGCAGGTGCGTTTCTAACGTTATTTCTGAAAAACATGTCCGCCGTGGTTTATATTCGGAAAACGAGCGTTCTGCATCTAGTGATGTTATATTCGTATAATCAAAATACTTTTTTAAGCAACTTAACGCATCTGTAGACGTGCCCTCACAAATACGTGTTAAGGTGTCAAAATCTGCATTTCTGTCTAAAACACTTTCAAATTTAATTAGAATACTTTCACTTTTTGCGTCTTCTATAGCACACAGTTGTGCGTGAACATCTTTAACGATTTGCAGTGGTTCCTCTAACGACAGTGACGAATTTTCTAATTTTGTTATTGCTTCTTCTAGTTCCAAGTAATTCTCACGAATACTTTGTAAATCCATTTTAATCTGGGCATCTTGAAATTTTTTCTGGCTTGTATTGATAGCTGTACTTTCTTTCGGATCGAATGACAAAAAACAACGTCCTTAATTTTTTCAAAATGTTCATGATAGTAAAACCTCGCCCGTAACCATCTACCCCAACGTGTCAGAATCGGCTATGGTGGCTCAGGGGTATGGGGACACAATTCGCGAAATTTCCGAATACATTTTGGAAATTTCAGGAATACTGCCTTTGTACTCGATATTAAAGCATCTATCTCTGGATAACATCTACGAACCTGTTCTGCCACAAGGTGTAGAGCATGGAGTTTACAAGTAATATGTAACAATTTAGGACAATATTTGCTAAGAGGCCGACCTACAGAACACATGGTTGCGGCACCATCGGTTATAAACATGAATACTTGGTCTTTCGAAAGTTTAAATTTTTCCAAAGTATCTAATAGCACCTTTGAAATTTTTTCGGCATTACATTGTTCTAGTCGTCTGGATGTTAATAAAATTGAAGACGTTTGTTGATGTGGTTCCATATTACGCGCCATCACATTAACTACAGATTGTTTTTTGCTGTCAGTTGTTTCCTCTACACATAACCACAGTTTTTTATTTTTCAGTTCGGTTTTGATTTTATTCTCAACCTGTTTACGCACCGATGGTAAATTCCTTCGTAACGTTATCGTGCTCGGTAATGTTTCATTCGCGTATTTATTCCAAAATGAAATAAATGAATCATTATTTAACAAGGTAAACGGCAGTGTACACACAATCATAGTTACACATAGTTCATATATAAACTGTTGTCGATTAATTATGTTATTATTGTGCTTCGAACTGCTAACGTGTTCTTTACAATGTGTTTTTGACCAACACATTAGATATGTATTGAGACTAAACATTTAATTTTTGAGCCATCGTATATTAAGTCCGGGAAATCCATAATAAACTTATTCACTTCGCCGGACAACGGTCGTTTTCTCGATTTATGTGTCGACGACATTTTATTACGTATGCTTACACTTACATGCAATCTAAGCAAGTACCAAACACATACTGAATGCTTTTTATTAGTTCTGATGCAATACAATCATCCTCACATCGGCGCACATGGCGCGCGCGGAAATTGGTCTGCTCTAGTTATGTATGTATAATTTCAAAATTTTATCAGAGAATGCTATTAAAAGATATGAAAAAAATGTTTGTACTTTTTGTTATTCAACTTTTTTTTTATTTAATTACACGAAAGCATCTAGAAACAATCTTTCTAAATTTACTTCCTACGTCCCATTAATTTATATTATTCTGCTCGTCGTTACATTGTACTCAACGAGATGACAGTAAGATTTAATTTTCTCAATTCAAAGAGACCGGAAATTTTCATTTTGATTGTACTTTCGTGTTTCAATTCCATTCCACCTCCTATTATATCCCCCGGAACGTGTACACGGAAAGAATGCCGAATACAATAACAGATATCATCCCTGCCGAATTACAAAGCTCCATTAAAATCGAAAAATGAGAAACAACTGTGTTTCCTATATTATTTTCGCTATTTCATTCATTCCGCTCCACCTATCGCTACATCGAAGTCCTTTTTCATTACACTTCATGTTTTCAGATCGTCTGCGGCATCACGTTTTTAATCATGGGCACCGTCGGTTTCATCGAGGAGAGGGGTCAGTTAAATCTAGGACTGGGCATACCTGCCGGAGTAGCTACTATATTAGCCACAGGTAAGTTCGTAACGTGTAATTTTAGTTTTTCTTCAAGTAAAAACAGCAGGTTCGATTTACACGTGAAATATGTTTAGTGGAAGTTTGAAATTTATGGTGCCGTTATTTATCAATCACCTTGATTTACTGTACACTTTGGTTGTGGTTTATGGCTCCAGAATTTAGTCTGGAAATAATCAGTTTCACGAGTTTAATACAGGTACGGCCGGTCAGTTGTTTTGAAATATTAGTAGTTCAATAAACATCATAGAGGTAAACAGGGTCGCTATTATGTTCAAGTATCACGGGAACAGTTATTAATATAAATTCGAAACGAAAATTGCAGAATTATTTTAAATGCTTGGGTTGACCGTTTGGTAAATAGATTCTCGGAAGAGTGTCGTTTATCACCAGTGCGGTACAAAAGAAGGACTTTCTCTTGAAAATATGAATAATACCCCACAAAGTGCCTTACGAATTTTTTTTTTAACATTTCTAAATTTGGTTTATTTGCGAATTATACAATTTAAAGCGAGATTTAAAAAATTGTTAATGTATGCGAAGTGTAACAATAATAATAGACCTTTCTTTTAAAATCATTAAGTAAGATTACTACTCAACCTTTTAATGTGTTTCTGTTAACCATTCCTCGCAGTTTAAAAGATATGGTGGTACTTGAAAGTTAATATCATATTTAAAAAATGAAATATGTATGAAAACTATCTCGAAACGTGTTTATACTAGCATTTCATTCTCATTAGAAATCGTCAGTACACGATATTTGGAAGCAGACATGACTCTGATTTCTATACTGCGTGTACAACGTGCCTTCAAAAACTTCCTCATTAGAGACGGTCACACGGTCACCAACCATTATCAAAAAGCATGGCCGTCTCTAATGAGGAAAGTTTTTGAAGGCACGTTATATACGAAACATGTTGAACTTAAGGCATATTAGAATTAATAACACAGGTCTACAAAATTAAACTTTTTGACAGATGTTTTTATTTTGAAAACTGATTTTATATAATTTTGGTAGGCTGATTTCAAAAATTCTATGCATTTATTTGTATCACGTAAGGTTTTTTTGCAAATATTAAATGAAAAAAAACAATATTTCTAAAAAAATTTATTTGTTTATTGAGTAAAAAGGTGGAATACAAGTTAAAAAAGTGGAAAAAAATACTTTACTCAGTCTTTTTTAAGTGAAATCTTTGTCTTTTTGCCAGAAAGCTGCGTTGTCCGGCCATTCGGTTGTATGTTTTTAAGGGCATATCCCGTTTTAACATCCAGCAGTAGTCCGTCATCATCGTTATGCTCCATCTGCCTTGGTATCGCCGTTCCATTTCCTTAATGTCTTGGTGAAACCTCTCTCCCTGTTCTTCGCTAACTGCTCCAAGATTTTCAGGAAAATAGTTCAAGTGTGAAAACAGGAAATGCACTTTCAAACTCATATTACAACCTAGACGATGAAAGGTTGTAATATATTTTGAACAATATTTTCGTAGTTTTCGTCCTTAGAGTTCCCAAGAAACTTATCAATTACTTCTTTAAATGAAACCCAGGCGTTTTTCTCGACATTGGTCATTGTGTTTTGAAAATCCTTGTCTTTGCATAATGTTCTTATCGGCGCCCCAACAAAAATACCTTCTTTTAACTTGGCATCGGATAAGGCTGGAAATGTCTCGCGCAAATATTTAAAACACTGTCCATTTTTGTCTAGGGCTTTAACAAACTGCTTCATCAAGCCAAGTTTGATATGGAGAGGAGGCAGTAAAACTTTTTTGAGGTCAACCAAGCTATCTCTTAATACATTTTTGCTACCAGGTGTAAGGCTTGTTCTAGAGGGCCATTCTATTTGAGTCCAATGTCTATCCCTTGCTCGACTACCTCACTCACAAATAAAGCATGGAAATTTTGTAAAACCTCCTTATTGTCCTAGTAGCATGCACAGCACTTTAAGGTCACCACAAAGCATCCACTGATGTTCTTGGTAGTTTATTTTCTTTAAAAGATGTTCAAAATTTTCATACGTTTCCATTAAATGTACCGGATGGGCAATGGGAACCGAGGCCAGCTCGTTACCATTGCGCAATAAAACGCCTTTTAAACTACGCTAACTTGAGTCAATAAACAGGCGCCATTCTTCGTTTACATATGGCACATTTCCTAATTTTGAAATTAAGTCAGGGATATTGTTCTTGAGTAAAATATTGACATAACTCTTTTTCGCGATCCCGGTAAAAGCTTGATGTGACGCCAGGTGCCAGTAAATGTTTCTGACGAAGTCGGGAGGCTAACAATTCGGATGCATCCTTTGGAAGGTGCAAAACTCTAATTAAATAATTTAGTTCGCTCTGGTTAAACACTTCGGGCTCTCTGAAATCTGGTGTGAAATCTGAGTCATCTGAATCGCAATTAGATTCCTCTGATTCTGACGATATGACGTTTTCTAGTGCTTTTGGGGCGGTTGGTATCGGTACATCAGGTACATGAGGAACTGGTCGAATAGCAGAGTCAAGATTAGGATACAAAATTTGTTTCTTATTTTTTCTGTTGAATCCTTGAACATTACACGAACAAAAATTACAATAATCACTGTGATTTCTAGGCTCTCGCCATACCATAAGAACACCAAAGCTTAAACATTTCTTCCTACCTTTTTGCCAGTTTCTTAATGCTTCAACGTAAACGGAACAAACAGTACGAGGAGCGCAGGACTTGTCTTCGTCGCCAATTTTTACACCAAAATAAGCGTGGTATACATTTTTCACAAACGAAGTTATAGTTTGCCTCTGCTTTACTACGACATAACTACCACAGATATAAAAAAAAGTTATTCGGATTGTTCACACAATGTCTTCTTTCCATATTTATACGTTCTAGAACACTTAAAATACGCAACAACGAGGACAACATGCGCGCGGACACAGTAGCACGAAACTGCACATAAGCAGGTTTCAACGTTGAATTGACGCTTCTGCGCCGACTCTGTTGCTTTGCTGAGAAATCTAATATTAACCAGTGTTGCCAAATCACATTTAATTTCATAAAAATCAATTCATTTAAAAATCATGCCTAACATGGAACAAACATATTCTTGTCATAGGTATGTATATTAATAAATTAACATTTTTAAGATATAAAGCGCTATAAAAAAAATTTACGTGATAGAGCAAAAATATGGCGTTTTTTGGAATAAGGGCCCTCAAACATATACAAATTAGCAAACAGCTTTCAAACATCAAAATCACTGTAGACCTGTGTAATTATTAAAATCTCATCGCCCATGCAATTGCCGCTTAATTTGTTACTTTAATTCTACAATCTGACAAGATTACTCCTGCCGAAGAATGTAGACGCAACGCGTAGCGACCATCAGTCAACCATCCAGCTGTGAAGACAAATAAAAAATCTATGAAAGCTACGTCTATCTCGAAACGTTTAAATACTAGCATTTCATTCTCATTAGAAATCGTCAGTACACGATATTTGGAAGCAGACATGACTCTGATTTCTATACTGCGTGTACAACGTGCCTTCAAAAACTTCCTCATTAGAGACGGTCACACGGTCACCAACCATTATCAAAAAGCATAGCCGTACCTAATGAGAAAAGTTTTTGTAGACACGTTATATACGAAACATGTTGAACTTAAGGCATATTAGAATTAATAATTATTAAAATCGCATCTCACATGCAATTGCCGCTTAATTTGTTACTTTAATTCTACAATCTGACAAGATTACTCCTGCCGAAGAATGTAGACGCAACGCGTAGCGACCATCAGTCAACCATCCAGCTGTGAAGACAAATAAAAAATCTGTGAAAGCTACGTCTATCTCGAAACGTTTAAATACTAGCATTTCATTCTCATTAGAAATCGTCAGTACACGAAATTCAGAGACAGACATTGCATTTACATTCTTTGGCAGATTGTAGAATTGTAGATTGTCAGATTGTGGAATTAACGTAACAAATTAAGCGACGATTGGGTGTGAGATTAGATTTGATTATTATTGTTATTTTATTAATTCTCACATGCACTTAAGTTCAATATAAAATTTCTAGGAAAAAAGGTAAAAATATATAAGCCTTATAGCCAATTGTTACCCGAAATTCAAAAAGCAAATATATTACCACATTATTACGAGAAAGAATAACAATTCCAAATTGAAACCGTCAATTTATCACAAACACCATCTTATCCAGGCCGTTCACACGGGAAGTATAACCTCAATAAATTATTGAAGCTCGTATTTAGTAAATGTGCTAGAAAAGAAGTCTTAGCTTCCGTCGACATCCAAGCATCGTCCTTTATACATTACGTCTTAACACAACGCGTTAATTAATGTCACCAGTCTCGCGGGACAAGCGCGTAAGAAGGCGGACGAAAAATTAGCTGTCCCGATGCAAATCCGGAATTCCACTTGGCTTCGTGTCTTCACACGAATATATCTTCTTTATAGCGAGAGTCGTTTGTCACAGCGATCGTCGTCCACATAGAAACCGACTAATAAAATAAAGCCTCGAGGACGGTTAGACGGAAAAATATACTGAACGTTGTGAAGCACAAAAAAAAAGGAAAAAAGAAAATGTAATAAAGAGACGACAGAGGCGAAAATAATGAAGTGGCCGGTGCGTTTTAATGCCGAATAATTTCGAGAAATGACCAAATAGACACGGATATAAGAACGTGCTTTAATACTTTGTGAAAATTCTTTTTTGAAAAGAAACTCCTCCTTTTGACAATAGATACGGGTCAGATATTTTATTACTAACCACTCAATACAATTGTTATATGTTTAAAGAACTTATTACAATCAGTATACGGTAACAATTTATATTAAACTCGGAGAATTGTAAAGAAGTAGTTACAAATTGATTATCTTTTTTTCTAGAAAATTAGCGCTTAATAAACTCCAATTAAACTTCAAAGGAAACGCTGAAAAACGCCCTAATTTAGTTTTATTACGATATTATATTACCGTATCCTTTGTTTTTTATTTTTTTTTTATAAAATATAATGATAATACAATATAATGATAATACCTTAAATTTTAATGATTTTGTAGGGCAACTTAGAAGTTAATTACAATTTGATACAATTGATTTTTGAATCCCGGGAAGAGGAAAAGTCAGAAGTACTCGAATCAAACGAATAAGAAGGCTGAGGAGCCAGAAGAATGTTTTATTGGCCAAAAATTCGTCTATTGAAATTGCTGTGTGACAATTTTAATGATTTTGTAGGGCACCTTAGAAGATAATTACAATTTGATACAATTGATTTTTGAATCCCGGGAAGAGGAAAAGTCAGAAGTACTCGAATCAAACGAATAAGAAGGCTGAGGAGCCAGAAGAATGTTTTATTGGCCAAAAATTCGTCTATTGAAATTGCTGTGTGACAAGGCGCATTGTCGTGATGCAACACCCAGTTGTTTTTTATGTTAGGTCTGTTGCATACATGACACGAAGTTTTTCAAGAACTATTCGGTAATAGTGTTGATTAACCGTTTGGACTTGGGGCACTAACTCTTTGTAGACGATTACCTGGCTATCTAAAACATAAGACATTTTCGTCGATTCCTAAAGATGAAGGATTTCCGCTGCGTGGTTTATCTTCAATCAACTCTTTTCCTTCTGAAAACGCCTTAAACTACCGGAAAACCTGAGCCATTGACGAAAGAACACTGTCTCCGTAGAACCGCTGAAATTTTGCAAAAGTTTCCATTGCACTGTGCCCAAGTCTGAAGCAAAACCTGATAGCAGATCATTGCTCGAAATTAATGTCACTCATTTTTAGAACGGACACCAGAAAAAACTGTTGGACGGGAAAAAATTGCTACGGACAACTGAGTGACTCTAGCGAGTATTGAAGGCGTATCACATGTTCACCTGTCTCCTCTCGCGTCCCAAGTGTTGCGATATCGAACGCTACGTTGGCACCTACCTTACTTAATTTACACACCTCGTAAATTGATTACTTACTTTTTCTGTATATATTTTTCGTATTTTGGTTAATATTTATCCTAAATTTTGTTAGAATTGATTTTGAAAGACATTTATTAAAATGTCGAACAAGGAGAGAGATTTCACCAGGATATCATAATAATGAAAGCACGATACCAGGGACCCTGGAACCCATTTATGTATGTTGGGCGACTATTGTTGGTTTTTTAAAGGTGATGATTATACTAAACACAAGAGAGAAAGTGAAATATTTTCTCGCTGTTTGATATCTTCCTGTAATATTTCCTGTAACAGTTTCCCTAGTAGTGCCTTAGTATGGAGTTGACCTTCCGTTAGCATTCATTTCTTTTTATGTTTTGTAGCCATAATCAGATCTCCCTTCTAGCGGAACCCTTGGCGCCTCTACATACAGGTTATGGTCCTATGAAGTTCCTCCTTGAGCCTTCCATGGCCAGTTCATCAGCCATTTCATTTTCTTTAATCTCCTTCATATCCTGGCACCCATATCAGTGACACAGTCTTGAACAGGTCTGTTGAGGACTTGTTAACAGTGTTTCACAAGTTTAGACCTGGTAGATGGGTTCATAATAGCTTTAATAGTCGTTTGACAATCAATTATTATGTTAATTTTTTATTTGCGCAGCCGGTTTCACGAATTTCCTCGGCGCAGGCTGTGACTGCAAACAATTCAGCCTGCAAAACCGTTGTAATATTTAATGAAATAACTTTTCCAGTAGTTTTCAAATATATTTTTCTGTTTATGATGGAGAGATTACGAATACTAGTTTAATAATGACAGCACATTACTGATATATTTCTGATATGTACTTAGAATATTCTCGTATATGTAGTTAAAGATATATGAATGTATATTAACATCATGTTACGGTTATTTTCCACAGCACAAGAAATGCAAATTTTGTAACATTTGCACGTATTTTACAAAAGACGTAAATATAATGGTAAAACCAGCACAACGACATTTGAATGAGAAATGTACAACACCAAAAATAAATATTTATAAGTTAAATTACAACAACTCTTCTCCATAAATAGCATTTGTTTTCAATGAAATTGAATGCCATAAATTCAGTAAACGCAAACACGAACAGCTGAAGAAAGTTTTTCAATTACAATTATGTAGTAATTCTTTTATTTTCATTAATAAGGAATTGTTTTTTGCCAATCTTACTTGCAATGAAATAGAAAATAACGTTGAAAGAAATAAATTAATGCTATATATATATTAAAATAACAGACTTCTTTATTGGTTTAGCGACCTTTAATGAATTTCAATGTTTTTCTCTACGACGTTTCGACTCTTTTTAGAGTCAGTTTTTTTAGGTCAGTTTTCAGACCAACAGTACTGAATAAAGTAAAAACAATTTTAACAGAAAACAATTATCCACCACAATTTATACAAAAAATTATAAAACAAAGACTTAATAAAATATATAACAAAAGTAAGTGCCAAAACAAAAATAAAACAACCAATGAATTAACATATATCCCTACACCCTATATAACTGGATTATCCGAAAAACTAAACAATATATTTAAACCATTTAATTTTAAAATAGCACATCAAAGCGGAAAAAACCTAAAATTCCTACACACCAAACTAAAAGACTCAACACCTACACTAAAACAATCACATACAATATATAACATACCCTGCAAAGACTGTGACAAAGTATACATAGGCCAAACAAAACAGTTACTACAGGAAAGATTAAAAGGTCACAAATACGCAAAAAATCAGACTGCTTTAAAGAAACACCAGATGACACAAAAACATAATTTTGATTTTGAAAATACCAAAATAATAACAAAGCAAAAAAATACAAAGGCTAGGGAGGTCTTAGAAATGATCCATATTTTCAAAAACAGCAGAACAATCAACGACCGTAACGAGATTGATGGACTTTTTAAACTCTATTATCCACTCATTAAACAATAGAAGACAACCAACCCCACCCACACACACCATAAAAAATTTTTATTGTTTTCCATTGTAAATACATATACTATGTTTCCCTAACACATGACCTAACCATGCTAATTTAAAACGAAATAGGAAATTTCATTTCTCCAACACAGACATTTAGTCACACAAAATATTCTGAGTGACGCGGTCGAACCCTGGATAGGTCTCGGGCAAGTCCGACCACACATGTACACAAATATGTGGTTTGAAACGGAATAAATCGGTGAGTTTTATATCATTTAATTTTCCCTACTTTATTATTATTTTAATTAATTTTTAATTCATTCATACAAATGTAATCATTTAATTTTCCTTACTTTATTATTATTTTAATTTTAATTTTTAATTCATTCATACAAATGTAAACATATTTTCTTACCTATCGTTATATTAATTTTTTGTTTCTAGTCACTTGAAAAATACTTAATAATAAAAAGAGTCGAAACGTCGTAGAGAAAAACATTGAAATTCATTAAAGGTCGCTAAACCAATAAAAAAGTCTATTATTTTAATATTAAGACACGGCCAATAAAATAAATAAGAAATTTAATTCTTATTAACACTAAATATATATATATATATATACACAGGCTTTCCTTGAAATAAAGAGACAACGTATGATAAATGAAAAGATGTAATTATATAGAACATAAATCCAAAATATTATTAGTCACTTACCGCGAACCTCGAAATTAAAAACACCCTAAAAATTCAGGTACCTTGATAAAAATACATAGAGTACGTGCGATGTAACAAACTAATTACTTTGAATGCTCCGGCTAGAAACGATGAATGAAATAACACTTGATTTTATTTAAAAGATTTAAAAATAATAAATATAATGCTACTTATTTTAACAGAGATCCGGTGACTTTTGGTTATCTTTGTGTAATTAAGTTCTCAATGCGATTCGGATTTTTGAACGGTGCAATAAATATTAACACCCCTTTTCAACACGGCAATAACGAGCAACATGAATGACCGTGTTCAAACGGAATTCTAAATGCTCTATTTATTTAGTGTGTATGACAGTATACAGGGTCTCCCAAAAGTCAACGTTATCCCTTGGGGGGCTAATAGACCAGCTGATAATTAGCAAGAATAACTAAATATGATCTTAGTAAAAGTGTGTTTGTTTTCAAGATAATCACCCTTTTATGAAATTCTAGAAAATCGACTCCTCACATGAGTTTTTCGAGTGCCACAGCTGCAAAATTTGATATTCTAAGATTCTAATTTTCAAATGCAACTTTGAATTAAACATCTGAACAATATCAGTAAGGTGTTATGAAATAAAACAACCCTTAATGAAAAAAATGAAAAAATAAATGTCAGTGGCATCGTAAAATATGAATTTGTAAAGATAGTGTTGTGTGATGTCAAGAGAGTTTTTTCACAGTACAAACATATTCTAGCCGACAATAGGCGCAAATATATTTTTGAAAATTTATTACATCACGTTGTAATTTAATGTAATTATAATTTGTTTCTATAATTTCACTAATTTTGTATCTAAACAATTTGTTTGTCTGTTTTAATGGAAAAATAAAAATGTTGATTTTTAGTGCATATTCTGAATGTTTTTGGTGCATATTTACATGCATAGTTTGAAGTTTTTTAGTTCATAATTAACCTAAGCCTACTTATAAATTATATCTCGTAAAATATCGCAATATTATCCAAAGTCTAAATGAAATATAATATCAGACAATATTTTTAAGTTTCGTAAAAATATGTGTAGTAAATATTATTTCCACACTAAAATTTATGTAATTTATGTACGTCCTGTATATAAAATATATACTCATCACGCGTCCACACGTAAACAGAACGGTTATGTTTAGCAACGTTCTACTGGTTCCGCTCCTAATTGACCGTTGTAGCATTTTATTGTTTAGCAAAAAATCCATTAGGCCGGGAAGTTAGTGTTTTTTGCCGGAATTTAATAAACCGATTTACGTCGGCGTCAATGTGAAAACGCAATGATATATATGTATACATTTTCTGACAGAACACGCGAAAAAATGACCACCATTATCACGTCATTCAACTCTCTGTCCTTCCGTAAATGGAATACATTATCCTATTTATACACACGGACGTATTTGAGGGTAAATTATGAACGACGTGAGGTTATGTTTGTATATCTTATTTTTCGATGTTCTGCGTACATTGGAAGGGAATTTAATTACTTTTTCATATATTAAATATGTGAAGTATTTAATATAAAAGTTACAACATAACGAAACAGAAGAATCAATACGACCAACACAATTTGTAAATATTTTATAATATTAGGAGGCAAATAGATACTATACCTTTTCATTTTTTTATGATTTAGAATAATTTTCATCCAAACTTAATGTAACTAATTGACTCGCATCACTGTATTTAATTCATATTCAACCAGGTTATTCAATTAACTGAAAGAACGACTTCCTGCTATACGCAACGTGCAACAATCAAAGTTTCACGAAAACTGGCCTTATTAATAATGTTGCTCAATCCAACAACCCCAAATTGACAAATCAGCCATCAATACTGGCCCAAGGCAATTATTCTGTGCCAAGACAATAGAAAATAAGAATAAATTAATGTGATGTATATTATTATAACCTTCAATCAAAGAAGTTAGTACATGTCTAAGGTAAAGACGGTCTAATTTAGTGTGAGTTAACTTAATATAATATACGAACAAAGAGATTTCTGGGTGTTTAAGACAAAACAACAGAATAAATTAATGATTCTTAATATTTCATGTCGCTAATTTTCTTAGAGCACGATGCAAGTTTTTAAGTAATATATAATCATACGAAACGGCGTAATTAATTAATGCAGATCTACTTTACAGTTTGATGATTTGTACGAGATCGACCGGCTGTAATAGAATCGGTTCCGTTTCACACGCGGTCCTCGATTAATTTGCCGGTCCACGTGGTCTATTGCCCTTTTTCGTTAGATTCTTCAATTCGAGATAGTTCTAATCTCGAACGGCAAATCTCAACATTCAATTAGTTATAAATCCGGCCACAAAAACCACAGAGATACTCGAGGGGGTTAATTAATCTTGGACCTAGTCAATAACATCAACCCAAACATAAAATTTCGTCATCAAACTCTGTACGCCGCCTTATAAGCCACCTATTTCAGTGTAAATTTTCTCGTTAAGAAATTCATTCAGCGGTACCCAAACAAAAGCAACTGAACTATCTGAGAGACTAGACAATAGTATCCTCGAGGTCACAGGCCAAAATTCTATTATTTCCGCTAAGCGGGTCACGCATGCTCATAGAACAGCGATACCGCTACAGATATATACCGGTATACACCATCCGCTAAGATTTTGTAACATTACTGCTATGTATATATGATGAAGATGGGATTTACCAAACAGGTATCGGTTTGTATGTATTTTCTTCCGATACACAGTATCGGAAGTATTGGTCCTTATATTGTTAAATTTATAATGCATTGTTTTTTGATATTCTTGTGACTTTAGTTTTTTTTTTATGTTTCATATTATATACTTCTTAATATTCTGTCCCTTATGCCATTCACTTTATGTTTATATGGTCTGTTATGCTAGTTGATTTTCTTTTTCTTATTTTCTTCCTCGATGTTTTTCATCTCATTTTCCATCCACACTCCCTCTTACATTTTCGTAAAGCTTTTTTGCAATCGTTCCTCATTTTTTCCTTGGAAGGAAAGAAAAGAAACACGCGTATTAGTGTAGTCCATTAATTCGTAGCCATAGTTAAAGGACTACACTAATATCTTTGTTTCTTTGTAGTGGCTTAGCTATTCAAGAAGAAACCGCTTTTGTCGGCGAATCTCTTTTGTCCGTCAGATGTCATGAGATTATTTCGTGTCACCTGACCGACTAAAATTATTAACTTGACAAAAGCGAACCTTTGGGACGCTATTTCGTTAACCTGCACTGATGACGTCGTAAGACAGAAACACATGTGTGTGCAGTTGAAGTGACCACTGGTTAAATACGTGGTATATGTCCATGTGTACATATAAGTATGTTTATACATATTTGTATCATTTGCATACGCTTAATGTGTTACGCATCGATATGCTATATATTTTTTGGAATATATTTGTTAACCATCGAAATAACAGCACGAGAGAAGAAAAGTAGGAAAAAATTCTCCTAAAAAATATTATCCTATAATTTATATCTTAAAAGCATGTCAAGCCAACAATAATTTTTTCTTGTGCATAAATTTTAGTTAATATAGAAAAGGTTAGTTTTTGCAAAAATAAATCGCCTTTTCTATAGATTTTTCACCGTTTTATAAATAAGAATTAGAACGACCCGAAGCCTAAGTAACATCATATTTTACCTTTTCATTCCATGTCATGAATCATCGCAAATTACCACATCTCCTCTTTAAGTAATATGAAATAGTTTCATACACTTAAGCCGCCAATATGTCAGAGAAAGACGTGACTCTTTAACCCCACTTATATGAACCGAATTTGTAGTCAGAATGAAGAGAGAAATGATAAATTCGTCTCATACCTTCCGAGATCTTATATATATATATATATATATATATATATATATATATATATATATACACGTGAGCGTCCACTTTGATAAAATGCGAGAATATCAATGCATTTAAAGTGGCTCGTTTTCACGCTTTCAAATTCTATGAAATCTCTTACATACACGCATTTACATAATATGCGAAGTCTTTCTCATTTTACTTTAGTTTCTAGACCCAATTCAATTTGTAGGAGTGGATGATACGTAATTTTACAAAATAAGCGGACTCCATAGAGCTTTATCTCAGCTATTATTTAAATTGTTCTACGGAAGCAATAGTGACACGGTTTTCTGAATTTTGGTATTTGAATTACCGATTTCTGTTATTATTTTGTTGGCGCAACAACTCAAAGTATCGTATTTAATATATATGTATATACATATATACAAAACACACAGTGTATATAAAATAATTTCGTTCCAGGTGGGACTTGAACCCATGACTTGCCAGACCATCGCTCTAACCAACTGAACTAGAGGACGAAATTTTTTTCAAATAAAAATTTCGAATAATTAGCGTCGTAATTGTAGACAGTAATGTTTACATTTACATTACTTCGCGAAATAACATGCTAATTTAAAATATTTAATATACAGCCGAAACTCCAAGAACTTATCAAATAATATATTAAATGAATATATATGCATATATATATATATATATTAAAAATAATAGACTTTTTATTGGTTTAGCGACCTTTTATTGAATTATGATGTTTTATTCTACAACGTTTCGACTTTTACTATTTTTCAGTCTTTTTCAAGTATCGTTTCTTTTGGTTTTCAAAATCACGCATTCTGTGTAACATGTGTGTCGGGTACCCGAGACCTTTTTTTGTAACGAACCGATCGCACTGGTTGGAATATTGTAAGTATTCACTTACAATATTCCAACCAGTGCGATCGGTTCGTTACAAAAAAAGGTCTCGGGTACCCGACACACATGTTACACAGAATGCGTGATTTTGAAAACCAAAAGAAACGATACTTGAAAAAGACTGAAAAATAGTAAAAGTCGAAACGTTGTAGAATAAAACATCATAATTCAATAAAAGGTCGCTAAACCAATAAAAAGTCTATTATTTTTAATATTAAGACACGGCCAATAAAATAAATAAGAAAAATAAAATTCTTATAAACACTAAATATATATATATATATATATTTAGTGTTAATAAGAATTAAGTTTCTTATTTATTTTATTGGCCGTGTCTTAATATTAAAATAATAGACTTTTTTATTGGTTTAGCGACCTTTAATGAATTTCAATGTTTTTCTCTACGACGTTTCGACTCTTTTTATTATTAAGTCTTTTTCAAGTGACTAGTCACTTTCTAGTCTCTTGAAAAAGACTTAATAATAAAAAGAGTCGAAACATCGTAGAGAAAAACATTGAAATTCATTAAAGGTCGCTAAACCAATAAAAAAGTCTATTATTTTAATATATATATACGTATATATATACAACAATTGATAAATTATCGGAGTTTTTCGGCTTTTATATGAAATATTTACAAATATCAAATTATAATGTATGTAATTGCAGAGTAAGTGGGGATGTAAACATTGCTGTTTACAAATTACAAAGCAAATCATACGAAATCTTTAATTGAAAAATATTGTCTATGTTGGGACTAGAACCCAAGTCTGCAGTTTGCCGGACTGTTGCTTATACTATTGTGGCTAAGTGGTAAAAGCGACAGTCCGGCAAACTGTAGACTTGGGTTCGAGTCCCAAAATAGACAATATGTTTCAATTAAAAATTTCGTATGATTTGCTTTGTAATTTGTAGACAGCAATGTTTACATCCCCACTTACTCTGCAATTACATTCATTCTAATTTGATATTTGTAAATATTTCATATAAAAGCCGGAAAACTCCAATAATTTATCAATTGTTATATTTAATAAACGGCTAAGAAATTATCTAAACACTCATATAGCTATGGAGTAATAATTAGCATTTTCAAACATTCAAATCTGACATTTGCTGTCAAAATACTGACATCTGCTTTCAATAACTGACATCTACTTTCAAAATAGGCATCTGCTTTCTAATCTGACGTTTGCTTTCATAACCGACACCTGCTTTCAAAAACAGACATCTGCTTTCAATAACTGACATTTGCTTTCACTAACTGACATCTGCTATCAAAACTGACATCAACTTTCATAACTGACTTCTGCTTTCAACTTGACATCTACATTCAATAACTGACATCTGATTCATTAACACTATTACTTTATAATGCATTTCTAAATAGCTTGAATCTAGGTCTTTTGTGGCTAAGTGGTAAAAGCGACAGTCCGGCAAACTGTAAACTTGGGTTCGCGTCCCAACATAGACAGTATTTTTCAATTAAAAATTTCGTATGATTTGCTTCGTAATTTGCAGACAGCAATGTTTACATCCCCACTTACTCTGCAATTACATACATTCTAATTTGATATTTGTAAATATTTCATATAAAAGCCGAAAAACTCCAATAATTTATCAATTGTTATATTTAATAAAGGCTAAGAAATTATCTAAACACTTATATATATATATATATATATATATATATATATATATATATATAGTATTAGAAGGAATTTCTTATTTTCTTGACCGTAATTATAATACGAGATTAAAGTAATATTTTTTTGGAAGTAGCGGCCAAGTAATTAAAACAGTAGTTAATATGACGTTTCGTGCTATACATAGTACCTTTTTCAAAACTAAAAATTTATTTAAATGTTAAAAATGTTAAGAGAAGGATATTATAATAAATCTATTTACATTAAATTTTTGGAATTCGGCTTTTTGATAAATTATTCTTTAAATAAAAAACTTACTTTAACGTTTCGACATTTATTGTCTGCTTCAGAAACATATTGATCATAATACTAAGTGTAAAAAACAGTAATTAAAAAAGGGTACCTTGAATGCATCATTTTACATTTTCTACTGTTTTATTAAATATAAAATGCACATTGACTTTTACACATATTGACTTATATTCGTACATAATATGGAAGGCAACTAAACTTTAAACTACCTGATACATATGTTTATTTTAAAACTTTTTCTTTTACCAGTGCATGTAATTTGATACTTTTAACGTCATACGAGTGATTTTAAAATAATTAAGTGTCGACATTGAAATTAATATTATCTTTATTAATAATATATTTAAATTATAGAAAAATATAATTTTGATAAACTTGCAATTTCATTACGATCATTTCCGGCATTTTCTTCTTGCTTTTTAATATGAATTAGTTCTAATAATGTAATATTTTTCTGTTTGGAATATTTTAACTTCTTTGGAATTGAAGGTGTAACTATTTTTATTTTAATGTTTTTTAAGGTTGTTATGTTTTGCATATCTGTGACCATTAATTCTATATTTTAAGTGTTGACAGAATTACTCCCATTACAGCCTAGAAAATTATGAGCATGACTTTCTGCGCTGATAGAACTCTTTTGAATTTTCGTATACGTGCAGAATTAGGATGACGATATTCCTTTAAGTGCTGCTTGTTTTAAGTATTATAATGATGATCCCAAGATTCGTCCACGATGGTAATATTCATGCGAAAATTATCTCCTTGTCGATACTGGTCAAGCAGTTCTTGACAAATGTTCTTTCTTCGTTCTTTAATTAGATCAGTGGGACCCATCTGATACCAATTTTTCTGCAATTTAGCATCTGAACGGTGTACTGGACTTTTTCTTGAGTTATCCCATTTGTTTTTGCGTAATCCAGCGCTTTCCTTTAATCACTTGCATTTATTTGTCTTTGATTCTGCTCATGCGTCACTGATATTGGTCGACCTGATCGCTTTCCATCGAACACTTTCATATCGGCTCTACGACAAGGTTTTGCAAATCGCACCCACTTGCAAATATTCTTCATATTCATACAATAAGGTTCACGACATAAAAAAATTGCAATTCTTTTTTTACCTATTGTGACAGTTCTTTGTTACTTTATACTAATTAAATAATCACAGATGTATAACCTTATATTAATGGCTACTAATATTGACAAAAGACGTACTTACAAAACTAAATTAATGTCAAAATCATTATAAGACATGTCCGGTTTCTTTTACGAGGACAGTAGTTGTCATAAACAGCTTTCAAACATCTGTAATTTTCGATGTGAGTCCAACGTTCCAGCGTTAAAAATTCTATCACGGTTCGCATCTCAGAAATCGCACTCACGATAAATGATATTGTTACTTATCAATGATACACAGGCAATTAAAACTTTGCATGCTAAGACGAGATACCCGAAATTACTGTTTGCAATGAAGAAATGCGTAAAATGTTTTTCACGCATTTTTTATCCGCATCAGCACGTCCATCCCGAAACGTGTGAATACTAGCATTTCGTTCTTATTAGAACTCGTCAGCACACGATATTCGAAGACAGACATGACTTTCACTTCTATACTGCATGTATATATATATATATATATATATATATATATATATATATATATACTAAACAAGTTGAACTTAATTCAAATGCATGTAGAAACATTATGATACCCATTAATCACTAGTGAATAATGAAATCATTATTCACTGGTCCGTCAAACTTCAATGTAATAATCATAATGGAAATCTTTCCGACTAGCAGTTTTACCCATTTTGTTAGTAAGCCGCGGCTGTCATCTAAATGTCAAATTAATTACTCAAATTAAAACGTCAAATTTTTAATATTATATTTTTAAATATTTTCATAACGGTCGTGGACAAAGTATTAAAATACTATACACCAGGGTGATTTCACCAAACTTCAATGTAATAATCATAATGGAAATCTTTCCGACTAGCAGTTTTACCCATTTTGTTAGTAAGCCGCGGCTGTCATCTAAATGTCAAATTAATTACTCAAATTAAAACGTCAAAATTCTTAATATTATATTTTTAAATATTTTCATAACGGTCGTGGACAAAGTATTAAAATACTATACACCAGGGTGATTTCACCCTGGTGAACAACAGAACACCTGAAACTTCGCCCTGGTGAACAATAGTATATGCCCGTTGAATAATATACTATTAATTGATTATTAATTCTTATTCGCATTAAATTCAACTCACACAATGACCTTCTTGGAAACCTTACATATCAATTCGCTCTCGTTAGATTAATAACACAGGCCTGCATAAAATTTGTGGTGACGTGATTTTTGTTTGTTAAGCTCAGTTTTATATAGCAATAACTAATTAAAATACAGTTGGTCTCTACCACCCACAGATTTTTTTTTGCACAAAAGAAAAAGAAAAAAATATAAAAAAAAACTTATAATAGGCGTTTTAATACATTTTAAAATGAATATACTACTTCAAATTCTAGGTATTAACCCAAAATGATTTTCTGTTGTGGTTTTAAAGAAATTTGTTAAATAGACTCTCATTACCTGATGTAAATCATTTATTACATGTATTAATTTTGGACAAGATTTCCGGGAATTTTTACCTGCTAAATCCTATTTATTACGCTTTCACTTTATTAGTACTGCGAAGAAGGATTTAGTCATGCATGGCATGCTTTTAACGAAGTTGTACATACATTTCTAAGGAATTATAAAGACACAAACTATGTTGAGATCGTTGAAAATATCCTGGAAAAATTCAGGATTCTTGGTTGCAATATCAGCATAAAAATTCACTTTTTACATTCCCATTTGGACTATTTCCCAGAAAACCTTGGGGACGTGAGTGAAGAGCAAGGAGAAAGATTTCACCAGGATATTAAAGAGATGGAAAAAAGATACCAAGGGCTGGGACACAAAAATGATGGCCGATTACTGTTGGACATTGAGAAGAGATCTTCCTTTAGCTGAATATGACAGAAAAACAACCAAACGAAGCTTTTCTGAAAAACGAAAACGTTTTTTTAAGAAGCATAAAGAATAAATAACTATATCTAATAGTTTCTATGTGTATATTTTTGTATTTTTTTAAATATAATAATAAAACTAGCTTATAAATGAAATAAATCGTGTTTTTTCTATATTTTTTGATTTCACTGGTTTGAAAAATAACCTTACGTGATACAAAAAAAATAAAAGCAGATTTGAAATCAGCGCTACCCAATTACTAGAAAACAGTTAAAATTTTTAAATCAACTTTCAAAGTGTTGAAAAATGCAGGCATCTGTAATTTATTAACTTACACCCTTAGATATACAAACTTCAAGACAATATAACTGAGTTGAATCTAAGTATAATTGTCAGCGTTATTTATTGCTTTAAATAAAATTAATAAAAATATTGAACAGTACTTTTAAACATTTAGGTTATAAACTGCTTTAAAATCAGAAGTTCTTACAGAGCCAAACGAAAACTTTAACTGCAAACTACTTTACCTCAACAATATCATATTTTCATGAACTACAATCAATTCAAATTGGAAAAAGTAATCGCTGTTTTGATTTGTTCTCGATCTTCGGATGTAGGAGGTAGTGCACGAAATTTTTCTAGTAGCTTGTGGCCTCTTAAAGTAGATTTTCTGGTCTTCGATTCCTCGGAGATGGGAAACTTTGTTCGATTGCTAGTAATACGGTTAAAATTTATATGTATGTTCGCCCTTTCTCTCTCACTCCTTCTCTTTTCCTTTGCAATTTTTCTTTATTTCGACCGGAAAAAATATCGAATAAAATTTCTGCTAGATTTACTTTCGTGGAATGCATAATATTGTGACCTTTTGCTGATGTACCGTTATTTATAACTAATATTTTTCCATATATTTCTTAATATAAAAAATTCGTTTATTGTGTATCATTTTTTGTTTTTATTTAATTGAATTAATTTAAAGCAATTTAAAGAAAATTTATTGCGAGGATTTTGAAGGAAAATTATCTATTCAATGTAATAGGTCCCAAATTTCTTGAGACATTTAGTAAATGATTTATTAATATAAATATTGTTTTTTATTTTTTGCGACACTAATTATTCGATTTTTTTTTAATTGAAAAAATTCGCCCTCAAGCAGGGTTCAAACACGTCCATGGTTTGCCGGACCATTGCTCTGCCACTAAGCTATTAAGTTACATTGAGGAAACAGATGTTAATATTTTTGCCTGCAGTCGGCACTTGTTGCAAATTAATTGCATTTTCGCAAAGGACAAAAATGAGTTTCAACTCACTATTAATCCTTCCTACATCTTGCATTACTGATAGAAGGAATTTTGTGTACTATAATGGCTACAAATCTAGAACATATTTTTATACAGTGCCCCAGGGTTTCAATCAATTATTATTTAAAATATTTGTTAATGATTTATTAACTTCTATTAATTGTCAAGTTTTCGATTATGCGGACCGATTTAAAACTTTTTCATTGGATTGGTGGAGCCTTTCTTCAAGAGAATTTGGATCATGTCACAAATTGGTACTCTTCAAACAAATTAAATTTGAAACATCGACAAATGCTGTTTTATATCTTTCACCGGAAAACCCAGTACGCAGTACCTTTCGTAGATTTAGACACTCTCAGTGACCGAATTACCCGTGTCCATCTAAACGGTAAGTCGCCATTTTTTATTGCGCTATTCACGTTAGAAGATTTTCGAATGTTCGTTTCATATTGTAATTTAGGAAGCTAGTTTGGGAGGCTCATTTAAAAAACAGTTAACTAGTTATGAAATACAGGGTGGCCCAAAATGACCGAAGGGGTTTTAATTCCTTATAAATTTTTAATATAATTTTTTTTTTGTTTTCAGTATTTTGTAAAGAATACTTGGAGAATTTAAAATGGAACAATACACAATTGAACAGCGTGCCAAAATCGTTGAACTTTATTTCTCAAATCAACGATCCATTGTTTTGACTCAGTGTGCATATCATCGTTATTTTAATGTGCGGGTTGGACCCTCAGAGTCAACAATAAATCGTCTGGTTGCAAATTTTCGAGAACAAGGGGCAGTAAGGAACCTTTCTGGTGCCGGCAGACGACAAACGGTGCACACGGATGACAATATTGAACGGGTACAGGAGAGTATTCGGGAAGATGGAGAAATATCAACCAGGAGACGTTCGACACAACTTGGCCTCTCAAGAGGGTCGCTGCAGAGAATTTTGCATACAATAAGAATGTTTCCATACAAAATTCAGCTTGTCCAACAATTGAAACCGACAGATTACCAGCAACGACTTGTTTATGCAATTTATTTTCGTCAAAAAGCAGAAGAAAATCATGATTTTATTCATAATTTAATTATGAGCGACGAAGCCCATTTCCAATTAAATGGGTTCGTTAATAGGCAAAACTGCAGGATATGGGCTACGGAAAATCCAAGAGTAGTTCAACAGCGAGAATTACACCCACTTAAGGGCACCGTTTGGTGCGGTGTTTCGTCGGAAAGGATAATTGGCCCATATTTTTTTGAAAATGAACACGGTGTCGCCGTTTCCATCACTGCTGTTAGATATCGGACAATGTTGGAAAATTTTTTAAGGCCAGCCGTGGAAAACCATCCGCAAGTATGGTTCCAACAGGATGGAGCCACAGCGCACACTGCGAGGGACACAATGGCTCTTTTACGCGACATCTTTGGTCAACGAATTATTTCCCGTACAAGCGATTTTAATTGGCCTCCGCGTTCACCGGATTTAACCGCTTCAGACTGTTTCCTTTGGGGTTATTTGAAAGGAAAAGTCTATATTAATAAGCCTCGAACCATACAGCAATTAAAAAATAATATACGCGACGAAATCAACAACATAACACCTGAAGTCTTGCGAAAGGTTATGGAAAATGTTTTGAAAAGAGCACGAATATGCGAAGCAGAAAATGGCCACCACTTGCGAGATATAATTTTTCATAATTAAATTAAAAATATTCTCCATTAATATATTGTATTTAAAATTTAAAAAAATTAATAATTATGTCTTAAATAAGAAGTTATAATGAACTCAAACCCCTTCGGTCATTTTGGGCCACCCTGTACTTAGAGAACGCTAGTCAGAGAATCCTCGGCGAAGTATTCCCGATCCAAGGAAGGCGGGACTGTGCCCCTTCTTTTAATCACCCCTTTAACGCAAGTCCGAATTACCTTCGCGCAGGACCGAATTGGGATAGTTATACGACCATACATTCGCAGATAAGTATATTATAGAAGTATTTATTTTCCTGGTTTATGACTGTAATTAAGATTTCAGATTTATTGAGTCGCATATAAATCTAGTTTTCATATATTTTTTTCATATATATAGTTGCATTTAATCGTATATTTACAAATTATTCCGTAAATTTAAGTAGTAAATTTAAATGTTCGAATTTATTTTCGTAAATTTCCATGTACTATATGTACATTAACGGAGATCTCCGATAATAATTATTCTCCCTTGAGGAATGTTAAAGTTTTAGTGTAACTCATTTTTATATACAGATCCGATTATATTTATATATCTATATATTTGTTGAGAAATTTTGGGAAAATTTAATAAATATTTTCATAGTATTATTTTCTTGTATCGTTGTTGATTTATATGTTGCATTTAAATCCCTTTCTAGACATTACGCCTTGTGGGTATGTTATAGGATATACGTACTTCATGTGACGTATGAACTCTAGTTACAATTTAACCGTATTTCACGGTGGTGCCTTTATTCTCCTTTATTATAGTCAGACACTCAACAACGTTTTGGTAAAAATCTCACGTCGTCTTCACTGACCGTGGCCCGGGTACTGGCTAGTTAAATTGTATCTTTACCATCAACACTGCCACATCGGTAAGTCTTTGGACCTCTGCCGCAGTGGCGGCCCTTTAATGAGAGCAAGTGAGCAATTGCACCCCCTGGAATTATGAAACAAAACAAACCAAGCGGCGACTAACTGAGAAAGTATTTATTTATTATGTATTCATACTTTCATAGTTATTGACGAGGAACGTGGCACGCTACCAACGCACATACACCAATCGTCGTCACAGATATACTGAGCAAAGCCCAACTGTTGCTCTGTTAAGGCATTAACATTACATTGATGGTGGGGAGAACTGTATTTTGCCGTACTTCAATGTCGTATAATACATAGCGTTGGAGCAACTGAACCAGACTGCTCTCGGGCGTTGTTACAATAATTCCGTGCCTTTTTGAGAGAACAACGCGTTTTCGCGTTAACGTATAATGAAAAAATCGCAGTGAAAAATCTTAAACGGCCGATGCCTCAATTATGTTTAGAAAATAAAGAATCTGTTAAAGGTATAAGAAAATTCAAAATGAATATTTATCAGAAAAATGACTGGATTTGTGGGTGTTAAATTAAAAATACTTTGTTTTGTTTTCCGTGTCTTTTGTTTGGTGGTGAACCGTCTTGGTCAAAGAACTGAATAAGAGACTTAATTCATCTTAGTGCTAAAATTATTAAACATGAAAATTCCGAAGGGCATTTGAAAAATATATTTATTCTAAGAATGTTAGGAAAAAATAACATTCAGAATGTTTTAGATTCATCATATAGAAAAGCAATTCAACAACACAATGAAAAGGTAACAAAAAATAGGCATGTGTTAAATTTAATAATAAATTGCATTAGATTTTGTGGCGCGTTTGAACTGGCACTTCGGGGTCATGATGAACAGCAAACGTCGAATAACAAGGGCATTTTTCGGGAATTGATAAATTTTACGGCAGAATTGGATAAATCGCTCAGAGATCACATCGAAGCAGCACAGGTTTTTAAGGGATTATCAAAAACGATACAGAATGAGCTGCTTGACACAATGTTGAACGTGTATCATGAACAAGTTGCCAGTGAAATTAAAGCAACCGACTTCATATCTGTGATAGCTGATGAAACCACTGATGTGTCCAATCAGTTTCAGTTGGTGGTTGTTTTAATATATATTGTGAACGCGAGACCGGTCGAAAGATTTTTGAAATTTCTTCTGCCTAGTGGACATGATGCTAATTCTTTATCTGCCTCCATCCTTAACGAAATTAGTTTGCTTGTTGATGACCCAGAAAAACTGATTGCACAGAGCTATCATGGGCCAGCAGTCATGAGTGGTGCTATTAACGGCGTGCAAAGACATGTCCAAGACCAGTATCCAAGGGTTAATTTTGTAGGTACATTGTTATGCACATCAGACAAATCTAATTATGTCACATGCTACATCGAGCAGTAGTAATTGCAGAATTTTTTTTGCCAATCTGACGGGATTATGTACATTTTTCTCCACTTCACCACAACGAGCAAGATTGGAAGAATTCCTTCAGAGAAAAAGCTTACCTCGTTCTTCAAAAATAAGATGGAACTTCAATTCTAGGACAGTGAATACAATATATGAGCACCGAGAAGAAATAATTGAAGCTCTAGAAGAAATCGAGGGAGAAGCTAGTTTACAAACTACCATTCATCAAGCTAGGGCCAATTTGCGAATTTTAGAGGAGGAAAATTCAAGAATAATTTAGATAATTTTGAACGCGCTATTGGAAAAATTTGAACCGAAATCGCTGACACAGATAATCAGTTGGTTAAACAAAATGACCCAGAACTGACTCCTCGACCATCAAAGCGGCGAAGAGTAATGATGGTAGCCAAAGAAGGAGGGAAACTATTGAAGTGTGCGATATTATTTTGCTAGAAATAAAAACTAGATTTCGGTATACAGGGCACTTAATATTAGCAAACTTAATTTCTTTTAAACAGTTCTCCTCTTTTCAAAAAAAATTTCAGGAAGATTGCCTTAAAGAAGCAGTAAAATTTTATCCATGCCTCAATAAAAGCAGACTACGAACTGAATTAAGCGTTCTATATTCTAGAGAAGAATTTAGGCAAAATATAGAAGTCGGTGCTGTAGGTCTGCTAGGTCTTCTGCTGGATCGATTAAGCGACACCTTTAATGAAGTTGTTACGCTTTTAAAAATTTTCATTACAATCCCAATGACAACGTCCGAAGCGGAACGCCAGTTTTCACGGCTGAAGAGAATAAAAACTTTCCTGAGAAATACAATGAAAGAAGAGAGATTAAATGCCCTTACTATGTTATCTTGTGAAAAAGAATGTATAAATGATTTCCCAAACTTTAATGAAAAAGTGATAGACCTGTTCAGCAAGTCAAAAACACGTAAAATGGACTTCGTTTATCGTCAGATGTAATTAAACTGTGTAGTGTAATATTTACTATTCCCTCAAAACAAACTCTACAATGAACAGTACCTGGCTGGAACAGTACGTCGGTGAAATTTATAAGGATTGGGTAAGCGTTTTTGTATTACACTTTTTAATTTTGAAATTATGTACTCTCTATGTGAACCACCCCGAGCCACCACTGCTCTGCAGTATTTCTACATTGTATCGAAAAGGATAACAAAGCAGTTTTGCGAGATTTATTTTTACTCTTTGCCGGTAGCAGTTCCATCAACCACATCAGCAATCAACTACAGAAAATACGATATTTTAAAAAAGTTTTAGTAAATATCGTATACTTTTTTTTAAATTAACAATGTTAAAGGCTATTTTAATTACAAGCAAGAAAGTTATTAAAATCAAGAAAGTTTAAAAGGATTTGCTATCTACACATTTTTAAATTGATGAAATTGTTTTAATTTTAACTTGAACGACATTCCGTCCGCCCCTATATTGATGGTAACTAAAGCAAACAACTTTTTGCGTTCCTAATCTAATGATACCATCAAATTAACTTAAAGTAAGGAAGTGGATGTTTTCTGCCTCCCGTAATTAAGGCCAGAAACAAAGCCTCCTCCAATCTGGTGTACATAATTGATTAAAAATTAATTTGACATTGTTGTGTCACTTCCAGTTATTCAGTGGGGGGTACTCCTTTAGTTTATTATATTTTTATAAATAATTAATAATGCTATTGCAGTCAAGCCTCATCTAATCCGAGTCCGATCGATTAAGAATTAATTTTAACTGCCGATGTCGGTTGTCAGTGCAGAAAAAAAATATTCTCCACTAATCTGTTGGGGTATAGTCGATAAATTCTAAAATCGAGGACACAATTAACTAAATTGGAAATTCGTTCAAAATTCGAACGCGCCTAATTTATTGCTTTACGATAAGCTAGCGCTTGGTTTAGTCGATATTTGGCGGGGCTAATAATTCTATAATATTAATCGACGGTTTGGTGTGGCGTAAAAATAATCTGATATGTATTATTTCTGGGTTACATATAACAAATTTAATAATTTATTGAATCGAATGAACCGCTAGATAAACGATCATGTTAATTTATTAATGGTAAATCCAATAAGCAGTTTTAAAAATCTCCGTTAGTACCCAGAGTGACTCTAAAAGCAATGAAAATAACAATTTAGGGAGCATAATATATTATTTATTAATATTTTCTACGCATATTTTTACATATTTTACTAATCTTCAATTAATGAAATGCACTCTAGCCTCCATATTTCTATCCCTTATTTTGAGTTTGCTAAACTTACTATTAATGACATGATTTTCAATACACAACCTAGTTTGTATATTTTTATTATGAAATGTATTTTTTTTATGCAAAAATATAAATCTGAGAATAATTCGCAATAAAAATAACAAAGAATTCATAATTATACATATTACATCAAATACAATTGCCTAATGTTCTTAAGAATTACGACTCTGGATTAAATAAGGAAGAGGTAAAGACCTCCTTCTTCTTCTCTGTCTTCTTCTCCGTGTTCTTCTAGATCATCTTCGTCTTCTTCTTCATCATCATCTTCTACAACTTCTTCATCACCTTAGCTTCTTCCTCTTCTGCTTCCCTATCCTTTTGCCCGGCATGTCATTGGAAACAATTCTTATAAACACTAATATGTGTCGATTCTCCTCTAACGAATCAATGGTAACGAATCAATGGTGCTATCCCAAGCTTCTAAAATCCTTTGTTGAAGAACATCTGCAATGTTTGAGGGTGTAAATTATTTATCCTAACTCCTACTATATCCCATACGTATTCTACTCGTGACAAGTTCGCCGAACGAGAAGGCCATCAATATTAGCATTATCCAAAAACTCCAGAGTATCCTCCACGATAAATTGTTGAAAAGTTATTGAAAATATGGTATTAAGACAGATTCAAGAACATTATTGACGTAACGAATCGCATTTAATGTTCCTTGAATTATTACTAGATTGGATCTACTTCTTTGGCAGATATCACCACCCTCGTCCACACCATCACATCGTGAATAATAGTCGTATGTCGCTGTTCAAAAAAACTGCGACATACGGCTATTTCTTCTCTTCTATCCTTTTTTCTTTCTGCGAATGTTTTCTGATCATTTTACGACCGGCATAACACACTTCATTCCAGTGTCTTCTTTCGTTACCCCACCCTAGCCATGCAATTTTATGGCGTAGTGTTAGAAGTAAACAAAGAAATTATTGGTACGATCTAGCTCCAAAAGATCGAATTCTTCGATATATACATCGTACAGAATTGTATTGGTTAATTAAACCTTTTCATCTACCATCAATTTCTTTTGTTGAGAGAAACGGTCCCTAAGAACCACAAGCCGAGAATACAATCTTTAGGATTAGTGTGCGTCTTGGACGTCCACCTCTGCAAGCGTCGTCGTTCCTCATTATTTTCTATCCATTTTCGTCAACACATCATTTTACGACCGTCATGAGCCCATAAACAAAATCGCGATTCGTCACACCTCATTCCAGCGTCTCTTCTCGTTACCATAATCTAGACATGCAATTTTATGGCGTGGTGTTAGAAGTACACAAAGAAATGATTGATACGATCTAACTCCAAAAGATCGAATACTTTAATATATAAATCGTATAGAGTTATGTTGGTTAATTAAACCTTTCCATAGAATACAATTTTTATAATAACAATAATAATAATAATAATAGCAAATACGCAACCTTTAACAGTACTTTCACGACTATAACCTACACATAGCAATAACAAAAGCAGACCCAATTCAGTACTTGACTTAAACTGTTGGAATTTACTTTGTAGACGTCCAAGTATTAATAATGGTTCAATTAACTGAAAAGGAACGTATTGAAATTCTGATGATTGGTTTTAGTGACCGTGTCAGAACTCATGAAGAAGCATGTGATCTAATTAATAATTTGCATCAAGATCGGCTTACGATATCACGAACTGTCGTTGATGAAACTTTGAGAAGGTATAACTTGACCGGAAATGTTAGAAATTTACCGAAAATCAGACGAACAAAAGTCGCAACTAATGAAGTTATTGCTCAAGATATTGCTATAGCATTAGAATAATTACCACAAACTTCTACTACATCCCTCGCATTAACTATGATATAAGTTACCGATCAGTAGCCAGAATATTTAAGCACCAAAAATATCAATCTGCATAAACTATATTTATTGCATGGGGATTATGATCGTCGAACTGATTTTTGCGAAAGAGTAATAGAGATTTGCAAAAATGACCAATATTTTGCATAGAATTTGTTGTTTTCCGACGGGGCCACGTGTTGTTTGAATAGTACTCCTAATCGCCATAATTGTTGATATTGGTCAATAGATCCTCATTGGCTGCTAGAAACGCATGCAGAACATCCGCAGAAATTAAACGTTTGAGCTTGTATTTTTTATTGTTCCTTTTTTCATTCATTGTACACTAACTGGGCAAAAATAGATCTTTTACGTGATCAGGTTGTTCCTAATATTGAAGAGAAGATGTGGAATGACCTGTAAGTGTTTGGTTCCAGCAAGATGGAGCACCCTTTAATGTTAGAAGTTTTTTAAACGAAATATTCCCAAATCGGTGAATTGGTCGTAGAAGATTCATTGATTGGCCTGCACGGTCTCCAGATTTAAATCCCCTAAATTTTTTCCTTTGAAGTCATTTAAAATCTATGGTTTATACTAGATGCACCATCTCTCTGCCTCTTCTTTTGCAGTTAAATTTATACAATACATCATTTTTACATTATATTTTTTTCTATTTTCCCCATACCTGAAGTCCAAATATTTTTGTATGTTATAATTCCATGGAAGAATTCTTTCGTCCCTGTAAGAATTTACATTCGTCCCCATACATATTACTTAAATATAGGTAATGCACTGTATACATTAATATTTCTTTTCTTAGTATTTACTTCTTGCAGCATACGTATTCATTATTTCATCCTGATTTTTATATTTCTCTTTATCTTCTTTAAAATGTGTCATTTTCTCTATTTTACAATTAACAGTTCCTTCATCATTTCTAATTAAATTATCATATATTTCTATTTGAATTGTTTGTACATTAATTACTAGAGAACGGACACGCTTACCACATGACGCAAGCCCAGTGCAATACTGGCGAAAGGCTGTATTTCTAAAATATTTAATTTTATTTATATAATTGGAAAACGAACGGGTGGTGATCTATAAAATTACAAAATACATATTGTCATGAATTTTTTCCCGTAGAAAAATTAAAGAAACAGTAAAATACTATATATATTTATGTACATTTTATTCCAGGAAAATAATTAGAGATATTTTATATTTTATTTAAAATTCGATTATAATGTGTATTTTGGTTGACGTCTGTAGAATGCTCGAGCGTGGTTCTGATGTTTGAGGTTCCCGCCACTACGGAAGTATATTGTCGTAGTCGCTCCTTTGATTTTGTTTTAGGTATGGAGAGATTCATTTCCGTAGGGCAGCCTTAGAGATTTTTCTTCCGTTAGACAGATAGGTTGTGTTAATTTTTTCTGAATAAAGACTTCCTTTTTATTCAGTATATTATAGTTAATTTCGGTTTATGTTTTTAGTTGTGTTATTCTGATGTGTTTAAAGTAATTCTCGATGACTTTACGAATTTCTGATACTTGTAATTTTTGATTTGTGCGACCTATCTGTAATCTCTCTTTTAGTATAATTTTTTTAGTGAAGTATGACGACTACATTAATTAATGTACGTGTACATTTGCAAGTATATTTATATATATTAATTTAGTTATGATATTTGTATATTGATTGAGCTCGTAAATTCAGTAAATTTTTAGTTTATAATATTTTATAGTCAGAAAAATTTTCAACATTTTATTTTTTTTTAGCTAGTTTTTGCTTTTAGCTGGCTGTAGTTGTATTGAAGGTCAGGGAAATTTGGTGGGAGTTTGATCATGTTATTAGAGCGCATGATCGTGTCATTTTGTTTGAGTTGCGCGCTGACAGGTAATTTTCTGTTTGACGTTTGAAGTTGTGGGATAACGTAATTTAAAGTTTGAAAGTTTTGCCAACTATATAATTAGTTTTAATTTAGCTCGCGGTCACGTGAGGTTTTTTTTCTTGGATACCAGTCAATATTTATACAAGTTTTCCTCACGCTTTTGCATTATTGTTGCTTCAGCACTTCTTTATACTCTATAAAGTCGATTTTTTTTTTTTTTTTGTTTTTATTATATGTTCGTAACTGTTAATGTTTGTTTTCTTTGCTAATACCTTTTGTTTTATTTAACACATACCCTTTGAGGGTAACCCTGAAGATACAAGAGCTCCTGAAAGGCTGTACTGACTAAAGTGAAACCGAGCAAGCTATTGTGTATTGTGGGCCAATTTAAATAATTTATCAACTCCACAATACATAGCAATATGTATTTGTTGAAAAGTTGTATTTTTAAAGTTTTTAATTTTATTTCTATAATTGGAACATTTTTATTTGTTCATTTTGTCGTTCAAGTTGAGTAAAGGAGTATTAATATTGACTAGCAATAGTTTCTCAAGGTTTTCTTCTGTCAATTTTGTTCTCTTTGAATTAAGTACATCCTTATAAATAGAAAACGTCCTTTCTACATCGCAACTGGTTATAGGTGCATACTGGAAATATTCTTTTATTTCTTCATATTTAACCGTTAGATTTTGTGGAATTGTCTCCATACATAATTGCTGCAATGTAATTAAATCTGGATTTCTATTAAGAATTGCTTCAAACTTTTGCCGAAGGCCACATCCGAAGTCACTTGGAATACTTTTCAAATTATTAACAGCCACATCTAATGTGGTTAATCCGTCATTTAATTTGAGATTTCGATTTTCAAAATAAGTGATTAGTTTTGGAAATTTTCCAAAGTGTTCGTGAAGAAAGTACAACTGATTTTTTAAATTTGGGATTTGTGTGAGCTACTTGCACTCACCAATACTTCTAGCATCCTCCTTTAGCAGTGTTACGAAATGCTTAAGACTATCGAAATTCTCAGCATAATAACTAGTAGCTTCCAGCCATGTTCCCCATTTAGTTATTACTGGAGTGGGAGGCAGTGACAGAGATGGAAATTTTTCCCTGAAAAGAGCTACTCTCAATGGTGCTTTTCTGAAAACTTTTTTAAAAGCTGATACAAGTCTATCAACTTCCGGAAAAGTGTCTCTGATATATTCACAGATTCTGTGGAGAGCATGTGCTACACAAGTAATATGCAGCATATTAGGATATGTTTTCTTCAATAGTCTGCCTGTTTTTAACATATACGCAGCACTATCACTGACAAATAAAAGTATTTTTTCTTTGTACGTGGCGTCCGAATGAAGCATTTTTTGCATATTCTCCTTAATGGTTTCAGCAACTGTTTCCGCATCAACTCTATTTATAACACTTGTTGCTATTACATATGAGTTATAGGGAATAGTTGGATGTAGTACACCAGCTACAACATTTACCACACAGCGTCCTAACATATCCACCGTTTCGTCGGCGCTTATCCATATGTATTGATTTAAAAGATGGCTTCTAATGCGTTCTACTGTTCTCGCATAGCACCTAGAAACATAATATTTGCGTAAAGTTGATTCATCAGGAACATTTCGACCAGTATATTTTTGAAGAAATATTTTTAAAGTGGGATTGCTAAGTTTATTTAATGGAATATTAGCTGCCATAAAAGTTTCACAGAGTTCTTCGTTAAAATTGTCAGATTCCAACGGGTTCAATTTTTTTCGTGCTTTAACGATCCTACGTGACGTTTTACGGTTGATTTATTGCAATTTTTCACTAACATTTCACACACTTCACAATAAATTTCGGAATCACTGGCAATGTACATACAATCAGTATGGCCCTCAATCCAACTCGCCATTGTTTCGCTGGAGATATACTTTCACCATAAATAACAACCTTACTTTCCAACAACATGTACTGATGATTCTATAGTAAGATGAAACACGTATCTAAATGTCCGGAAAGATACTTTCACACAAATATGAATTTGTATTGTGTTTCCCACACCCGATTTTGAATAATAAGTAAATAAAATTAAAATAATATGAATATTACCTTATAAATGTCAGATTAGGAAAATATGTACCAGGTGTTCTTGCAATTAATTCATGTCCTCATGAATTGGCTTTGGCAAATGTCATTCAAGAACTTATTCACAGACTTGCATTGTCAAGAAGACTTGGATTGTCAAGAAGCGAACGGTCATCATTTCGAAAACCTTAACTGATATTAATTTTGTTTATATATTTTTTGTGTTAATTTTTCTTGTTCTCAATAAAATTTGGATTATTAGATTTAATTAAATATATCTGTCGTTGTTGAGCAAAAGCATGCCAAAACCCTTATTATTGCATAACTGTCAGATTAGGGCTTTATAAAAATATACAGAGTGTTTCGTTTAAAATAAAAAAGTTAATATCATTTCTGGCTAAACCTGAAGTCTAATTTGAAAATAAATATTCTCTTTTAATTCCCTATTTGCATTAACGTAAACGTGGAAAATTTTATTAAAATCTAAGTAGCTGTATCAAAGATATTCGAACGGATCCATATATTTGGCTAACCCCATATATCTTAATAAAGGACATACATTTTTAAAAATTATCAAATTTTTCACATCAAAATATTTGGCGCCCAGCCTAGGGCATGTTGAATTAAAAAAGAGCCATTTAACCTATTTAAAAGAAAGGTTGTAAATATTATGTTTAATTATTTAATATACTGCCGACCTTACTAACATTTCAGTTAATTATTCAAGAAACTGATGCTTTTACATTAATGAAAACGCCTTCACCGAATATAAAAAGGTCATATCACGTATTCGCGACTGTAAAATTTCTCTTTTAGTTAATGAGTTTTCTCACACCCCGTTCCGGTAATATCGCATTCCCGAAAGATACCGGCATACACGTTTACACTATATGCACATTTACCCGCCGAAAACTTTTTAATTAATAGTTAATTGAGGGTTCACCATGTCTAGAACACGAGACCGGCCCAACAGCATTAATTCCTCAATAAAAGTTCCTTATCACATCGCTGGTAAGTGGGAGAATGTATTCGATGGAGTTTGTGTACGACTTCATAATGAGGCTCGAACATGTACAGCACGTGTTGCCTTGAATTGTTTGCTTTTAACGAAAACCCGTCTTGTAAGGTTATAACCGCAGCACCGTGGCGCGTACGTACGGAACTATTATGAAGCATTAGTGTCCCCATGCCGCTATAACCGTATCTACTTACTGCCTAAAACATGCTAGTGAAATGCAAATGAATAAATTAGTTTTAGCGGTTTTAATCTAATTTTCGGGGTCGAATTTTGCGGGAACTTTGATATTTAGAGCTTCTTAAGTACTTTAAGAGTTTAAGACAAGATTTATAATATGCTTATGTATCATAATCCTTAAATTGATTTGCATTTATTCATGTTTATAGATTTTTTTCAATCAGTTATAACTAATTAATTATTTAACTAATAAGAAATTAATAAAATAAAATAGTCCTAATTACGCGAACGGTAAATGAAATTAACGGAAACGGAAATGAAATTAATAAATCTATTTAACAATTACGCAACTGAAAATTAGCCAATTCGCCCGTTATAACAAAGGAAACACGTACTACTATATAAAATGGCCGACGCCAGATTGCTTCGAGAATCTTGAATTGGTAAATAAAATTTTCAATTTAATGAATTTCAGTATTTTGCGGAACGTAAATTACATAGGTTTCACTTATCTTACATAGAAGGAATGCAGTCCTCTTTGACGGGATATATGGCGTCTATCCGATTGGACGATTTCGAATACGTGGCTAAGATGCAGGAAGAATAATCTATCATGGGGGTGGTCTCTCAGAATTTTATACCCCAATTTATTAGGTATATTCCCGATACCCATGCGAAAATCTTGCGATTCTGTTGCAGCTGCCGTTTAATTAATCAACTAAAATCGGAGTCTTAATTAGGTGATTAGCACGAAACCACATCCACGATTAGGGTGGCTAAGATGCAGGAAGAATAATCTATCATCGGGGTGGTCTCTCAGAATTTTATACCCCAATTTATTAGGTATATTCCCGATACCCATGCGAAAATCTTGCGATTCTGTTGCAGCTGCCGTTTAATTAATCAACTAAAATCGGAGTCTTAATTAGGTGATTAGCACGAAACCACATCCACGATTAGGGTGCTTATTTTTTCAAAAATCTCATAAACGATAACTGTAAAATAACGGTAAAAGACGTCGTTTAATCGAAACAACACGTGCAGCCTGCGATAGTCGTAGTGCCAAAGCGAAAGTTACTAGCAGAACAGCCTTTTCACCACCTCGTTTGGAAAACTTTAATGCTCAACTAACGCCGACATCATTGAAATATAACATTAACAAAGAGCTCACCAATGTATAAGGGACTAATAAATAAAATAATGTACTAATTAAAGACGAGATATAATATACTTAGGTGTAGGATTACTTAATTGAACCAATTCTTCATTTCCAATATTGAGATAGATTTTATTTTTTTTAATTTTATGAATTCCTCGTTGTCGACTTCTTTAGCTGGTTTTCCAGTTTTCTCTTGGTCTATCTCTTCTGTTTTATTTTCATGGAATTCTTACACCTTTTTGGTCAGTTTATTATCTGCCGTATAGTGTATTTACTAATATTACACTGTTTAAATTTCGCTACTGCCATGTCTAGATGTGGGAAATATAGAACAAGTTTAAACCAACATATTTTCAGAAAAATAGAATAAACACGCAAATGAAAGCAAAGATTGGAAAAAAAATCATAGAAAACGACCAAAACCCTTCAGTCTCGTTTTGAATAGTTTTCCTATTAGTGATTGCCCCACGTTGGGCGCCAATTTAATTTAATAAAATTAAGGTGCGACAAAAACGTGTTTTATTTTATAAGAAGTGGTGTCTTCTCCGATTATTTTTCATATTTCCTGATAGGAAACCATAAAAAAGTTGGCAACGTTAATAATGAAACTTTAACTCTTACAATTACCACACGATGAATCCTTGTTGCAATTATTGTTTATATCCCCCTCTACATATGTTATATAATATATATAAAGCTATTACTTTTTAGGCTATTATTTAATTTGTTACAGTCCCACAAAATCTTTCTTGAGTGAGCATATATATAAACACACCGATATAGGTTTCCATTCGTTGTTTAAAAATGTCACAAATATTATAGCGAGAAAATATGATAAATTGAAAAAGCAACGCACATAAATCATGTTCGAAATACATTACGTTAATGTTATCTGCATCCTTTTAAATACAGTAGCGATATTTGGAATCGTATGGGGTCGAGAACAACATCCATAGAAATTCCCGAGTTACGCAATTTTTAGGAATTTCATTCCGGGGTTTCATTAAAACTCCCTATTTCTTCACCAAAATTTTCTCAAATATAAAATGAAATATGTTCAATTTCATACGTATGCGTATCTGTGATGGTAACAGATACGATGCAGTGTTTTAAGTTCGCGGAATGAGGGGTTGGATGGTTGTGGGAGAGCTCTTTCATTTCGTAACGTGTGACTCATTATTAGTAAAAATAATAAAATTTATCATAATTTCGTTAGGCGTGTTTGAACTATCGTTAACCAAGCAACTCACTCAAGAAGAAAGTTTGAAATATGGAAAAAATCGAAAAAATAAAATTCCTTACAAAGCAAGGAAAGTCTGTTCAAACTATACGTTTACGGGAATTCTTGCTCGGGAAAAACTATGGTTTATAAGTCTTTAAGTCACTCGCAGGCGACTTAGGCCGGAGCGACCTATTGAAGTGTCTACTCCAGAACTTGTTCGAAAAGTCGAAAAATTAATAATGGAAAATGCTCGGTTATCGAAAACCAGCAGGAAAAAGAGACCGCTAAAAAATGGGAAGAAAACTAGGTCTCTACTTCCACTGGAACATCATGATGGATGTGTGAAAAAAAATAGATTTCGATCTAAATATAAGAAGAAAAGAGGGAGCAGGAGACGAAGAAGAAGAAGAAGTGTTCGCCCTTGCTGTAGGAATATGAAGTAATTGCGTTGATATTTATTCCAAACGTGGCACAAGAAAATAAACTTTGGACAGCAAGTCAGGTGAGTCTACCTTACCAGTAACGATATTCCGCATAAATAGAGCACTAGTGGTCTTTCTCCTTTCTGAGAGTGAAACGCTGCCCGCCATGTCGTTCAAGTAACTCATCGTAATTGATTCCACGTACTGGATAACGTTACACTTAAAGGAAAGATATTTCAAAAATTTGCGCTGGATTCTAGTAGATTGATCTGAGCACCATAGAAACGATACCAGGCTGTGGATGCATATTCGAGTTTTGAAATTACGTGAGCAAAGAAAAGAGACTTAATGGTATCGATGTTATTAAAATACTTGCATGTACGAATAACAAATCCAAAAGATCTAGAAGCAGCAGCTGTGACATTAAAGATATGATCCGAAAATGTAAATCCTTCATCATATGTAACACCCAAATCTTTAATCGAAGACTAACGAGAAATCTCAACTTTATGAATCGTGTAGCGCGACTCAATTCTATTAATCTTTCTAGAATAAGACACCAGGAAACACTTATCTGTGTTCAATCTTAAGTTATTACTATAGAACGGACACGCTTACCACCCAGAGTAGTACTGGCGAAAGGCTGTATTTCTAAAATATTTAATTTTATTTATCTAATTGAAAACGAACGGATGGTGATCTATAAAATTACGAAATACATATGTATTTGTTGAAAAGTTGTATTTTTAAAGTTTTTAATTTTATTTCTATAATTGGAACATTTTTATTTGTTCATTTTGTCGTTCAAGTTGAGTAAAGGAGTATTAATATTGACTAGCAATAGTTTCTCAAGGTTTCCTTCTGTTAATTTTGTTCTCTTTGAATTAAATACATCCTTATAAATAGAAAACGTCCTTTCTACATCGCAACTGGTTATAGGTGCATACTGGAAATATTCTTTTATTTCTTCATATTTAGCCGTTAGGTTTTGTGGAATTGTCTCCATACATAATTGCTGCAATGTAACTAAATCTGGATTTCTATTAAGAATTGCTTCAAACTTTTGCCGAAGGCCACATCCGAAGTCACTTGGAATACTTTTCAAATTATTAACAGCCACATCTAATGTGGTTAATCCGTCATTTAATTTGAGATTTCGATTTTCAAAATAAGTGATTAGTTTTGGCAATTTTCCAAAGTGTTCGTGAAGAAAGTACAACTGATTTTTTAAATTTGGGATTTGTGTGAGCTCCTTGCACTCAAATGTTTTAGACTATCGAAATTCTCAGCATAATAACTAGTAGCTTCCAGCCATGTTCCCCATCTAGTTATTACTGGAGTGGGAGGCAGTGACAGAGATGGAAATTTTTCCCTGAAAAGAGCTACTCTCAATGGTGCTTTTCTGAAAACTTTTTTAAAAGCTGATACAAGTCTATCAACTTCCGGAAAAGTGTCTCTGATATATTCACAGATTCTGTGGAGAGTATGTGCTACACAAGTAATATGCAGCATATTAGGATATGTTTTCTTCAATAGTCTGCCTGTTTTTAACATATACGCAGCACTATCACTGACAAATAGAAGTATTTTTTCTTTGTACGTGGCGTCCGAATGAAGCATTTTTTTGCATATTCTCCTTAATGGTTTCAGCAACTGTTTCCGCATCAACTCTATTTATAACACTTGTTGCTATTACATATGAGTTATAGGGAATAGTTGGATGTAGTACACCAGCTACAACATTTACCACACAGCGTCCTAACATATCCACCGTTTCGTCGGCGCTTATCCATATGTATTGATTTAAAAGATGGCTTCTAATGCGTTCTACTGTTCTCGTATAGCACCTAGAAACATAATATTTGCATAAAGTTGATTCATCAGGAACATTTCGACCAGTATTTTTTTTCAGAAATATTTTTAAAGTGGGATTGCTAAGTTTATTTAATGGAATATTAGCCGCCATAAAAGTTTTACAGAGTTCAGATGTGTTTGCGATCCTAAGTGACGAATTTTTGACGATATTTTACGGATTTTGTAATAAATTTCGGAATCACTGACAATGGACATACAATCAGTATGACCGTCAATCCAACTCGCCATTGTTTTACAATGCCGTTCTCGACATTCTTCCATATCATGTCTGAAAAAGCAACTTAAACAATGCTCTAGATCTAAATAAATGAAAACTAAAAATGTGTGCGTAAGTTATTGAAACTGAACGAAATTCAATCCACACTCTTACGTCTAAATAATTGGTAGAAATAGATTCAATCAAACGATATTAAACAGGATCTATCACAAAAATTACGCTGTAATTAACAGTTAAAACTATGAAAACAAGAAACTTACTCACGGCACTTTATTTATCTTACGAAATATAAACTAATAAATAATACATTATAAAAACCCCGCTTCTATATACGCTCATGAAAACACTTTAAAAAGCACTATATTCTCGGAATACAATAGCTGGCTTGTCCATTGTTATCGCGGCGAGACCAGGTGTCCGAGGAAGTCAAACAAATACTTCATTGAATTACGCCGGGATGTACTGAGCAACGTTATACACAATTCCAATTACCGATTGAGTTTTATGGAAATTGCGTCCGTTCTCTAGTTATTACGCAAACACCAACTATAGATTTTGTCAGCATTTGTTTGCAACAAGTTAATATCCACCAAGGAGTCGATCCTGTGATAAATCTTAATATCATCAAGATAGGCCAATGACCCGAAGTCTCAAGCTTCGGAAGAAATCTATCTAAAATGTCATAAAACTCCAAAATTCATCGAATGAAAGATCAACATCACTGAAATCATCAAGGAATGCCCAATCAACGTGGATCAAATCTTTATAAATGTTGGTAAAGTTAACCTTGCGAAAATTGTAATGACTGTTACGAGCCACGGGAAATAAAGTAATATTAAGTTGGCGAAAGTGTCGCCAGTATTGGCGAAGGTGTTGAAACTGGCGGAACAATTGTCGTTTTACGAACAAATATTAATAAAGTGAGGATTTTAACTTTTATTTCTATTTTAATATCATGTTACCCAAATCTCCGAGTTTTAATCTCCGAGTACTTCGAATTTAGTATTCTGATCAGAATACTTAAAGTTTTCCGTTTCCAGCGAAAAACTAACAGTTTCTTTCTCTTCCTTTTGGTCAGGGTCGGTGTTCATTACTTATTATGCAACAACATTGTCTACCGAAATTTATTCCTTGCCGCTTTTCTAACTAAATTTACGAAAACTCAAGAGCAAAGTTTTACGAACGGTATCGATTCCGTTAAATAAATAGTACGTGTCGTTGTCGAAACGCGACTTCTCCGAAACGAAACTCGTTATCGTCTGAATATAAAGGCTGAATCTTTAGTCGTCCGCGCCTTACTTTACGTCCAATTTGATTATCATTTAATCGACGAGTTTGGCATCCGAATAAGGAGAGAGATGCGAGCGTTCGAAGATAATTAATAAAGAAGGAATGAAAAATAGGTCCTCAGCAAAATGAAACTTCAACTTTGTACATCGTCCCTTAACTATACGAGTATATACAGTATGCGCCTAAACCATTCATACCCTTGCGTTTAAAAAGTAGTATAGTTTTTCGAAAATTACGAAATTTTAGCGGCAATCGTCATTAAACAGTATGCTGCAATATTTCGTTTTATACAATGCGAGCACTATTTTAATAGTCCATTGCACTACGGTAAACTCTACAATATAAGAAGATAATAGATAATTTATTTCATTTTTATTTTGAACGAAACAAAATATAATAACACAGGCCTACAGTGATTTTGATGTTTGAAAGCTGTTTGCTAATTTGTATATGTTTGGGGGCCCTTATTCCAAAAAACGCCATATTTTTGTTCTATCACGTAAATTTTTTTTATAGCGCTCTATATCTTAAAAATGTTAATTTATTAATATACATACCTATGACAAGAATGTGTTTGTTCCATGTTAGGCATGATTTTTAAATGAATTGATTTTTATGAAATTAAATGTGATTTGGCAAAACTGGTTAATATTAGATTTCTCAGTAAAGCAACAGAGTCGGCGCAGAAGCATCAATACAACGTTGAAACCTGCTTATGTGCAGTTTGGTTGTGTTAGTCGTCGTGCTACTGTGTCCGCGCGCATGTTGTCTTCGTTGTTGCGTATTTTAAGTGTTCTAGAACGTATAAATATGGAAAGAAGACATTGTGTGAACAATCCGAATAACTTTTGTTATATCTGTGGTAGTCATGTCGTAGTAAAGCAGAGGCAAACTGTAACTTCGTTTGTGAAAAATGTATACCACGCTTATTTTGGTGTAAAAATTGGCGACCAAGACAAGTCCTGGGCTCCTCATACTGTTTGTTCAGTTTGCGTTGAAGCATTAAGAAACTGGCAAAAAGGTAGGAAGAAATGTTTAAGCTTTGGTGTTCCTATGGTATGGCGAGAGCCTAGAAATCACAGTGATGATTGTTATTTTTGTTCGTGTAATGTTCAAGGATTCAACAGAAAAAATAAGAAACAAATTGTGTATCCCAATCTTGACTCTGCTATTCGACCAGTTCCTCATGGACCAGATGTACCGATACCTACCGCCCCAAAAGCATTAGAAAACGTCATATCGTCAGAATCAGAGGAATCTAATTGCGACCCAGATGACTCAGATTTCACACCAGATTTCAGAGAGCCCGAAGTGTTTAACCAGAGCGAACTAAATGATTTAATTAGAGATTTGCACCTTCCAAAGGATGCATCCGAATTGTTAGCCTCCCGACTTCGTGAGAAACATTTACTGGCACCTGGCGTCACATCAAGCTTTTACCGGGATCGCGAAAAAGAGTTATGTCAATATTTTACTCAAGACGGACCGCTAGTGTATTGCCACAATATTCCTGACTTAATTTCAAAATTAGGAAATGTGCCGTATGTAAAAGAAGAATAGCGCCTGTTTATTGACTCAAGTAAGCGTAGTTTAAAAGGCGTTCTATTGCACAATGGTAACGAGCTGGCCTCGGTTCCCGTTGTCCATTCGGTACATTTAATGGAAACGTATGAAAATTTTGAACTTCTTTTAAAGAAAATAAACTACCAAGAACATCAGTGGATGCTTTGTGGTGACATTAAAGTGTTGTGCATGCTACTAGGACAACAAGGAGGTTATACAAAATTTCCATGCTTTATTTGTGAGTGGGATAGTCGGGCAAGGGATAGACATTGGACTCAAATAGAATGGCCCTCTAGAACAAGCCTTACACCTGGTAGCAAAAATGTATTAAGAGATAGCTTGGTTGACCCCAAAAAAGTTTTACTGCCTCCTCTCCATATCAAACTTGACTTGATGAAGCAGTTTGTTAAAGCCCTAGACAAAAATGGACAGTGTTTTAAATATTTGTGCGAGACATTTCCAGCCTTATCCGATGCCAAGTTAAAAGAAGGTATTTTTGTTGGGCCGCAGATAAGAACACTATGCAAAGACAAGGATTTTCAAAACACAATGACCAATGTCGAGAAAAACGCCTGGGTTTCATTTAAAGAAGTAATTGATAAGTTTCTTGGGAACTCTAAGGACGAAAACTACGAAAATATTGTTCAAAATATGTTACAACACTTTCATCGTCTAGGTTGTAATATGAGTTTGAAAGTGCATTTCCTGTTTTCACACTTGATGTATTTTCCTGAAAATCTTGTAGCAGTTAGCGAAGAACAGGGAGAGAGGTTTCACCAAGACATTAAGGAAATGGAACGGCGATACCAAGGCAGATGGAGCATAACGATGATGGCGGACTACTGCTGGATGTTAAAACGGGATATGCCCTTAAAAACATACAACCGAATGTCCGGACAACGCAGCTTTCTGGCAAAAAGACAAAGATTTCACTTAAAAAAGACTGAGTAAATTATTTCTTTCCACTTTTTTAACTTGTATTCCACCTTTTTACTCAATAAACAAATAATTTTTTTTAGAAATATCGTTTTTTTTCATTTAATATTTGCAAAAAAACCTTACGTGACAAATAAATGCATAGAATTGAAATCAGCCTACCAAAATTATATAAAATCAGTTTTATAGTATATATATATATATATATAGTATAGTTTTTTTATGAAGATAACTTACAGTTATATTGTAACGTGAGAATTTATTTCACACTGTAGTTCTTTTTTATAAGAACATCTGGCGTACACATATATAGACAAAAACCGTCTGCTATTTATTGGGTTAAAAAATGTGTTTAAATTGTAAAATTTATTCTAAATTTGCGATCTATCTTTTCTTATTATTTAGTTGTAATTATTCTTCCCTTGTAAAGGATTTCTTTGGTATACCGTAAGAGATTTCTAGTTAATTTTTGTTTATTAATCTGTTGTCAAGATTTTTGAAGCCTTTCGTTTTTTATTATCGCAATAATCTTGATAATTTTTGTTTAATTAAAATTGAATCTTTATTACATATACGAATTTCAAATATTTTTCACTTATTATGTATGTATTATGTATGTTATATTTTTATTTCTATATGCTAACGAACAGAATTTTTATTGTGCTAAATATTTGTTAACCTACGAGTTAATTGTTTCCAAGTATTTCTTTTTTTTCTCTTTGCCTTTGGTTTTCCCTTCAGAAAGTTCTTTTCGGGTTGCGCTAGGTTATAGGAGGTACGTCCTCCATGTGACGTACGAACTCTAGTTAAAATTTAACCGTATTTCACAGAGCCACCCTTTTTATCTATTATTATAGTCAGACACTCATTAACGTCTTCACTGAACATAGTCTGGGCCTGGCTAGTTAAATCGTATCTTTACCAGCAACAATACTACATAGGTAAGTCCTTGGATTTCTACAGTGTTTCTGCAGTATAACGTAAAGTATCAGAAGCCAATTTTATGAGATCTATTTTTGCTTTTCACCGGTAGCAGTACTTTATACTATAAAGCCTTCTGTAAAGAAACATTTCGCTGAGTAAAGTGGCGGGCGTTTTAAAATCGTGGAATTTTGAATTCAGGATTTTGCTTATGAAGATCAACAAAACGATGTAGTTCTTCGGACACCCCCAATAAGTAGGTACATAGTTCATAGGAATTTACATTGGTGCAGATAGCTATAGGAGAATACGATATTTCTTGGATTTCAGAAATAAAAAGTATCAACTTGAGATATGAGCTTAAAATTACGATGAAAGTATTGATTAGAATATGATGGATAACCATTAGAACAATTTTAATCTCTCTCATTTTCCTGCGTCTACCTACCGGACGAAAGTGTATTTTATAATTTATGCAAATCTGCTAGTCGGACGAAACTTTAATCGCCCACACAATATACTGTTGGAAATTAGGATTATGTAAGAGATTAAGTAAATTCAGGCATATCGTAAATTTAACACGTAACAATGTATTAACCTTTTAAAGATCGTTAATACAAAAGATAAATACAGCAATTCGGTAGACTCGTTTTTGAAAGTACGACTTCTCACCAAAGACTTTAATATGTTAAATTTACGCCGACGACATCGTTGTCGAAATATGTACACGATTTAGTATTATTAAAGTATTCAAATATTCAGTCATTACAATATTGTTCCTAAAATAGAGCCCATTTAAATACATTAAAGATCACTAGAGTATCACAAACTCTATTTACTTAACGTACAAAGCACGATATCCAAAAAGCATTTGGATTTGGGAACAAACAAAATAACACGACATTATTGCATTACGCTTCGTAAACTCACTGAAAAATCAACTTGTTGTTAAAGATAATGTCTCGGGATGGGTGAAGAACATTAAAATCTGGCTGTGTACAACTCGCCAACGTTTAATAACACGCAGATAATACCTCTTTCTCGTATTTTACGTGTCATATCATCCGGACACGTCGGAAAACTCTTGAATTTGCATTTTAATTTTCACGTTCAACTCTTTAAGACAACCGGGGGAAGAACCGTGAATACTAATTTGCTTTCAGCGTTAACGCTCGAAAGCAAGTTCTTGGTTTTGTTACTAAGTAAATTCGCCAGTCCTGCGGCCTTACCGGGACCTAACCGCCCCTTCCTCAGATAAGAATTGAAGCATGTGTTTCAGTGAAATACCTCCGAGGAATAACCAGAAGGGCATCCGTTGATGTGAATGCTTAGCTTTTTTTTACATTTAGAAACCTGTCTGCTCTTTAATGAAATAATAAATGGTTTTATTCGTTTAAACTTTCTTGAAATAAGCCGGATTTATCGTTAATTAAAATGTCTGCGGTGAAGTCCGCTTTTTTTTAAATGAAAAATGAGTTTGGGATGTGCCCTTTTTTATTTAGTTTAGATGAGATTTCCCTGTTTACATAATTATAAACGAGCTGCTCTTTCGTCCTTAGCTTTCCACGAAACTCGTTTCCCTTTCAGAAGGGAAAAAGTATTTACAAAGGTATTTTCAATAATATAAAATATTATTAAAAATCTGGTGTGAAGAACACAAATACAGGTTCACTATTAATATTTTTTGTGAACGTGTCCGAACATATCCCTCCCCAGAGACGCAGATACGTATTTCGCCTTTCTACAGGCTCATCGGTACGCCCCTGCTGGAGAAAGGATATCTTCAGACACATTCACAAAAAAAAACACATCGCCATATCACAGAAATTATCCAGACCGAGCGTAGAAGTAAATTCAGCGCTGCCTGTTGTCAGACAGCCGAAGTACCTCGCCCTGTTCACATAACCAATGCGAACCAACGACACCCTTCGGCTGTCTGACAACAGGCAGCGCTGAATTTACTTCTACATAAATAAAAGTAATATATACAAGGAGCGGCAAATAAGTACGAACGAAAGTAAAGAACGTTAAATTAGGCAGTAAATTAAATGTGAATTAATTGTGATTAATATAAAATAATCTCTGTATCGAACAATACAGAGTTACCTGTGGAAACGTGTTGGTCGACCACGAGGTTCGCATCATGTATTTGGACAAGTATGCAGAGAGATGTTTGGCAGGAGGACGAATAAATGAATTAGTTAAATTAATATGAATTAGAGTAAATAAAATAATATCACAGTGGAACCCCGATTATCCGTGCGCGCTTTATCCGGGGCGCGGATTATCCGTGGCTGTCGGCCAGAGGCTGGCGCGTGAACCCGTGCAGACGTTCGTCTCGGGGAATCCCCAATTTATGTGTTTAGTATGTATGTATGTACTTTTTTTCGTCATCTATCGACCGGCTCATTAGTTGATCGTAAACAAACGCACAAAATGCAGCGTACCGGTGCTAACGAAAAGCGTAAACGCAATGTTTTAACTATAGAACAAAAAATGGAAATTTTAAAACAATTTGAAAATAACAAAAGCGTTGCAGCATTGGCTAAAACAAATAACATTGGAAAACAAACGGTTCGCGACATTGTGAAGAAGAAAACCGAATTACATAGCTTTGTAGCTAAAGCTGACAGTGCAAAAGCTATTTCTGAGAGGAAGTCTCTAAAAGGATCTACTTTTCGAGAACTTGATGATGCTATGACCAAGTGGTTCTTACAGATAAGATCGGAAGGGGTTCCAATATCAGGATCTATGTGTGCTAGGCAAGCCCAAAAGTTTCACGAACAGCTGAAAATTAAAGGAAACATCTCTGCATCTTCCGGTTGGCTACACAGATTTAAAAAACGTCATGGAATAAGACAGTTAGCTGTTCAAGGGGAGAAACTAAGTGCCGATGATGTAGCTATGGTGGAATTCTGCTATAATTTAGAAAATCTTATAACGGAGCGCGACCTAAAACCCGAACAAGTGTATAACGCAGACGAAACTGGGCTTTATTGGAAAGCAATGCCGAAAAGAACACTTGCTGCAGGCTCAGAAACTAGTGCACCAGGTTAGCTTTACATATTTTTGTACTGTTTTTTTATAATTTTTTAATTTTTTAATTAGGTTTTAAGGTAAGCAAAGACCGTCTAACAGTGCTATGCTGTGCTAATGCATCAGGAACCCATAAGCTTAGGTTAGCTGTCATTGGAAAATCAAAAAATCCGAGGGCTTTTAAAAATGTAAAAACACTGCCAGTTGATTATTATAATCAAAATGGTGCTTGGATGGATCGAGCGATTTTTAAAAAGTGGTTTTTCGAGAAATTTATACCACAAGTTAAAACTTTTCTGCAAGAAAATAATCTTCCACTCAAGGCTGTACTGTTACTGGATAATTCTCCATCGCATCCTGATGCAGAGCAACTAAAGTCAGCAGATGGGGACATATTCGCGGCATATTTTCCTCCGAATGTGACATCTATTGCCCAGCCAATGGACCAAGGTGTTATAGAGACCATGAAAAGGCTTTATAGGAAAGACTTTATGCTTCAATTGTTGGGAGAAAGTGACCTTATGGGATTTTGGAAACGTATGAATGTGAAAGAAGCAACTTATGCTGTAGCTCGCGCTTGGAGTGAAGTTAAAGAGACCAACATTAAAAAAGCATTTTATAAAATAATGACCTTAGAAGATACAGCAGATAGGAAGGTACTGAAGATGATAATCGCTTAAATGAAGGTGAGTTATCAATCGAACACATAGCATCTATAGCCTCACAAATCGAAGACTTGGAAGAAATAGACATCTAAAAAATAAATGAATGGATAGAATGTGATCACCAAGAAAAAGGGTATCAGATTATGGATGAAGATTATCTAAGGCAGACCTCTGAAGAAAGTTCTGACAAAAGTAGTGATGACGATGAAAATAATTTCGTCATCAAAACAAGTCATCGAGAAGCAGGAGATGCAGTAAATATACTTATCAATTATTTTGAAGAACAGCCTGAAACTGATGTTATTCATGTACTTCAACTTAGAAAAATGAAGGAAATTATAAGAGGCAGAATTTACGAAACCCAAAAACAAACAAAAATTACTGATTTTTTTAAGTGATTTTATTCACGTTATTATAGTTCATATAATATGTATATGTAGTACATATTACATATTGCTGTGAATTGTGATTTTAATTGCTTATTTACTTTCAATTCACACTGCAAACTAGATTCCCTGCTATCCTCAGACGGGGTCGCCTTCCTTGAGCTCTCTTAATCTTCAGGGTTTATTCTCACGAATATGTGGTACCAGATATATTAAAACAACAGGCATTAGATAAAGAAATAAAACTAGCATCAACGCCACATACATATAATATCCAAAAAAAAAAAAAAAAATTCTACCTTATCAAGTATAAAGCAGGATTGTGACTTTATTTCGCCGCAAACTTAGAGGAAAACTTGTGTAAAATATTACTTGTACACGAGATAAAAAACCTCTTAAATGAATCCTGAACAAAATTTAAATATAAATATAAACAAAATTTATCAGCTGTCATCAATTACATTACCCCCATAAATCAAACGTCAAATAGAAATTTGTCTATTTGTCGCACGCATCCAAAATTGACCATGCGCAAGAATCACGCATGTAGCAAATAGGTTTCCCGCCTTCTAACACATTACAATAATTTATATGAACAAAAAACTATACTCAAAAAAAAAACAGACTGATAAGTTTTCTTAATATCTTCTCTGATTACAAAATATTATAAACTAGAATTATGAATTTAAGAAGCTTCTGATTGCAATAGAATTATCGCTAAAGACATAAATATAATATTAAAATATACATACATTCATTTTTGTATACGTCACGTCACAAAAACTATTATAAGAGAGACTCCAGATAGGTCATTTAATTCAAATTACAAGTTTCAAAAACTCGTAAACAAATACGTAAATGAATTTTAATCACATCAAAACACTATCAAAAACACACACCGTAATTATCCAAAATTTTTAAAAATGTGAATAAAATTAAGTTTTATCCAATTTCAAATAACACAACCTATCTGCATAAAAACTACCCAGTCTCTCAAGCATGAAGGACCAGGAAACGGCAAACTACCACTACCTAACACAAAATAAATCAACATAACAACAATATATATATCTATATATTATTACAACTTCCAGCTTGGCGCGAACTACGAACATCACACAGGCCCCTACATCCTACAGTCGTGGACAAAAATACACATTATAATAAATTGTTATATAAAATTTTAAATTTTTGTAGTTATTTCTCTGGAATAAAATGTACATATATAAAATATACATATAATATTTTTTATATCTTCTTTTGTTTCTTTCTTCAGGGAAAAATCCATGGCAATATGTATAAATATTAAAACTTTTATTTTTTTGTTACATGTTCAATCACGTTTCTTTTGTTCCTTTGACATACGTACATATATATTTGTTTAAATAAATTATTAAAGAATTAAAAGTGAGGTTTTTGGATTATCCGTGTTTTCGATTATCCGGCAAAGGTTCGGTCCCGGCTGACCCGGATAATCGAGGTTCTACTGTATATATTGAACAATACAGATTACTTTAGAAACGAAGCAATATGTGTTTCTTACATGAAGCAATATGTGTTTCTTACAAGAGTTGGAATAAGAAAAAGGATGAGTTCGATATAATAGAACACTCGTTTGGGAAAAGGTTTTATTGCCCCAAGTGGAAAGGGATCGAAGTTGTCGATGTCTTGAGTAATGAATTAATCAAAAGCGCGGGCTAAAAAGTTGTGATATCGATGAAACAAATATCATTAAAATATCCTCTGTGAAAAGAGCTTTAAAATGATATGCGACATGATATATAAGAGATGACGTACGTAATTTAATTAAATAACTTAATTTAAATGAAAGGTATTTGAGAGAATTGTAACCGAACGTTAGATATGAGTTGACCGTTCTCAGTCAGGTAGATTTCGAAAGGTCCGTCGGCTAGTGCAATAACAAAAGAAAGGCTTTCTCTTTGCAAACGAATATATACAGAAAATGCCTAAGTTTAATTTAATATTTTAAATTGGAAATATATTTGTAGAAGAAATATAATTTAAAATTAAATTAAACATTCTTATATACACGAGGTGTAACAATTTATAATGTATAAATACAGGCACATGTACTGTTAGAAAATATTGTACATTATTTACTTGCTACTGTTAAAATCGAAAACCAGTAGCGAAATTTTATTTTAAAACTTTTACAACGAGACCATATCATTTATGGTAAATATGTCATCACTAGAGCTGAGGATTTTTGCTGTAAGGCAGGACCGTATGTAGTGCATCCCCACCGGCGTATAATCAATACAAATGCAATTAAATTCTGGTATTTGAAAAATGATTATATGTATTACCTTAGTATTAAAATAAACCATCCATTTTTTATTACTAATACATGAAAGAAGTTTCTGAATCGATAGTTTATAAATAGTTCTACGAATTTTGAAAAAAATGTATGGGTGTACATGCACCAGTATGCATATACTTGCCGGTAAGCGATTTCTGTATGAAAGGATTACTGTAGTAAATAGCAATAAAGAAGATATGCATTATATTTCGTTTAGAGTACCTAATTGATTTTGTTGAATGTTATATAATATAACAATAACATCATGCGTTTGAAATTCGTTTACGTTAGACAACCTAAATAAACACACATATATGTATGGATGTTTTTATTGATTGTTAAATATAAAAAAAAAACGCAGAAAAGAACAAAGAGACGATCATGTAAATACATATACCGAGGCAGTTAGTTTACTTAGTGTTCGGGCACATAGTCTGCCGTCTTTATTTATAATAATAGTTCTTAACGACAGTAATAAAATTTTCTAAGAATAGGGGCTTTACTTCAGCTCCAAAATGTCCATTTTCGATCAATTATGGAAGTTATTCGTAGAGTTGCACACTTTGTCTCGAATGCATGTATTGTAAGGACGGCTTGTCGTTAAAATATTACGATTCGTTTTAAGTTTAAATTGAATTCACAACCAAATACAAATACATGCGTATTATTATTTATGATCCATAAATACAAATGGCTATTATGATTTTGTATAATAACAATATCCAGTGCATACTAAAATATCACTCTATTAATTTATGAGATCCGGCAAATCATTTCAGAGAATATTTAGATAAATAGTTAAATGTGGGGATGCACTACATACGGTCCTGCCGTACCGCAAAGATCCTCAGCTCTAGTCATCACTCTATTTACTATTATGATCCTGTTCCAAAACATCGTAACGATCTTGTCGGTGTGTTTTACGTTTGTATGGGTGTCGGTTGCTTTATCTCTCTCTAAACCGTTGCTTCTATAGTTAATATGTCGTCGCAGTCACACCTTTATGCAAAAATAAGGTTTACATTTGGTACGCCCTTTAGAGTTCTTTTGTTTACAATAACGATCAAACACACTTTAGCTATAGTGCCATTTTAATTATACGATACTAAATAATGATTTAATTGCATTTTCGTATTCGTCGAAAAATTAATTAGCGTCGTAAAATGTAGAAAGCAATATTTACATTCACATTTACTTCGCGAAAATGTAATTAATTTGCAATATTTACATTCACATTTACTTCGCGAAAATGTAATTAATTTGCAACAAATGCCGACTACAGGCAAAAAATATTAATATCTGTTTCCTTAATATAACTTAGGGCTTCCCGAAGTATTCGCAACAACAGTCCTTAATAGCTCAAGTGGCAGAGCAATGGTTCGGCAAACTATGGACGTGGGTTCGAATCCTGGTTAAGGGCGAACTTTTTCAATTAAAAATTCGAATAATTAGCGTCGTAAAATGCAGAAAGCAATATTTACTAGTAGTGACTATTAAGTTTAATACCCGAAACTAATATAAATAAGTAAATCAAGTTCGATTGCTTAGGCACAATTTAATTTAATAACACTCTGGCTATTAAAGTAAGGAACAGCTTACATCTTAGATGTGTTTACATTTCATTATCGCTGCGGGTATTTAGTCAGACTAAAATAAGTTGAAACAAACTATAATATAACTTCAGGGTAGGGCAGTGTCACGGAAAGTTCCATTGCATAGATGTTTTAAAATAAAAAGGAAGTCATCGATCTTTATTCTCAATAGGCAGCGGCTTTGCATATGCAACAATATTAATATTTGCAATATTTTTCAAGATCTTCTCCATAACAAGTGTTCATTTGAAAAGTCAATCTAATAGCATGTGGTTTACTGAGAACATTTTGAAGTATGTCGTAAATTAAAATTTACTACTTAACCTACGAAGTCGTATATTTTGACAGTTTCATAAATACAAATAAATAACAAATAATAGGTATTTATTGAAAACTATAACAAATGTTGAAAATGTTGTCCTTCAAGATCAATGCACTCTAAAATCCTCCGTACAAAATTTCTGATGATATTCTGCAACATTACTGGATTGTTATTAATTTCCATGCATTTCTGTTCGATTCTCTGTAGCATATCATTCAAATTCAATATAGGTGTTCGAAATATGTTATTTTTTAGATAAGGCCACAAAAAGAAGTCGCAAGGTGTTAAGTCGCATGAACGTGCAGGCCAGGCAATTTCAGTATTTCGACTAATTATACGCTCATAAAAAAATTGTCTTAAATAATCCAAAGATTCTGCAGTACAGTGACAAGGTGCTCCGTCTTGTTGGAAATATGCATTTTGAAATTCATCATCATTCAACTGATTGACAAATGGTTGTAAAATTTCCGTACGGTACCTTTGAGCATTTAACGTTCCCTGAAAAAATATTGGTCCAATGATTCGCCTTTGGCTTATCGCTGCCCAAACACCAATTTTCTCTGGATGTAGCGATTCTTCATTAATTATATGTGGATTTTCACTACTGCAAGTTCTTATATTTTGTGAATTTAGGTATCCCGTTTTATAAAACCTTGCTTCACCAGTAAAGATGACTCTTTGCGAAAGTTCTCCATTATTGTTCATATTTACTAACCAATTACAAAACTGTAGTCTACGTGGGTAATCAATTTCTAACAATTCTTGTACTGCTGTGACACGGTATGGATAAAGTTGCATATCTTTTTTTAATAACTTGTGAGTTGTACCAACAGAAAGGTTTATTTGTTGACTCAAATGTCGAACAGATGTTTGTCGTTCATTTTCCATTATTTCTTCAACACGATTGACAACTTGAGGTGTACGTTTCTTAACTGCTCCGCTGCCTGATTTTCTTAAGAGACTACCAGTTTCAGAAAAAAGTTTTAAAGTTCTATCCAAAGTATTCTTAAATTGTATATAATCTATTACAAAATGTGGAAACTCAACTTGAAATTCTAACATGCAATCTTGAACTGAATAAACCCATAAACCATCAATTTTATTACCACTTCGAAAATAAGCCTGGACTAAAAAAACTTTATGTTCTAAAGTGAAAGCCATTTTAAAACTGAGAAGCAATTTATTTAAACCAGAATCGACGCACGATTATTTTATGCACTAACTGATATTTGTGATTGACATTATCAAATGTCATTTGGATTTACGTTTACGGAACAACAAACACATATTAATATATTTGCGTCTTATTCTATCAAAGTTTTAAAGTAACCTAGATTGACTTTTCAAATGAACACTTGTTATAAGCAGTATATATTTATGTAATGTAATCTTAGTAATTTTTGTTTTTATGATTCTTTTTTATTCTTACAGCTGGAAGTTTACACACGACTAAGGGATTCGAAGGATACAAACCTTCAGATTGCCTTCCAGGTTCGTCGTTCCGCTTCCTAGGACCCTCAGTGCGAATAGCAGTGCCCCTGACTATACTTTGGGGCACCGCCTGCTCATTATTAACGGCTCTCATCGTACAGACCATCAGAACTTTAACTTCGTTGCCGAATAACAGTCAAGCCAGCCGGGACAACACAAAGAAGGATCTCGCAATTTTAGCGACCATCGAACTCACACTGTCGATCATAACATTATTGTCCGTTATTTTTTTGCTAAGAATCGATTGTAAATACGATCCAGATTGATGCGAACTGCCCGCCCATCCTCAGGGACACAACGTCGGCGTTAGTGTTATCGGAGGTACGGGCGGGCTTTCATTAGAACCGGGCCCCAGCGGAACTAGCAGCCGTGTCACCAGAGTGGCTTGGGTCGTTTAGTTCACAACCATTTATCATGACATAATAATAATTTATTATACAAATCTGAAACTTGACTGTGATTGTTAGATTTTAATAGTGACATTTTGATGTTTCCTAGATTATAAATGATACTTAGGATGTTATATGAAAAGTTTAATTTAAAAACGAAGGAGAAATGCGTTATTTCGTCTGTCTTACTTTATAATAATCTTTTAATAATTTTATTAAATTAGGAATGAAGAATTAAGGTCCACTTCCGGGGTGCCTTACCTTGGTTTATATACATTACCGTTCACCGAAGTTTAGCGAGACAGAAGAATTATTTAAAAAAATACAAAAGAAATGACTACAAACTACAAAATAAAATGTATTATACAAGGTGTCTTAGAGAATTTTACAGTTTTTTTTTCTAATTTTGCTTAGCTATCATCAGTTTTCTTAACTAACTTGATTTAGAATATAAAATTACATTTATTGGAAGTATTCATGAATGGAAAATTAAATGATCTAGATGTCGCCAATTTGGCACACTTCCAAGCGATGGCTTAGATTTTCCATTATTCTTGTGCATAATTCAGGAGTAATGGCTTCAACCTCTTCTTCTGGATACAATTTTTTAACTGAATCAAATTTGCTAGGACATTATTATAGACTCAATTCTGAAGAGAGCCCCACAAAAAAAAAATCGTTTGGAGCCAAATCCTGGCTCCTTGGTGGCCAGTTAAGTCGCCTTTTCATGATGTAAATATATCCAGAAACGACTCTCTTACAGCTTGTAACGCTGTATTTGATGTATGACTAGTAACCCAATCTTGCTGCACCCACCACTGTTCATTAAAATCAACAAATTCTTGGAGAAAAAACATTTGATTGGCAAAGTTTTTAAAGGACGTAATTTCAAGTCTTCTTTTAATATGCGAAAAACAGTAGACCTGCATAACCGAAGCATATTTTCGCACGTCAATATTTTGATTAGTGCGCACAATTTGCGGGAGTCCAGCAGGGCAAATATTTATAGTCGAATTAATTTTGTTAAATTCCTGTATCCAGGACTTGATTAGATTGGTAGTACGTGCTTCATTAACGTTGTGAAGAGAATAACGAGCACGAAACGAATTCATAAAAACTGCGGGCACAAAGCATACATTGATGGGTATCAAACCGTTCCATTGTGAGATATGTTAATCCTAACATTAAATTTCCAAGGCTTGTTCTATTCATTTCAAAATACCAGGTAATTATATCTCAACACACTTTCATGCTATACATAAAATAAAAATGCAAAACCTCTGAGACGTCTTGTATAATAACATAATAGACAAAGAAAAATAATTCTAAATTAATAATTAAATAAATAAGGAGATTATGAATTATTTAATTAAACTCGTTCTTCGTCTTAATATCTTTATTTAGATCTGACTTGCAAACTTCCGCTGTCATTGTCCATTCCTGACCCGGAACATTTCCTGTATAACTCCGTTCCAAACTAACAAACTTTCAATTCCAATGTAATCTAGCATTTCTGAGATGTCCTTGGAATTATCCTCTGTTAGAACTGAGAACTGTCTGAACAACACGTATCATTCTTTTAGTTAAACTTTGGATTGCAAAAATAAATTGCATGTCGATGCGACAATTCACATCAAGCTTTGATACAAAATAATACAAATCTGTATCAAAACAAATTTGTATCTGTATATGCATGGACACACAGTACGTATTTACCAGCTTTTGCTTCAACTACCAGACGCATGCGTTTCTGTGTAACCACTTTGTCAATGATAGGTTTACGAAGACAAAAGACTGTAGGTACACTTGCGGTCATGTAGCAAGTTTTGTCCTATCCGAAGACATCAGATAACCTCATGCCATCTGACGGACAAAACCGACCACGCCGGTGCAAAGTGATTCTTCTCGAATAGCTAAGCTATTACTGGAAAAGAAGAAAAAATACGCATATATTACTGTGAGTCCATTAACTCGTCGCCAGGTGGCGTAGTATAGCAAAAACAAATTGCATGTCGATGCGACAATTCACATCAGGCTTTGATACAAAATAATACAAATCTGTATAAAAACAAATTTGTATCTGTATATGCATGGACACACAGTACGTACTTACCAGCTTTTGCTTCAACTACCAGACGCATGCGTTTCTGAGTAACCACTTTGTCAATCATAGGTTTACGAAGACAAAAGACTGTAGGTACACTTGCGGTCATGTAGCAAGTTTTGTCCTATCCGAAGACATCACATAACCTCATGCCATCTGACGGACAAAACCGACCACGCCGGTGCAAAGTGTTTCTTCTCGAATAGCTAAGCTATTACTGGAAAAGAAGAAAAAATACGCATATTACTGTGAGTCCATTAACTCGTCGCCAGGTGGCGTAGTATAGTAAAAACAAATTGCATGTCGATGCGACAATTCACATCAAGCTTTGATACAAAATAATACAAATCTGTATAAAAACAAATTTGTATATGTATATGCATGGACACACAGTACGTATTTACCAGCTTTTGCTTCAACTACCAGACGCATGCGTTTCTGAGTAACCACTTTGTCAATCATAGGTTTACGAAGACAAAAGACTGTAGGTACACTTGCGGTCATGTAGCAAGTTTTGTCCTATCCGAAGACATCACATAACCTCATGCCATCTGACGGACAAAACCGACCACGCCGGTGCAAAGTGTTTCTTCTCGAATAGCTAAGCTATTACTGGAAAAGAAGAAAAAATACGCATATTACTGTGAGTCCATTAACTCGTCGCCAGGTGGCGTAGTATAGTAAAAACAAATTGCATGTCGATGCGACAATTCACATCAAGCTTTGATACAAAATAATACAAATCTGTATCAAAACAAATTTGTATCTGTATATGCATCGACACACAGTACGTATTTACCAGCTTTTGCTTCAACTACCAGACGCATGCGTTTCTGTGTAACCACTTTGTCAATGATAGGTTTACGAAGACAAAAGACTGTAGGTACACTTGCGGTCATGTAGCAAGTTTTAAGTTTTGTCCTATCCGAAGACATCAGATAACCTCATGCCATCTGACGGACAAAACCGACCACGCCGGTGCAAAGTGATTCTTCTCGAATAGCTAAGCTATTACTGGAAAAGAAGAAAAAATACGCATATTACTGTGAGTCCATTAACTCGTCGCCAGATGGCGTAGTATAGCAAAAACAAATTGCATGTCGATGCGACAATTCACATCAAGCTTTGATACAAAATAATACAAATCTGTATCAAAACAAATTTGTATCTGTATATGCATGGACACACAGTACGTATTTACCAGCTTTTGCTTCAACTACCAGACGCATGTGTTTCTGTGTAACCACTTTGTCAATGATAGGTTTACGAAGACAAAAGACTATAGGTACACTTGCGGTCACGTAGCAAGTTTTGTCCTATCCGAAGACATCAAATAACCTCATGCCATCTGACGGACAAAACCGACCACGCCTGTGCAAAGTGTATCTTCTCGAATAGCTAAGCTATTACTGGAAAAGAAGAAAAAATACGCATATTAATGTGAGTCCATTAACTCGTCGCCAGGTGGCGTAGTATAGCAAAAACAAATTGCATGTCGATGCGACAATTCACATCAGGCTTTGATACAAAATAATACAAATCTGTATAAAAACAAATTTGTATCTGTATATGCATGGACACACAGGACGTATTTACCAGCTTTTGCTTCAACTACCAGACGCATGTGTTTCTGTGTAACCACTTTGTCAATGATAGGTTTACGAAGACAAGAGACTATAGGTACACTTGCGGGCATGTAGCAAGTTTTGTCCTATCCGAAGACATCAGATAACCTCATGCCATCTGACGGACAAAACCGACCACGCCTGTGCAAAGTGTATCTTCTCGAATAGCTAAGCTATTACTTACTGGAAAAGAAGAAAAAATACGCATATTAATGTGAGTCCATTAACTCGTCGCCAGGTGGCGTAGTATAGCAAAAACAAATTGCATGTCGATGCGACAATTCACATCAAGCTTTGATACAAACTAATACAAATCTGTATCAAAACAAATTTGTATCTGTATATGCATAGACACACAGTAAGTATTTACAGGCTTTTGCTTCAACTACCAGACGCATGCGTTTCTGTGTAACCACTTTGTCAATGATAGGTTTACGAAGACAAAAGACTGTAGGTACACTTGCGGTCATGTAGCAAGTTTTGTCCTATCCGAAGACATCAGATAACCTCATGCCATCTGACGGACAAAACCGATCACGCCGGTGCAAAGTGATTCTTCTCGAATAGCTAAGCTATTACTGGAAAAGAAGAAAAAATACGCATATTACTGTGAGTCCATTAACTCGTCGCCAGGTGGCGTAATATAGCAAAAACAAATTGCAAGTCGATGCGACAATTCACATCAAGCTTTGATACAAAATAATACAAATCTGTATAAAAACAAATTTGTATCTGTATATGCATGGACACACAGTACGTATTTACCAGCTTTTGCTTCAACTATCAGACGCATGCGTTTCTGTGTAACCACTTTGTCAATGATAGGTTTACGAAGACAAAAGACTGTAGGTACACTTGCGGTCATGTAGCAAGTTTTGTCCTATCCGAAGACATCAGATAACCTCATGCCATCTGATGGACAAAACCGACAACGCCTGTGCAAAGTGTTTCTTCTCGAATAGCTAAGCTATTACTGGAAAAGAAGAAAAAATACGCATATTACTGTGAGTCCATTAACTCGTCGCCAGGTGGCGTAGTATAGCAAAAACAAATTGCACCGGCGTGGTCGGTGGACTTGACATTGACGTAGCTTCTACGCCTACACCGATAAAAAACTGGGTGGCCCAGTATGACCGCCTTCCCGAACACTGAAACTTTTGTCTGAAACATATTTCGATATGATTAATCGTTTGAGTGCTATTGCTCTGTAACACTTTATGTGCCCCACCCGGTATAGTATATCTGATGTATAATGGTAATCGCCTTCATGCTCGTAGCGAAGGCGGAGTATGCAAACCTGAAGTCATTTCTGCTGTTGGTCCACTGAAAGTTGCTTTGGAACCCACCCACTAACTTTACTTTATTTTAAGTTTGTCGTGAACAATAGTGTGAACACTACCAATACGAATACTAGTGTTTACAATCCTAACAATTTCCTTCACAGATATTCGCCTATTGCTCCGTATCAGTTGGTCAACTTTTTGAATGTTCCCAAGATTGATAGCAGGCGCTGAACGCGCAGCATGTGGCAAGTTCGACATGCGTTCACGACCATCCTGGAAGGAAAAGGAAAGTAAAGTACATGTCAAATTTAAATTGCCTTCATATTCGTAAAAAGCAGCCGCTCAAAAGATTTAACAAGTTTATTTTTCTTAGTATCAGTTTTAAATTGATAAAATTGCTTAAATACGAAATATTAAATTTAAACTTCATTTCTTTCATAATTATTTGTTTTTTTCTGCATTCCTAATCGACTAAACTTCCGTGAGGGGTAGTGTATATTGATAAATGCTTTTCATAAAAACGAATTTTATTTTTATTTTTTATCGAGTCCATATCAAAAATAATATTAGTACTGTATGTTTCCTAACACTATTAGTTTATTACTTATTAATTATATTATTTAATAAAAATATATGTACTTTAAGTGGTGTTGTTAAACCGTAAACTGAGTGGTAAAGACTTATTCATATAGAACATAACAAGAAATTAGACACAAATTCGAAAATTATTTCAATAAAAACGTTCTTAAAAATCGCCTCCCAAAAATAATTAATAAAATCCATCACGAAGAGTGCTAAAAATAATGTATAGATGTCATAAGAATTTGTGTGTTGTGTCAGTAAAATTCATAATAAACGATTAGGTATACAATAACTATTTTAATAAAAAGCAGTATCTAAATACGATATTAAGTTAAAAAAAAATATTACTATGTCACACAGTGGCTTTTGCAACTTCTACTTTAAACTAAAAATTTAAAACAAAAAAAAGAAGCCACTAGGTGACTAGAATTGAAATTAAATCGAGACGGCCATGAAATTAAAAATTAATGTTTGAAGTTGAAATTTTTCCTGTATAATTGAAATATATTACTGTCTCTTACTGTATATTACAAAAAAATTAGGACAAAATTTTTTTGGGATTAGTCGATTTCATATCAAAAATGTATAAAATATTGTATAAAAGTCATTGTATTTTAGAGTTTTTTTTATGTTAAAATACGTTGAGTAACTTCCTCTTTTTTAACAGTTTTAAGTTAATAAATAACCATGTTTTTCATGTAGTGTCGATTCTTTTTGAAAACTTAAAATATGCGGGGATTCCCGTTCTTTTATACTTCGAGTTTTCTTTTTTTGTATTTGCTAATACTAATTCATGTATTTTTGATTTGTTGTGGAAGATACTTTTAACGGCACTAATTCCAAAATATTTTAAACGATCTTTTGTCTAATAAGTAGAGAACGGATGCAATTTCCATAAAACGCAATCGGCAATTGGAATTGTGTATAACGTCGCTCAGTACATCCCGGCGTAATTCAATGAAGTATTTGTTTGACTTACTCGGACACCTGGTCTCGCCGCGATAACAATGGACAAGCCAGCTATTGTATTCGGAGAATATAGTGTTTTTTAAAGTGTTTTCATGAGCGTAGATAGAAGCGGGGTTTTTATAATGTATTTTATTTATTAGTTTATATTTCGTAAGATAAATAAAGTGCTGTGAGTAAGTTTCTTGTTTTCATAGTTTTAACTGTTAATTACATCGTAATTTTTGAGATATATCCTGTTTAATATCGTTTGATTGAATCTACTTCTCCCAATTATTTAGACGTAAGTGTGCATTGAATTTCGTTCAATTTCAATAACTTTCGCGTGCATTAGTTTTCATTTATTTAGACCTAGAGCATTGTTTAAGTTACTTTTTCAGATATGATACGGAAGAACGTCGAGAACGGCATCGTAAAACAATGGCGAGTTGGATTGACGGTCATACTGATTGTATGTCCATTGTCAGTGATTCCGAAATTTATTACAAAATCCGTAAAATATCGTCAAAAATTCGTCACTTAGGATCGCAAACACATCTGAACTCTGTAAAACTTTTATGGCGGCTAATATTCCATTAAATAAACTTAGCAATCCCACTTTAAAAATATTTCTGAAAAAATATACTGGTCGAAATGTTCTTGATGAATCAACTTTACGCAAATATTATGTTTCTAGGTGCTATACGAGAACAGTAGAACGTATTAGAAGCCATCTTTTAAATCAATACATATGGATAAGCGCCGACGAAACGGTGGATATGTTAGGACGCTGTGTGGTAAATGTTGTAGCTGGTGTACTACATCCAACTATTCCATATAACGCATATGTAATAGCAACAAAAGTTATAAATACAGTTGATGCGGAAACATTTCGTAACACTGCTAAAGGAGGATGCTAGAAGTATTGGTGAGTGCAAGGAGCTCACACAAATCCCAAATTTTAAAAATCAGTTGTACTTTCTTCACGAACACTTTGAAAAATTGCCAAAACTAATCACTTATTTTGAAAATCGAAATCTCAAATTAAATGACGGATTAACCACATTAGATGTGGCTGTTAATAATTTGAAAAGTATTCCAAGTGACTTCGGATGTGGCCTTCGGCAAAAGTTTGAAGCAATTCTTAATAGAAATCCAGATTTAATTACATTGCAGCAATTATGTATGGAGACAATTTCACAAAATTTAACGGCTAAATATGAAGAAATAAAAGAATATTTCCAGTATGCACCTATAACCAGTTGCGATGTAGAAAGGACGTTTTCTATTTATAAGGATGTACTTAATTCAAAGAGAACAAAATTGACAGAAGAAAACCTTGAGAAACTATTGCTAGTCAATATTAATACTCCTTTACTCAACTTGAACGACAAAATGAACAAATAAAAATGTTCCAATTAGAGAAATAAAATTAAAAACTTTAAAAATACAACTTTTCAACAAATACATATGTATTTCGTAATTTTATAGATCACCACCCGTTTGTTTTCCAATTATATAAATAAAATTAAAAACTTTATAAATACAACTTTTCAACAAATAAATATGTATGTATTTCGTAATTTTATAGATCATCACCCGTTCGTTTTCCAATTATATAATGTGTGTATAAATTGTCGCAAAAGCTACACGCAGCGACGTTCTTCGTTTGGTTCTGAATAAAAAATCTTAATGTTAAAATGTCGTATCATGCTTCGTTTGTTTTCACGGGATTCTGGAAGTTCAGACTTTTAGTGCGTAAATAACCTTTGCTCTTCGATATCTGTTAATAGAGATAGATGCAATTTAGTTTAAAGAAAAAATTTTTACTAGTATTATTTCGTAAACGTTTTCTTGTTGATTTAAAAGCTTGTTTTAAACATTTATTCATTAACGTACTTCCACGAAAAACACATTTGGCAACGTTGTAGAACAATAAGTTTGTATTTCAAAGTGAGTTCAATCAAAATCATTACTGTTAAATTTTGACATTTACGAATTTACGAAGCATGAAACGACATTTTAACATTAAGATTTTTTATTCAGAACCGAACGAAGAATGTCGCTACGTGTAGCTTTTGCGACAATTTATACACACCTTGTATAAATAAAATTAAATATTTCAGAAATACAGCCTTTCGCCAGTACTGCACTGGGTGGTAAGCGTGTCCGTTCTCTACTAATAAGATATATTTATTGTGTATTTTTCTTTAAGTTAGTTTGTACAATAACAAATAACCAACGCGTACATATTTCTAGTCAATACATATTTGTGTACCTAAAGTATGTAAAATAAAAATCCTTTTACATAAAATAAAATTGTTTTTCTTTTAAATTGTGAATTTCAGCTATTTTACTAACATTTTAGGAAATAATTATACAACGTGTTTCAAAAAGAATTACATCTAGTTGTCCATGAATTTCTCCTATAAATTATGATGTTCTGTATTCTTGAAATGCGGATATAAATTAAATGATACGAAGGTTATCTACCTGTCACTGTCAAAATTTATCATTGAGAGATATGGTGATGAAATTAATAACAAGTACAATTAGATTATTAATTTATTTAATAAGAAAACTTTAAAGATTGGGATATTAATCAAACAACCAAAGTAAATAACTAATTTGTATAAATTTTAAATATTATAATTTATAACATGTGTTCAAAATGGTCACCATTCTGTTGAATGTATAATGCAAAACGACATTTCATGTTGTCAAAAATATTCGGCTATACATTTGGTGTTATTTCATTACATTTAATTGTAATTATATTCATCAAATCATTTAAGTTATTCATTCTTGTCAAATATACTTCATTTTTTAACAATCCGAAAATAGAAAAATCTAAACACAAATTCTAACCTAAAAAATATCATATTCGATTGGTAATAATTAATAATAATTGTAACGAGTGTTCAGAAACATTCGAAGTCAAAGTAAAGTAGTCCTTGAAAATATGATGTCATGTCATTTACATTTTCATGAAATAGATTACTGTAAAGTGGCGGCATCATATTTAGTTTAGCCAATATTAGAGGGCACTGAGATAGATATATTTTTTAATTTACCATTATTTACATTTATAATAAAAATTTTACTAGAATTTATTCTTGTATTAAATCCGCAGGCAAGTTATTTATTTATTTCGTATTAAAAGCCAAATCGAAATTTAGAAATTAGTACAAATCATTTTTATTATAAAAAAGGTGGCAATATGGATTTAACATTTTCCTGAAATAGATTACTGTAAAGTGTCAGCATCATATTTTCCCTCTCCAATAATAGAGGTCACTAGTATAGATTATTTTATCTACCATAATTGAAGAATTTTATTATGATTTATTATTGCAACAAAAATTTTTTATAATCAAATTTTATATCAAAGTATAGGTTCCTTTATATGTTATCTTGTATTAATATATATCTACAAATATATTTTATACTTAAAGCTATGTCTACTCTTGTATTCAAAACACCATTTAAATCAAGTAAACATTTTTTATTAGTTTTTTTATCGTTAAAAAACGGACTTTCTGTCATTTAGACAAATAGTGATTATAAATTATTATAATATGTGTTTTTAGAATGTTCCTGTTCCCATCTTCTTTTAATTCTTAAATTTCTGCTCCTATTGTAATGATATAAAGTGCAATTTCCTCAATAGGAAGTTGCATAAAAAATGCATTGTAAGTTCTGTTAGGAAATAAAAAAAGGTCGCAATATGAATTTAACATTTTCCTGAAATAGATTACTGTGCCGTTGTGGCGATGTTTTCTCTCTTCAATAATAGAGGTCACTAGTATAGAATTTTATTAAGATTTATTATTGGAACAAAAATTTTTTATAATAAAATTTTAGATCTAAGTATAGATTCCTTTATATGTCAACTTGTATTAATGTATATCTAGAACTATATTTTATACTTAATGCTGTGTCCTCTTGTATTCAAAAAAAATAGCGAACACCATTTAAATCAAGTAATCATTTTTTATTAGTTTTTTTATCGTTAAAAAAACGGACTTTCTGTCATTTAGACAAATAGTTATTATAAATTATTATAATGTGTTTTTAGAATGTTCCTGTTCCCATCTTCTTTTAATTCCTAAATTTGTGCTCCTATTGTAATGAAATAAAATGCAGTTTCCTCAATAGGGAAGTTGCATAAAATTTTAAATGCATTGTAAAGTCAAGTATAGATATATTTTAAATCTACCTCAATTCCAGAATTTTATTAAGATTTATTATTAGAGGAAAACTTTTTTATAATCAAATTTTAGATCTAACTTGATCTAAGTCGTGAATGTCAAAAATTTAAAATTTTGTAATGTGTAAATAAAATTTTCATCATTTTGATAACAATGTCATATTTGGCAAATCCATAGTCAGTTTATTTCTTAAAATGCCACAATTATAATTTATTATAGTTTTTTTAGTTTTTTTTTTTGTACTATACTACTCTATTTTTAAAGTAGAGACGAATTTCTGAACAGACCACTTTGACAGTGAAATCTCATTGGTTGAAAGCAATTTGGCCTTGCTTTCAACCAATGAGATTTCACTGTCAAAGTGGTCTGTTCAGAAATTCGTCTCTCTACTTTAAAAATAGAGAATTTTGACGTAAAATTTTTAGTTCCGATATTCTAAATGATATTTTTGAAATTGAAATAGAGCAGGACACTATCTGCAGTTTTATTAATAATTTTTTTAAATTTACTATTTTTGCAATACATTTTGCATTCTACGTCAATAATTGGTTGGAGTAGCGTTTAAAAAATGTTTACACCGTTTAAAATGGTTTGGTATTTAAGTGTCGTGAGTTTTCAAGGACTGCAATATACAAAGACAAATAAATCAGAGTCAAATATATTTATAAATAAAATAGTCATAGTTCTTATTATTATAGGACAAACCTCTAAACTTAAGGTAACTAACTAATACTTTCACCAAAATGTCTTACATTTAAAAAATTTTGCAATAATTTAGAAAACAGTGGGTGGCATATTATCTCAAGAATACGGTGGATGTCGCAATACTTTTTGGTCTAATTCTGTAAATTTTCCACAAACTCCACAAAGAAGCACTTTACCAAAATTCAAGATTCTCTGTATATAAAGCCCCATTCTTCTCCACTTTTTGCCTTGCCTTTCTCTAGGACCGACTCGGTACATAGCTGTTTACATGAATGTATTACATTGCGACTTTATGTTAATGGGATATTTTCTTAAATCTAATTAATCAACCCTTCTCTAATTTACTTCAAAATACTTATCTTTTATTGCGTATTTTCAACTAATTGTACAAATATATATTTAATAGTTGTAAATAATAGTTATTTTCATTTTAACAGTAAAACCACATTATTATTATTATATCAGAGATAAATTAATTCTGGGAATTTTTTACATTCTTTCTCGGTCGTGTACAAGCTAGTGTAAAGTAATTGAATTCTAAGATGTACTAAGATGCTTAACCCTTAACTGGTGAGCGTCATTTACGTTACGTTCGTGGTGACCCAGGGTCTGACAGACCCTATGTGAAGATCTACATTATGTAGATTATTTTGACATAAGTGTCGCAGTGAATTTCGTTAAGTCTCAATAACTTACGCATACATTTTTAATTTAACCCTTAACTGGTGGGCGTCATTTACGTTACGTTCGTGGTGACCCAGGGTCTGACAGACCCTATGTGAAGATCTACATATATATGACTATTTATTTGAAAATTTTTGATAATATCGGTTTATCCCATATCATTCTCTGTATTTGTATTGAAATATGAACAATAAAAGATCGCTTGTATTAGAAAATATTTATTACAGAAATTCAACTAAATCGAAACCTTTTCGGAACAGAACAATTATCTGAAATGTTTTTAGCTTAATAAAATGTATAAAAGTATGTTATATTTTGCACATAAACATTTCAAATCGAACACCATATACAAAAATAACAAAATCACAATGCTGAAAATTTTAACAACAAACTTTATCGAGAGTTTTTATAAACAGTTATTACATATATTCTTACTGCACTGCAAACAAACTGGCTTCCTACACCGTACACAATGTGTTTTTGTCTTCCTGTCCTTAGAATATGGACAAATGTAGCATCTTTTCCTTTTTGAGGTACCATTTTCAACTTGCAGATTCGGTATAGTATCAGTAATGCCCAGAATAGTTCCCATGACTGTTTTTAACCCTTTTTGTATAGATGGATTGTTATATCTCGTGTGTATAAAGGGTTTTCCAAGAGCATCCGCTAAACGTTTTATAAACTCAAACCGCTGTAATTTTTCACAATCTCTGTAGGATTGATGAAGAATGAAAGCGTTGCACGAAGCAATATCCATAATTGTAAAAAAAATGGCTATAAAAATGGCACATAGGCCATCGTCTAGTGCGGCGCGAGGATGAGTAAACGCTACACTTTTGATCCAGTGAATCGACACCTCCTTTGGTGCTATTATAAAAACTTATGATTTCTGGTTTTCCAGTGGATTCATCTAAACTAGCAGTGTGGTGCATACTAGAAATAACAACTGCTTTATTCTTTTTTGGCACAAATGATACCAAAGACATATCTTTGGTGAAACCATACATTGTAGACAAAACTGGTCGCTTCTTTGATGCTAAAAATTGTGGCAGTATTTCTTTTTTGTTTTTTCTTATCGTACCTACATAAGTTAGTCCACGATCGAGTAGCTCCTGGACTAATTGAACAGAAGTAAACCAGTTGTCGCAGGTGATATTTCGATTCGTTTTTTCGATTGGTTTAGCAAGTCTAATTACTGCTTGCGTAGGAATATTCAATTTCGTTCTTCTTCAGACAAAGTAGCTCCATCACTTGCCTTTCCACAGTACAAATATGCGTTATAAAAATAATTATTTCGTGCATCAGTAAGACAAATAAGTTTCAACCCGTACTTATTCGGTTTATTAGGCATATACATTTTGAATCGACAACGCCCTCTGAAACCAATTAACATCTCATCTACAGTAACCGAATTACCCACTGTACCTATAGACACTCTGACAGTTCTCGACGAATGTTGTAAAAATAAAAGATATCGCAGCACTAGGATCTTCAGGTAAACGTTCATGCCTGGTCCGGAAATTATCAAACCTAAGACAAGCTAATATAACAAAAAAACGCTTACAAGACATAGCGCAACGAAATACATCCATTCCTGTGCCATCTGCAGCAAACAAAGATTGAAGTCTCTCATGACCTGACTTGAAAATTTGAGTATATAAAAGTAATCCGAGAAATGCACAGAATTCCTCTCGAACAACATTTTTCAATTCAGGCCTATTAGGTTCTTTGAATTTGAGACGGTACTCGCCAAGCTTTTCATTTGTCCATGTGAGTATTTCATCGACAATATCATCGGTGAATAGAAAGTTCCAGGCATCTATCGGGTCAGCCTTATTACCTAAATTTCCAGCAGAACCTTTTAGCCCAGGCAAATGAGTAACAATGTTGTGTGCTCGCGTTCGTACGCGTGGGTTCGGTGGCTCCTTTGACCATTTGAACCTGTTCCTACCATAATATCCTTTGGTTGTAGATTCACATTGTTCCTGCACATGTAATTCCTCTTCTGAAGAAGCTTCGTCCTCTGATAATGCTGATTCCTCAGAGGCTGTTTCATGCTCACTTTCAATAACAAATTCATCATCTATATTACTATCTTCATCACTTTCTGAACCAATTTCGGTATACCACCGTAATACGGTCTCTTCAAAATTCAAATCAGTAGCACGAACACTTTTTTCTACGGACATTCTTAATTAAAATTACTTTCAGTTAGGGTGAACCAGGGTCACATAGACCCTTAAACTACAATATATAGATAATTGCACTCGTAACACTTATTCTTTTAACGGCGTATTGACGAAGACTAAATATTAGGAAGCTACTTATAAGGTTAGAAAGATTTGCGCATGTCCTTAAGAGTAATACTGGAACAACTAAACTCTAGGGTCTAATAGACCCTGGCTCACCAGTTAAGGGTTAAGATGACAATATAGTTGTTATTGTGATTAAGTATGATCTAGGCCCAGATTTTGTAAGAAAAAATTGGTTTCAGAAAGCGTTTTGTAATTATTTGGTGGCATTTGGATTGTTGATAGCTACTTAAAAAAATTATTCCATTGGAGGGCAGAATTATTAAACAAATTGCTCTTAAAAACACGTTAGTCATCCTAGATTTTGTAGTAAGAAAAAGTTAGTTTCAAGAATTCAAAAAGCGTTCATAGCATAAAAATTGACGCAAATCAGGATGTATCTAAAAAAAACTATTAAAGAGTAAGGATACACACATCAAGTTGTCAATTAAACTGGGTTGCGGTGGAAAAAACCTGTAAATCAAAATAGTAAAAACTGCAAACAGATTTAATGTGTGTGAAATAATACTTTTGTGTTTCAGCAGATTTTCCGACAAAATATATGTTTAATATTTTTCTATAAAAATAAAAGAAGCTTATGTAGATTTAAAAGAAAATATTTGTTTTTAATAAATTTTCAGATCTTAACCTCCATTTTTGTACTGATTCAGGGTCTCATACAACACAATTTTATATAACAAAGCATTTTATAGGAAGCTATTTACTGTGTTATAGAAGCGTTACCTATATTTCTATTTTTATATACTTTTTCAACAAAGGTTTGTAATTTTTAGTTACAAATTTATTTTTATTATGTTAACATTTTATAGCATCAAGTAGAAGGAAGAGAACATATTTTATACAGGGCTTAAAGTATAGTATTCTGTGGAGTATATATGTCATGAAAATGACTGTTTCTTATTCGTGCCTCTTACCATTCAGCATAATTTTGCCCAGCTGTACTATACTTACTCTATCAGGCCACTTCTGCTTTATTTTCTGTCCGGTTGCTTTATTCGACTCGATGTTAAGGTAAAGAAAAATCCATAAATTGCATAACATTTTATTCAAGGAAGAACAACATATATAATTTCTGTACACAATCTAGCAAATTTTTACTTTTTTTATCTCTTTCTTCTCGTTTGTTATATATACAAAACAATACATACAATTTTAAATATTCTTTGGCTAAAATATATACATAAAAAACAATATTAACAAAATGAAAAGTTATAAACGTAACTAAATATTTTATCTTTTTTTTGTATGTACAACAGAAAGAAAGAAAATAACTTAATGAGAGGGTTTAGGGAGAAACTCCTGGACGAATAAATCGAAAACAAGACTTAGGAAATAGGAGAACCAACCGAAATAACATTCTGGTACAAATCTCGAGAAATCAATAATAATAATTTGTTTACGAGATACTTTCGTTTAATAAATATCACGTACAAGGTACAAAGATTACAAAAACCACATATAAAATTTTTTTTCATTCGTGTATGTATATATGTATATATAGTATATAATATATATGTATATAAATATTTTTGTTTTTATTTTTGTTTAAATTTAAAGTATCAATAATGATAAACGGCTAAGTTGTAGTTAATAATAGCAAGTAGCAGTAGTACTAGTAATAATTAATTTTATACGATTAATACTCATGGTTTATTGGTGAAAACTGTTACATTATACGTACGGACCGAAAACAAAACGAAATTCAAAAAATAAACAAACGAAAACCAAAATTCCGATTGAATTTTACTAATACCGTGAGTAATAAAAATCCGTGCAAAGAGAATTGACACTGATCACTTCAAAACGATTTACGTAACTCCGAACATCGAAACATTTTTCCACCGAAGGTGACAACACGGCTGGATGCGAAACGTTACCGGGAGAGTGTAGAGAATCTTCGATTTAGATACGTAAGTACATCACAGCGCTTACGCTCACACACAAAACTTACACACACACACGCACGCGTTCAGTCAATGAATCATTTAATTATAAATAAGGTCGGGAGAATTACGATGGGATTGTGGGGGAGCGGGAGGGAATAATATCATAAATTCCATTTTTATTGCACGTCAAGTGTTTGAAAAGGGGAGTGAAATGCTCAGATGACGCTGGAAGGTAATTTTTCGAAGGACGAGGGCATCGCTTGACTGCTGCCTCGCCGTCGGGGTAGGGTACCGCTTCCTGGTACATTGTTAACGTCGGGACAGCCGTAGGATAGTAAAAGTTCGATGAGGTGTTTGCAGGCTTGGACTGAAACTCCCAGTGAGTTGTTTCCGGATTTGGCGGCGGCTATGTTGGCCGCCGCTTTGGCGTACGCTAGACACGTTCTGCCTTCTTCGTCCATGGCTTTAACGTTTGCATTGTGCTGTGAAAATAAAATAAATCAATTCCAAACTAAATATTCTTCAACAGAAATTACGCTATTAAAATAATGCAGATATAGATTTTAATGAAAGTTGAGTTTTATAATTATACAAGCGTCCTTGAAATAAAAAGATAATGAATCCAAAAAATTTTGAGTAAACTACAACGCAAACCCCAAATGTTTCGCCTATGTATTCAAAATATTTCGAATTCATAAATAATATGTACCATCGGCTGCATAGAAAATTGTTACAATTAGTTTTAGGTTGATTGATTTAGGTTGTAGCATGTCAAAATAAATTTAATGCCATTTATATCTGTCATATATTGGCAGGTTAATGTGCCACAAATAAACGAGTTTCGAAAAGCTACAATTCGAACTAGGCTGCATGATGGGGTCAGTATAAGGGCAATTGCACATGAGGTTGGAGTTAATAAGAACACCATCGTACTCGCGAAAAAAAAATATTGAGACAAGTGTAATAGGACGGAAACATGCCGTAGAAGAGTAACAACTCAACAGCAGGACAACCAATTAATAAATTATCTTCGAGAAAATTCATTCCAGACGGCGATCAGGGCAAAAGAAGAAAGAAACTGATTTTCCAGGATCATCCGATACTACATGGCGTAGGATTCGTGACACTTGAGATAAGAAGCCGCTACGGCGCCAACAAAATTTTTCTGACGTGGAAGAATAAAAAACAAAGGCTTCAGTTCACATAGAATTTGATTACAACAAGCGGATGATTTCTGGAATAACGTGGTATTCTCAGATTAAAAATGTTTTCAGTCATGTCATAATGGCCCTGTGCGAGTCTATCGGCCAAGAGGAGAACGATATAACCCACACTATACTCGAAAAACAAACAAAAGTAGTCGTTTTTCAGTGAAAATTTGGACATGGATCAGCCGTAGAGGTCGAGGTGTTTGCGTCGTTTTGGAAGAGAGACTAACTGTTATTGTGTATCGGAGAGTATTGGAAGAAGCATTACTGCCTTCTGTTCAACCCATTTTTGGAGAAAATGTTGCAGCATGATAATAGTCCAGTTTACCGAGCAAGGACTGTTCAAAATTTCATTGAAGAACTAGGAATAAATGTTTTACCATGGGCCTCGAAGAGCCCCGATATCAATCCCATAGAAAATGTCTGGGTATAAATGGTGAAACCTATGTCTCAGGAAGGATGGACATGAATTGAGACAGAGAATTATTGAAGTATGGCAGCAAACTACTCCAGAATACACTGATCAGCTAATGTCCTACATACCCCAAAGACTACAGAATGTGATAAATAATAACGGAGACATGACAATTTATTGTCATTTATTTACATTTCATTTGGATTTTCTTTTGTTCCGTCTATTAATAAACAAGTATTTAGTTTCCTTTAAAGTTTTTTATTTAGAACCCAGGACCCCAAGCTGCCCAGTTTCCATGTAACTTAACAAACAGACTTCTTACACAACTAAAATTTTCAAACATTCGGGTAAATAGATTTTTTGCTGTAGCATTTTTCTATGCAGCCGATGGGTATTTTTATTGAAATTACACACTTGCACAGAGACACAATATGTTTACATATGTAACAGCTGTTGATATTATAAACACTAACATCCCGTATGCTAAGTGAATTATTAAAAATTAAGATGTGTATTACATTAATTTACAAACCCATTTTAAAAATCATACTAAAAATAATTTGTGGCCTTTTAAAACTGACATCATTTCATGTGTATTACGTGTTTTTTTTTTTTGTTAGGAGAAGTATGAAATAGAATGTGCGTACTGAATTTAAAGGCGGCAATGTTTGTAAAACGCTAGAAAATAACATTGCGTCTAAGGTTATGATAAGAGATCGATAACCTGGGTCAGCTCATAAAAACTTATATACTTGTGAATTTTCAAAGATGATATATTAAAAGAATATGTAAGAAGTGTGATTGACTGGCATTTAATGTCTTATCTGACCTTGAATCGAAAAATTATACCGAACGTACACAATTGAACGCAGCTTAAAGCAATGTGGACAATAACAAAACCATTTTTTGTTGTTGGCGTTCAACTTTAAGGTCATTTACAATATAATCTATCGCACAGTGGCGTGACAAAATTTTTATTAATATATTTGTCATTTTTTTCTCGCTTATGAGAAAATATTTTGGGTATACAGGTGTCCCGTATCGTTATGTTCAAATTTTAGAAGTGTAAAGTAGACTTCATTTCAAGTAACAAAAACGCAAAACTTGTATATCCATTTTTATTTGTTTCAAAGTTACAGATCTATGAATATGATTGCCAGATCATCAAAAAAAAAGTAATCCTAAAGTCAATAAAAACTGATTTTATTTAAAAAAGTTCAATTAATAATATTTTCGAAATGTCCACCCCCTTGTTGAATGCAGGCTTGTGCCCGTAAGCCAACAGAAGAAGTACTTATCCAAATTTCAGACTTGTTTTGCCGGATTTGCTCGGCAGCCAGGTGAATACAATCCAACAACTCTTCTCTTGTGTTCGAAACTTACGCGTAGACTAAATTTTCCATGTACCCCCATAAATAAAAGTAAAAGGGGATTAAGATGAGGTGATCTGGGTGGCCATGCAACAGGACCACCTCGACCAATCCATCTTAGATAATTGACGTTAACCCAATTTCGGACAGCAATTCCGAAATGTGGTCGTGCCCCATCCATGTGAAACACCTGTCTCGTTGAACATTCAGTCGGACATCCTCTAAAAGACCTGGCAGTTCGTCAATAAGAAATTGAAAGTCATTGAAGGGTACAGGAGAAGAAAGAGGAATGTCCAAATATCACCATTTTGAGATAACTACGTAATAATGTGACTGAAATCCGTTACTTTTTAATGAATTCCACATATAGAAGAAAAAAAGTGAGAGTAAGAAGTTATAGCACTAAAGAGATCTACTATGCAGGGAAAGAAAGATGGATGTCCACGTAAGACGCAAGACTACGCACGCGTGTGAAGTCATGTTGTGATGCATTGTTTGTTAGTTGCAAGATCGATTCTCATACAGTTGTATCTCGTTGATATTATTGTGATAAGTGCTTTAAAAAATGCGCGTGTAGTCAGTGCTAAATTCTAAAATGGATAAGGACTGCAACATTATGCCTCGAAAAAACGTGTCAAACGTGGACGAATAAGTGATGTTTCCAAGAAACTAAAATTATAAACTCATGAAAATGGTAACAGTTGCGTGGGTAATAGATTTAAGTGCTTTCAAAACATCGTAGCTGAAGAATGGGCAGCAATCATAAAACATTTTAATAACCTTAAAACACACGATGAGCAGAACCTATATTTAGCGGGTTTGATTAAACATAGTTATGTAAAAAGACATCGAAGCAGACAAGCAAATGACGAAGACGTTCAGTATCATTCATTTTCGTATAGTTACAGAGATCGAGTTGAACAGAATACTGGCTCAGTTGAGGTACCAATATGCTCTAAAGCAATGCTTGCTTTACACGGCATATCTGCGAAACGTCTTCAGAATATCCAGCGTCACTTAGTCACTATTGGACACGTAAAACTAGATAAACGTGGTCGACATTCTGACCACCGTCATAAAGTTAAACATGATGGGATGAATGTCACATGCCCATTCATCCCTCTTCTCTCCCGACATATTGTACATGCCCCTTAATATATTTTTTATTTACGCCTGTGCAAAGAAGATGGAGTGAAGTTTTTATGCAAAAGGTAGCTTATATATGTATACGTATTACTAAAAAATCTGAAGCAGAAATAATGTAATTCAATACACGTGTGGAGTCTTCAAATCTCTAAAGTCGTTTTTCTCAAAAATTACATTTTGTGACATTTATCTTTTTTCCCCTGTACCTTTCAATTGTCCGCATTTAACCTCCCAGGAAGAACGCCAGGACCAATCAACAAGTCATCGATTAGGGCCGCCCAAACGTTAATAGAAAATTCATGTTGAAATTTAGATGGGCGTATAGCTTTGGGATTTTCTGGTGACCACCTGTGCAGGTTTCTCAGATTTGGAACACCACTTCTCGTGAACGTAGATTCATCTGTCCAGACGACTGTTCTGCAGAAATTAAAATGAAGCCGTGACTGTCTTAATATCCAAGTAGAATAAACTAGACGAGCATAGTGGTCTGCCTCAAGTAAACCGTGTCCCCTGCGATAGTGATATGGATATAAGCCCTCGCGTTTTAAAATTCGCCAAACTGTCGTTCGTGGCACTCCTAGTTGTCTAGTGATTCGACATACACTGAGAGTTGGATCCCTTTTAACAATAGCTACTGCTTCTTCCTCTAAGTCTGCCGGCAAATTTACTCGGTCGAAAAGATAATCACGCAGTCCGCATTCCGAAATTGTCTGTGTACTTCCAGAAACGTTCTGTAATGAGGAATGCGCCTATCGGGAAACCGATGTCGGTATTCAATAACTGCTTGACGTGCACTGCCGTTACAGTAGCCATACACAAAATGCATGTCCGCATACTCTTGAGAAGAAAATCGGTAAGGCATTTTGAATAAAGAAAACGTGTCCACTCACTAATAAGCTGTTGTATGAACTGAAACGTAATGTAATCCTTTATTAAAAAATGCAACGTTAACAGTCATCTGAACATTTGTTTATTGTATGATATTCATGGTTCAGCACTTACGAAGTAACTAAGAACCTTCTTTATCATAAATCAATTTCCAGTACTCTTTTTTGTAGATCTCCAAGAAATTACTGTATGCACTACGACACGTGTTTATTTATTTTAGGATAACATTTTATTATGCGACGTTAACAATCACATTATTGAATCGTATAACTTTTTTTAAATAAAATCAGTTTGTATTGCCTTTAGGATTACATTTTTTTTCATGATCTGACAATCACATTCATAGATCTTGTAACTTTGAAACAAATAAAAAAGGATATACAAGTTTTGCGTTTTTGTTACTTGAAATAAAGTCTACTTTACACTCCTAAAATTTGAACATAACGATACGGGACACTTATATATTCTATATAATTTAATCTTTCCATTTTTTTTATTTCAAGGACTTCCGGTATATAGAGCTAGTTAGAATAGTGTAAAAAATAATAATTTTTGGTGCCTGACCATATGTTCCGAAATTGTGAAAAACATGTTTGAAAACTAAGGTGAAAACAAATTATAATATAGCTTACCCAAATTAATAATTGTACCACAGCCAAGTTTCCCATCGCACACGCCAAGTGCAAAGGTGTCCTCAGATCTCTAGGCCCGACGGTCGTATTTACTTGCTCCGCGCTCGCTTGAGCCAAGACCAACACAATAGCCTTCATATTTGCACTGCACACGGAGTCTACCAATTGCTGTTCCAAGGGCATCGAACTGTTTGTGGCCGCTAAAAACTCTTTACTTTCATATTTAGCTCTTATCCACCTTTCTTTTTCTTCACGACTTGATGTCGGCGTCGGTTTTGTATGGTTCTGCAATCGATTTTCCCACACGGAATTCGCCAAGGTATTACCAATTGCCAACATTACACTTAAATGGCCCGGGCTGCAGAAAGTAATGTTATTAAGGTTTTAGCATTCATTTTTAGGCGAGAATTTGCTAATGTTTCATCTTAATTTCGTTTGCAATATAATTGTGTAACAGAGAAATATGCAACGTGAAGACGTCCCACACAATTAACACGAAACATAAGTAACATAAATAATACCCAATTAGATTAAAAACACTAGACATAATTTGTGAATATTTAAATATTTAAACTTACGGCCATTCGTCTAGATCTAAGGATCGAACTCGAGATATATGGGAGCCCAGATTTCGGTGAATACCCGAACATTCTATACACATAAGTACGCCGAGATTTAAACTAGCCCAATCTGGATCTGAAAATGAATTTATATTATGTATAACAATTTTGCTAGCTCGCTTAAGATTGATCCGTGCATGAATACTTACTGGGTGAATCACAGTCAACGCAGTAACCATTGCCGGGAACCCCCGACCTGATTGTTTGTATCGTGGAAGCTTCCATGGGGTTATTTTGCCTCTTCCCTTTCGTTGATTCATTCAGTTGAAGGGAATTGAGGATCTGCTGCTCAATAGCAGCCACCCAGTCGTCTCTTTCTTCCGAACTTAAAGCTTCGAAATGCCACTGTTTGTTGTCAAGAGAAACTATGTAAAATTCGTATCCATCTGAATCTGTAACATAATAATTGTAATGAATCTATATTATTAACAAAATTATTAATTATTGCAACTTTGCTAGCGAAAAACTTATATTTCTACTCTAATTTTATGTGTAATAAACTCACCGTCATACTCTGAATTTTTAACACCACTACTCTTCATCCTCCTATGCCTCTTCTTAACATTAGGCGTTTCTTGTTTCATGTCTCCGTTTAAAAATGAATTACTATTCGACAAAACCATTCCTTCATCCCCACTAACTTGCGCGTACTTCGAACCAGGTTCCTTAACGACTTCGAAAGCGGTTAAAAGAACTTTTTCAGTTGCTCTTCTGTCTTTAATGCCACCTAACGATAATCCACCCAGGCCTTCATTTATACTACTGCTTCCGTTGGTACCTGCTACGGTTATTATTGACTTTGACCCGCGAGGTTTCTGTCCGGGTACTTTCACAGTTACATACTGCAATGATATCTCTTTCCCGTGGATGTCGTTCATGTAATCGTGCAAGCTCGGGTGGTAAGTCAGTCTTCCGTCATCACAAAGGGTAACGTATTTCTTTTTCCAGTCTTTGTTCAAGGGTTTATTACTTCTTTTGTGGAGGTAACCTTGTTTTAATGGAATAGCACGACCGCTACCTATATCCGCGCCGTTTTTTAGTTTGTCATCGCCTTTCTTTGAAGGCGCGAACAGATTCGATCTCCGTCGACTTTTCCTGGAGGTTGTAGGCGTTGAACTGGGTGTCGGTAGGTCTTTGGGATCTTTAGGCGGTGGCTGTGGAGGTTGAGACGTTTGGAGATTGTCTATGGGATGGGGTGCTGCGAATTTAGCAACGTTGTTATTTTCCGTTGGGACCGTTTGCAGGACCAATTGTTGGGAGGAACCATGACTTCCTAGTGTAGAAGTTGATGAATTCCATTTATCGTCAGAATGTCTATATAAGGGATCCGGTTTTTCTGATTGTCTGTGCAAATGATGGTTAGAAGACGCCAGAGTATGAGATTGTCTTCCACTATTTATTTGACTAAAATTGATTGAATCCTGAAAAAATAGACCGATTTAATTACTACTGATTTTACGAACGAAATCATTGTCTTTTATATACGAGGATAAATCGTTTAATCTTCATAATGAATCACAAGTTAATAATAATAATAATAGCAATCTCTATTCGTCCAACAGCGGTTGCTACTAACAGGACAATATAGGATTATATTTATAATTTGTGGTGAAGATTAACATTACATCAAAACATGTGTACAAAATAGTACCGACTTAAAAATATGTATACCCATACAAGAAAAAACAAACAAAAACAAATTATGTGAATATTAATCAATCGTATAAATATACAGATAGATAAAAAAAGCAAACAAATAACAAGTGATCATTTGAAAAGTCAATCTAGTAGCATGTGATTTACTGAGAACATTTTGAAGTATGTCGTAAATGAAAATTTACTATTTAACCTACGAAGTCGTATATTTTGACAGTTTCATACATACAAATAAATAACAAATAATAGGTATTTATTGAAAACTATAACAAATGTTGAAAATGTTGCCCTTCAAGATCAATGCACTTTAAAATCCTCCGTTCAAAATTTCTGTCGATATTCTGCGTTCATTACTCGATTGTTATTAATTTCCATACATTTCTGTTCGATTCTCGGTAGCATATCATTCATATACAATATAGGTGTTCGAAATATGTTATTTTTTAGATAAGGCCACAAAAAGAAGTCGCAAGGTGTTAAATCGCATGAACGTGCAGGCCAGGCAATGTCAGTATTTAGACTAATTATACGCTCATCAAAATTCTCTTAAATAATCCAAAGATTCTGCCGTACAGTGACAAGGTGCACCGTCTTGTTGGAAATATGCATTTTAAAGTTCATCATCATGCAACTGATTGACAAATGGTTGTAAAATTTCCGTACGGTACCTTTGAGCAGTTAACGTTCCCTGAAAAAATATTGGTCCAATGATTCGCCTTTGGCTTATCGCTGCCCAAACACCAACTTTCTCTGGATGTAGCGATTCTTCATTAATTACATGTGGATTTTCACTACTCCAAATATTTTGTGAATTTAGGTATCCCGTTTCATAAAGCCATGCTTCATGAAAGTTCTCCATTATTGTTCATATTTACAAACCAATTACAAAACTGTAGTCTACGTGGGTAATCAATTTCTAACAATTCTTGTACTGCTGTGACACGGTATGGATAAAGTTGCATATCTTTTTTTAATAACTTGTGAGTTGTACCAACAGAAAGGTTTATTTGTTGACTCAAATGTCGAACAGATGTTTGTGGTTCATTTTCCATTATTTCTTCAACACGATTGACAACTTGAGGTGTACGTTTCTTAACTGCTCCGTGCCTGATTTTCTTAAGAGACTACCAGTTTCAGAAAAAAGTTTTAAAGTTCTATCCAAAGTATTCTTAAATTGTATATAATCTATTACAAAATGCGGAAACTCAACTTGAAATTCTACCATGCAATCTTGAACTGAATAAACTCATAAACCATCAGTTTTATTACCACTTCGAAAATAGGCCTGGACTAAAAAAAATTTATGTTCTTAAGTGAAAGCCATTTTAAAACTGAGAAGCAATTTATTTAAACCAGAATCGACGCACGATTATTTTATGCACTAACTGATATTTGTGATTGACATTATCAAATGTCATTTGGATTTACGTTTACGGAACAACAAACACATACTAATATATTTGCGTCTTATTCTATCAAAATTTCAAAGTAACCTAGATTGACTTTTCAAGTGAACACACGTTATAATAGTCCAGTAAAATTAGATCAAAATCGACCTCATCTGCGAATTTAGGCCCGGCAGGCTGGAAATTTGTTTACACCTTCGTTTTGACGTTTCAAATCTTGTGTCAAAAGTCAAGAACTCAGATGTTCCGGCTAGCAAAGTTATTCGAGGTAAAATGACGCAAAATTCAGTTTTTCGCGAATAACTCGATTTTTATGCTCTTGATCACTTCGATATCTATTACTAAAACTAAAGATCATAACATTCTCTACAAGTTTGCTGTAGACAATTTTTTTCTACGAGCAATCGTTTTTGACTTACAGAATTTACAATTTCGCCTCAAATTTTCGATTTTTCGCTATTTTTCGATAAAATTCGTTTTTTCAAGATTAACTTTGGTTCTATGCTATTTACGACTTTTGGACCTATTAGAAAAATTGTAGAGCGCAAAATTCTCTATAAAAATAGAATTCAGTGACATTTTTCACGTATATATTTGAAATACAGCGCGCTGAAAAAGACTCTAAAATGGACGATTTTCGGCAATTTTCGTTTCCTACATTTTTTTTGACTATATAGTGAATGAGTAAGTTGTAGAACGTGAAATTCTCTTCAAATTTGCTTCCTGCTACTTTTTTCTACGATTAACCGTTCTTGAGATACAGAGCTCTCATTTTACCTCAAAAATTGCGATTTTTCAGTCATTTTCGAAAAAATTTGTTTTTCATGAATATCTTTTATTCTTAGCACTCCACGACTTTAATACCTGTTATAAAATTTGTAGAGCGCGAAATTCTCTATAAAATTTGCGATATTTTGCGATAATTTTTTCGGGTTATCGTTCCTGCCATGGAGCGCGAAGAGCGGGACGCGGTTAGTCATACACGCTATAACACTACGTATAATCGAGTGTTTATCTCGATTTGATACTTGTCACTTTCTAGTCACCAACTCTGATCAAATCAAATATTTTAGGGTCATTTAGTATATCGAGTATAAGAAACAACACGACACTTTAAAATATTCAATTGAATTTGATTATGGTTACACCATTCTTCAATTATAGAAAGATTAATTTGCAATTTGATGCAATCGGTGTGTGTGCCGATGATGTAGATCTTAAGATAATCAGCATACCCAGAAATTGACGATTTAATTTATCTAAGAGATCGTTAATGAAGATGTTGAAAAGCAGGGGCCTAAGATTTGAACCATGAGGTACCCCTGAAGTTAATGGAAAAATTTTAGACGAAAATCCATTGTAAAACGATTCACGAAGTATAACGACATTAACTTAACCAGCGCAGGGCAAAAACCAAAGAAGTCCAACTTCGTAAGGAGGATACGGTGGTCTATGGAATCCAAGGCTTTAGATAAGTCTGTATATATGACATCAACTTACTGCCGGTTGTCAATTGCCGAGGAAACAAATTGAGTAATGCTAACAAGATTTGTGGTTGTTAATCGTCCGGATATGAATCCATGTTGGTGACAGGATAAGAGTGGTTTAATTTGTCTGTAAATTTTATTAAATAAAATTTGCTCAAGAACTTTGGCAAAGTTTGGTAATATACTTATTGGCCTATAATTAACAATCCTAGACCTGTCTTCTTTCTTAAACACAGGTATGATTTTACACACCTTCCAGATGCTTGGAAAACAGATTTATTTATAATTAAATTATAAAGAATTGCTAATGGACTAGCCAACACAGAGGCACAGTCACGCACTAAAAAATTGGGTATACCATCATCACCAGTGGTTGCGTCAGATCTAAGTTTTATAATCTATGGTTTTACCTTATTTTGAAACATGAAAATAAAGTGTAAATTACTATTTGATTCCTCTAAATCAAAAAACGTAAAGTAACTTTCTGTCTGAATTTGTTTAGATAACAGCTATTGACGCAGACGATTAGATAATATTAACCGGTTAAGAATTAAGAACAACCTACAAAAGAGATTTGAAAAATGTAGTGAAAATATGAAAAAATACGGATTATGAATAAACATTTAAAAGACAAAGAACATGGAAATATCAAACAATTCTGGATACGTGCAAATGGAAATAAATGGAGAAGAAATTAAATAAGTTAAAGAACAGTTACACAGACTCACAGAAGACTGAAGGATAGAATAATTAATAAAATAAATAAAGTATCTGAGTGTAAAGAGCACAAGATTTGAATTTCGTGGCATTTTCTTTTAAGATTGTTGGACTAAAAATTTGACATCGATCAATTAGACGCATCTCGATTATCAATCATAGACGGTTACACGAACGAACAGTGGAGTTTAAAAATGAAAACATATTTAGAATATTGTGAAAGTTTAGCGGAAACAGTTCGCAGAGTGCATGCAATTTTTGGTCGACAAAATGCACCAATTTGTTCGAAAGTTAAGACTACTCGAGAGATTCAATAAAACTGGCTCCATTGCGAAGGCAGGTCTATTCAAAATGTTGCCTTAGTAACTACAAGTGTTGGTGAGAATCCAGCCACATCAATTTGTCGCCGTTCACAGCAACTAACCATTTCGTGAAACAGTTTGATGAAAATTTTAAATAAATAGGCTTACGTAACCTTAAAAAGTTCAATTAACTCAAGAACGTAAAGTAATCATGACAAGGCATACATATTTCGATAACTGAGTTGTAGTCTTCAGTAGAAAATAATGGCGTTACTGTGCTTTATATTCAAGACTGTTATTATTTCCTACTGAACATGCCAACGTTCGTAGTAACTAGCCATTTCGGAAAGCAGTTTCCAGAGAATTTTAAAGAAATATCTCCATCTGCATCCTAATAATAAAGTTCAGTTGACTCAAGAATGTAAGCCAGGTGATTATGCACAACGCATACGTATTTCGACAACTAACTTGTCATCCTCAGTATGAAATGATAGCGTTACTGTGTCTTTTGTTTAAAACTGTTATTTCCTACTGAAGGTGACAACATTCGCAGCAACTAACCATTTCGGCAAGCAGTTTGCAGATAATTTTAAAAAAGTTTAAATTGATTTGAATCCTTACAAAGTTCAATTGACTCAAGAACTTAAACCAAATACATCCACAACCAACGACCGTTTGGTGCTATTGGGCCATATTTTTTCGAGAACGACGTTCGCAATGCGTGCTAAACGTTATCCCAATATAATAAAGGAATACATTGTTTGGTATGGATTTAGACGAGATGTGGTTTCTGAAGAACGGGGCAACTTATCACAGTGCGCTAGAGACAGTGCAGTTGTGGCATGAGAGATTTTCTGGTCATGTAATGTCACGAACTGGCGACCAGAATTGGCCCCCGGGCAAATGCTGTATGACTTCTTGCTGTGTGAAAAGTCTTCCGTTTATGGCTACCCACCAACTAGAATTTCTGAGCTTATGGAAGAAATTGGACGTGTCCTCGGCTATACTAAGGACAAATAAGCGAAAATGTAATCATCAACTTTGCTAAAACAGCAAAACTGTGTCCAAGCAGAGTCATGGTGAGCGTTTGTTGGACGTTTTATTCTTCATATAATCCCCATATCTATATTTCATATTACAATAGAAATAAGTTTCGAGTTTTATTGAAAATTAAATCTTGCACTCATTTTGAAAAACCCTTTACAAAGCACTATGTATCCGTAAAAACAAAAACAAGAATCTATGAATCAGTTCTGGTGCTGATGTTATGTACGGAACTGAATCTTGGGTTCTGACGACTAGCTTAACACAAATCTCGCTGTGTGACGTGAAAATTCCAAGAAAAATTGCGGGTGTGACTTAATTGGATAGAATTTAAAGCGAAGTGATAAGACACAAGTTAAAAGTTAAGAGTGTAATAGACGAAATGGAAACAGGAAAGGTGGTTTGGGTATTTAGTGAGAATGGAGGTGTGGTGAAGATTATATGGGAAATTGAAACCGGTGTCAAAGAGATAGACCAAGAAGAAGAAGTCGAAATTACAGATATATTGAAGAAAAAAATACTGAATTGATCCAGGTGAAGAAAAAAACAGAAAATAGAAGCAATTGGAGCGAATTAGTAAGTAAAGCTTCTAATTATGTACGTAATATCAAAACCAAAATATAAAAATGATTTTTCTTAGGAAAATGCGATTTCTTTTTCACGCTTTCAAGACTATACGTTAATATCCTCGTAAAATTTCAAATATATATGGAAGTGTATCATGTGATATTTTATATATATTACAAAGTGCTTTTTATAATCTCTCGCTTTCTTACCTTGTGTGAAAGGGTATGATTATGACTAGGTGACATATGGTTTCCAGTTGGTGACTGATTGATCGGTATGAAGCCGTTGTTCGTGGGTACTGTGGTTAAAGGCAGGTGGTGCCTGGTGGCAGTCATCTGTGATGCATTTCCGTGAAAGTGATTGTTCGGAGTGGAAGGTCGCGAATTTGTCGGCGTTAGGCAAGTTGCCGAAGCCGATAGGCGTTGCTGAACGATTTTTTGGCAGGCTGTAACAAACAAAAACATTTGTATTTTCGCATTTTTGCTTAGATTTCCACCAATTAATAAAAACTATTTTCCTAACATAGTTTTTTATACTCTACTTAAATAATATTTTAATCACTTAGTTTGCTTAAAAGTCTTTCATTGTAAGTTATAAGTAAGTTAAATCTAATAAAGATTAATATTCATATTCTAATACGTATTTCGATAACTAAATTGTATCTTCAGTAGAAAGTAATAACAGTGTTGAACATGGGGATCATTAATAGGTATTTCATTGTTATTACTTTCTACTGAAGATGACAACCTTGTTGCCGACCTACATATGTAAGATACAAATCTTAATGTGGTAAGAGTTTTCATATAACAAGTGTTCATTTGAAAAGTCAATCTAGGTTACTTTGAAATTTTGATAGAATAAGACGCAAATATATTAGTATGTGTTTGTTGTTCCGTAAACGTAAATCCAAATGACATTTAATAATGTCAATCACAAATATCAGTTAGTGCATAAAATAATCGTGCGTCGATTCTGGTTTAAATAAATTGCTTCTCAGTTTTAAAATGGCTTTCACTTTAGAACATAAAATTTTTTAGTCCAGGCTTATTTTCGAAGTGGTCATAAAATTGATGGTTTATGGATTTATACAGTTCAAGATTGCATGGTAGAATTTCAAGTTGAGTTTCCACATTTTGTAATAGATTATATACAATTTAAGAATACTTTGGATAGAACTTTAAAACTCTTTTCTGAAACTAGTAATCTCTTAAGAAACTCAGGCAGCGGAGCAGTTAAGAAACGTACACCTCAAGTTGTCAATCGTGTTGAAGAAATAATGGAAAATGAACTACAAACATCTGTTCGACATTTGAGTCAACAAATAAACCTGTTGGTACAACTCACAAGTTATTAAAAAAATATATGCAACTTTATCCATACCGTGTCACAGCAGTACAAGAATTGTTAGAAATTGATTACCCAAGTAGACTACAGTTTTGTAATTGGTTTGTAAATATGAACAATAATGGAGAACTTTCGCAAAGAGTCATCTTTACTGATGAAGCATGGTTCTATAAAACGGGATACCTAAATTCACAAAATACAAGAATTTCAAGTAGTGAAAATCCACATATAATTAATGAAGAATCGCTACATCCAGAGAAAATTGGTGTTTGGGCAGCGATAAGCCAAAGGCGAATCATTGGACCAATATTTTTTCAGGGAACCTTAACTGCTCAAAGGTACCGTACGGAAATTTTACAACTATTTGTCAATCAGTTGTATGATGATGAACTTCAAAATGCATTATTTCCAACAAGACAGAGCACCTTGTCACTGTACTGCAGAATCTTTGGATTATTTAAGAGAATTTTTTGATGAGCGTATAATTAGTCGAAATACTGAAATTGCCTGGCCTGCACGTTCATGCGATTTAACACCTTGCGACTTCTTTTTGTGGCCTTATCTAAAAAATAACATATTTCGAACACCTATATTGAATTTGAATGATATGCTACAGAGAATCGAACAGAAATGCATGGAAATTAATAACAATCCAGTAATGTTGCAGAATATCATCAGAAATTTTGAACGGAGGATTTTAAAGTGCATTGATCTTGAAGGACAACATTTTCAACATTTGTTATAGTTTTCAATAAATACCTATTATTTGTTATTTATTTGTATGTATGAAACTGTCAAAATATACGACTTCGTAGGTTAAGTAGTAAATTTTAATTTACGACATACTTCAAAATGTTCTCAGTAAATCACATGCTACTAGATTGACTTTTCAAATGAACACTTGTTACAGCACTGATGGTGAAGTAAAAACAATGGCTAAAGTTTAGATGAAACAGTTGCCTGCAAATTTCACAAATATGTTATACTGAAGCTTGTGCCACGCTAGGACGAATGCTTGAATTTACATGGTGATTATATTGAGAAATAGTTTAAAATACATGTAGGTTAATGGTCAAAAATTAAATAAATAAAATGTTTATAACTTAAAGTTTGTGGATATGCCTCGTACAGAACACTGGCTTACATACCAAAGAAATTTGAGTACATCAAGCGAGCCACAAAATTTGTATCCTAGGTAGGGTATAAACGACTGAGATAACTCACGTCTGAACTTAGAGAATTGAGGAAGTATCAAATTCACAAGATGGAAGATATCTTTGCAATTTATTAACTATTTAATAATTTTGTATTTAACGGAAAACAGAAACGGCACATGGTTGAAATTTATTTTAGAAATGGTGGTAAAATTAATGGTGAATGGATTTATTCTGTCCGGGATGCAAATCAGGATTTTTTAGAAGAATTTCCAGATATTGTTATCCCATATGAGCAGTTCACATGAGTCCACATATTCGGCGTTTTGTGCAATTATTCAGAAAAACAGGAAACGTGGATCGCAAAAAGGGCAATGGTAAGCCAACTGTTAGAAATGACAAAAATGTTGAAGCGGTAAGGCAATTAGTAGAAGAACGTCCTCAGCTTTCTGTGCGACATTTACACCAAGAATTAGATCTTTCTTATAGCACTTGTAGACGTATCATTAAGCATGATCTATGATTTACACCCTCACCACATGCAAGCGACACACGAAATACTGCCTGTGGCCAGACCGAAACGACAGGAATTTTTTCAATGATTTATTGATCATTTTGTTGTTAATGATGAAGGCATTGAAAAGGTTATGTTTACTTATGAATCCTGGTTTCATCTCTCTGGCTGCGTAAATTCTTAAAACATGAGGATATGGAGGAATATTAAAGGCGCCGCGTTACAGACTGGAAATCGTGATACCATTTGTAAATATGTTATACGATGATGAATTACAGGAAGGCTAATTCTAACAAGATGGAGCTCGTGTACATATTACCAATGAAAATATTGTTCTTCTGAGAGAATTTTTTGGATATCGAATTATTAGTTTAAACACAAACACAATTTGGCCACCTCGTTCCTGCGATTTAACACCGTGCGATTTCTTTTTATAGCCGTAGTACGTAAAAAATTCTTGTAACACCTGTTTTTGATCTTAACCCATTCGATCCCACTGTACTCGCTTGAGTACACAAAAAACGTCCTTTGTGACGCTATATCTCTCATCTTACTAGTTTTTTTAAAGAGATTTTTGTTGACATATTAGTTAAGAGTGTAGAGAATGAAAATATATAAATAATAAACAACAAAAATATAACGGTAAATTTCGGCAAATTCTTTTTTGTCAACAGTGTTTTTCGTTTTTGTAATTTTTTGCACTTTTCGTTGTAACTTGATGTCTATCACTTCTGCTTGAAATTAATTGGTGGCAAATTTAAGTGTAAATCAAATTAAACATATCTATGTTTAAATATTTAAAAAACAATATATATAAAAAATTGTGAAAAGTGGTTTATGGTAAGCATAAATATTGGTGTACTCGCTTGAGTACAACGGGACAATGTATGTGATATTTTTTGTGTTGATTTTAGCTTTCTGCCTGCGATGGATGTTAGAACATTTTATGGTAAAAGATTTGAAAACATTGCCGCTGCCACTGATTATGCTACAAATCAAAGTCGTTCAAATTTTGATTTTAATATCATTCCTCCAAATACTGACCGCGAAACAGATGAGGAGGAAATTGATGAAGGCAATTTATTTCGTGATGATCTGCCAAATGATATTCCAGGTGAATTGGAATTACTTTGCAGTAGCGACAGCGAAGATGACATCCCATTAGCAGACTTGAGAAAACATCTATTAGCACCAAGAGAAATAAAATGGAGAAAAAGGTCAATGAATATGGATATGCCTAGTACCAACTTCTTTGAAACTCTGAAGCATGAAATGGATATATCACTGCAAGGTAAAACACCTGTAGAAATATTTCAAAAATTTTTTGATGGTGATGTTGTGCAGCTAATTGTCACGCAAACAGTGAAGTACGCCTTTCAACATAATATGCATACCTTCCATTTCACCGAAGAAGAGCTCAAAGTGTTCATTGGAATTCTCCTGTACAGTGGTTATCACACCATGCCAAGGGAGCGTATGTATTGGCAATTAGACGAAGATACGCACTTACCTTTTATTTCCAACAATATGTCGCGTAATCGTTTTCAAGAAATTAAAAGTAACATACACCTTGCCGATAACTCTGAACTGGATTTAAGTGATAAAATGGCGAAAATTAGACCACTTTCCAAACTCTTATGCGAAAAGTTTTGTCAATTTGGATACATGCACCAAAATCTCTCAATTGACGAGTCAATGGTCAAATATTTTGGAAGCCATTCCGCCAAACAATTTATTAGAGGAAAACCTGTTAGGTTTGGTTTTTAGCCAACAGCTACCATTAGGATCAAGAGTAGTTATTGATCTCATAAAAAATATTTCTCAGCCTACAGACCACATATTGTTTTTTGATAACTTTTCACTTCGTATCTTTTGTGCCTTTTAAAACAAAAGGGATTCAGGGCAACAGGAACTGTTCGAGACCGAAGGACAAAAAATTATCCTCTACTGCCAAAAAAAGTGCTACAAAAAGAAGAGCGTAGAAAATTTGATTACAGGTAAGCAAATAATTATGAATATTCCTTTTATAGTATATGAACCTTTTGTCATAATAACAGGTATGCTGATTCCGGAATTCTCTTCGTTAAATGGAACGATAACAGTGTAGTGACTGTCGGTACAAACTATGATGAAATTTACCTTATGCATTTAGTAAAACGGTGGTCAAAGGCTAATAAGAGTAAAGTGAACGTGCCACAGCCAAAGCTAATTGCAAAATACAATGCTGGAATGGGTGGAGTAGACCTTCACGATCAGGCGATAAATGCATACAATATAAAATTCAGAGGAAAGAAATGGTGGTGGCCTCTTTTTACGGCAATGATTAACTCGTGTGTCGTAAATGCCTGGAAGCTTTATAAGAATAGCAACAATAGCAACATAGATCTCTTGAATTTCCAACGAGAAATTGTCCGGTATTACCTACTAAACTATGCCATACGTGCAAAAGAACCAAGACGTTCTACTACATCGTCCATAGCAACATCGGCAGGAAACCACTTTCCAAAACGTATACAAAATCAGCTAAGATGCAAAGTATGTCACAATAGAGTTCGATGGATTTGCGAGCTTTGCAACGTGACACTTTGCGTAGAAAAGGACTGTTTTAAAAAATTTCATACCGAATCCAGAAATATCCATAATAATAATTAATTTAATATTGTTTTACTTGTGTTCCAAAATGTCTCAATATATGAATAAAAGTGAATTTTAATTAAAATCTATATGTATTTCAAGTTAGCTTAATAGGAACTTTTGCATCCACATTGTCCCATTGTACTCGTATGAGTACAGGTTATAAAACACTTTTCCAAAAAAAATTTGTTTATTTGTTCTTCATATTATTATTATTTGAGTCCTACTAAGATGAATTTTACAAACAGAAATGCGATTTTTTTTGTTTTAAAGATGGTTGGGATCTAATGGGTTAATAACCTGCAACAAAGGATCACTAATAAGATCGTGGAAATTAAAAATTCACCTTGGATCCTAGAAAATGTTATTAGTTCTGTTAAGCGAAGAACTTTACTTCAGCCAAAGACACGTGTTTCTGTTTCAACAGAATTCGTCAGTTTGGCTTGTGAAGTAACGTTTGATGGTTCGCATCATAGGTATAGCAAGTTTTGTCCTATCAGGTAGCACCAGATAATCTAGTGACATCTGACGGAGAAAAGAGCTATGTCTGTGCAAACGAAGTCTCGTCAAACAAACAGACAACGGTCTTGTTAATGAAAGTTTCAGAATTTCGATTATGTATTGTTTAATATATTAAAATATAAAACTGTCAATTTGTCATTATTAAATATAATATGGTTATATACGTTCATAAAAAGCAATAATTTTTTATTTCGTAATTTGTATTGTATCTGTTGTATCACAACATATCTAGTCAAAATTCGAAACCCCAGCGAAGAAATGTAAATTTGTAAAGTAGTGTAATTAATACGATTAATGAGCTACATTATATCCATGTAACGCATATTATATCTACTCAATCTTTAAATAACATTCACAAGATGACTTTTACGAAAGCATCTCGTAAATTAATTAAATGAAAATATTAAAAATCATTTTGGAAAGTATGCTATTCATTTTAGAAATGACCAGCTGCATTTACATATTGTAACGATGTCATCGCGTTCGAAATTTAAAAAAATGCGGCGTTAGTCGAGTGGAAGAAACGAAACGTGCGTTCGCGCCGAAAAAAATACGCAGCGACAGATATGAAAGTTGCATGAATGAGGAGAACTACAATGCCAGAATATTTATTTATTAACGCGTGAATGGTAGACTTATTTACTACAGAATGTCGTGTCATAATGGGCAGTTTGTATTTTGAAAAGAGAAAGTTTTTTTTTAGAAACAACGCGGTAACATCTGGTCGATATGTTATGGCATTTTTAAGATTCTTATTTTTTATTAAATAAAGTAATTACGAAGCCCTACAAGAACTTTCCAGAATTTTTTTAAAATTTCTGCTTTGTTACCTATTACATTTCGTGTTCTGACTCGAAAATATTAAATTTCCAAGTAAATTGGGCATTGAATTAATCCTGATTCTTATAAGGTGGGTGGGTATGTTTAGTTATGAGAGGGATTCGGAATATCCTCGGTCTGACACACAGTGGTACATGCGGTGTGCGGTATACAGAGCATTTATCGATTTAATTAAAAAATTATATTTTGTTGTTGCAGATTTTAAATTTATATATTAATTATCCAATCTAAAGGTGTTTAAATAATATTTATTAATTTAAATTTATAAATATATACTTCGATGATGTAAATGAGTAACACCTCCGCTTATTTCTTGTAAAGTAGGTGGTCGATTCTTATTCAATTTCTCGAACTAATAAAAAATTTACGCTACGCAGGCTATATACGTACTTGAAAATTTGCCTAAATGTTATTTAAATGAATAAGTGTAATCGCTATATTTAACGTAACAATATAGTTAATAGTTTCAAGTCAATAGCCAATAGTTTAAATTTCAAAACATGTGAATTGCATTCAAACACAGCTGCCAAAAATTTACTATTATACAGATACAAATAACTGCATAAAATGCAAATACCATTGTAACGTGGATTACATTTATTATCACATTGTCAAAATTTCCTTTATATTAATGTTCATTTCATTGCAAAAACAAATTGCATATCGATGCGACAATTCACATCAAGCTTTGGATAATACAAATCTGTATAAAAACAAATTTGTATCTGTATATAATGGGTGATTCATTTGGAGGTACTTTTTTAGGTGGGGATTTAATGGCTGAGCGCGCATGCGACGCGTCAGCGGACTGCGCATTCTGGTTCAGTAAAACTGGTTCAGGTAAAAGAAGAAAATGGGGTTTTCGCGTTTTTTAACGAAGGTCATTTGTCACAGGTCTATTTTTTTTACGGACTTATAACAAACACAAAATTTAACAACTTTGCCAAATTTAAACCTATACTCTATCTCCAATAATAAGAGAGATCCCCATGGTGAGGGCCGAAAATGAATCAGCCTGTATATGTATTAAAAAAATGGAAGAAGTTATGATAAAACCTAACCTAATTCTTTTTCTATAAAAAAATATTAAAATAAACTCTAAAATCAAAATCAATAAAATAAAAGAATTTCTGGTACAACAGAAACGAATAACTAATATAAAAGATTGAAAACAAGTGTTTCTAGATCTATGAAAATAGTAAGGTGTAAGCAACATGCATCTAAATGTGAAAGACGCTTGCCTACATTCACATTCCGCCTTCGCTAGGGCACCGACTACCAGATAGTTTAAACCAACTCTGTGTCTGCGCCTGCATGACTCATTAGAGGATAGCGTCTGTTCCGCAGTCTAATTATAATAGAAGATCGGCCGGTCAGTTGGTTGAACAAAATAAATCGATTCCAGCTAAACATATATACGAGGGACACTGCTAAAATTCGCGGAAAATTGTGAAATAAAACAAATTACGCTTTATAAATCGCTTTACTGTTTCTGAAAATACTCCCATTTTTTGCATCCTATAAAACCAATCTTCAAAACACTTTTTCCATTCTGAGCGAGGTATCTCCAAAACCAGTGATTTAAATTCTTCAACAGCCTCTTCAGGCGATGAAAACCGCTTTCCACGCATTTTATTTTTAATGTTTCGGAATAAGAAGAAGTCATTGGGCGCTAAATCGGGCGAATATGGGCAACGAGCCATTAATTCGATAGTCCTGTTGGTCAAAAACTCCACAGTTTTGTCGTGCTGTGTGAGCGTTTGCATTGTCATGATGAACAATGAATCGTTGGTTGTTGTTTTTTCTGACTTCATCAATAACTTCCGGCAAACAATTGAAAATGTAATGACTGATAGAGTAGTAAAATGATCACATACTCAATACAGAAAAGATAACATCAAGAAAATTAAAATGATCTTAACAGATAATAACTATCCACCACAACTAATAGACCAAACCATTAAAAAAAGAATCCACCAAATATAACATTGTTACCTTATAATGCGTTTCTAATTAGCTTGAACCAAGGTCTATCGTGGCTTAATTGGTTAAAGCGACGGTCCGGTAAACCGTAGACTTAGGTTCAAGTCCCAACGTAGATAAAATTTTTCAATTAAATTTCGTATGACTTGCGTTTTAATTTGTAGACAGCAATGTTTACATTCACATTTACTTCACAATTACATACTTATTTGATAATATTTATTATTATATATTTATAAATATTTCATATAAAAGCCGAAAAACTCCACGAATTTATCAATTTACAATCAGTATTATGAAATACACCCCTGCTAATCTAAGGCCCAGGAAGGATACCTGAATCCCATTTACATTATCGTTAACTGATCGCACTCTGCTATAAAGGTATTTAGTAAAATTAAAATAAACGAAATGAAACGAACTAACGAGCCATCGAAAAAATTCATAATTGGAGTAGACTGTGAAATTGGGTTGGTACTTTAGCCACTTCCACATAATGACATTTATTATTTGACATTGAAACTATAAGTTTGTGTCAAATTTTTCAAAACTCTTATTAAGAAAATTAAATTTGTTTAGATGTAAATGGACAACATTTTCAACAACTTCTGTAGCTATATGTAAATTTTGATTATGATTTCGATATTAAATAAATTATTTGTTTTCTTTTTTGTTGTAGTATCATTTCAATGCCATAACCTTTTTTTACAATGAAACCAAATGAAACTGTCAAGCATCAAGTAATGTGTCATTATGTGGAAGTGGCTAAAGTACCTACCCAATTTCACAGTCTACTCCAATTATCAATTTTTTCGATGGCTCGTTATAATATAAACATTTTATACAACAATCTATTTTCCTGGAAGACTTCTCGGAAAATAATTAATTAATGTATAATATACACCGATTACTAGGGATTACAACAAATTTAGTAGTTATTTATATACGGTGAGTTAGCAAACAATCTTGGGACAGGTGTTGCCTTAACCACATTGCAAATTTCGAAAATTTACCTTGCCAGACATTTACTGACGTTTATAAAATTGGAGGTTTTGTGTTTTGCATCAATTCTAATAATCTGTGAAAAAAATGTTTAATTAATGTAATTACTTTTAATACGATTATGATTATTATTTATTTAAAAAAGGTACAATTATTCTCAGTCTCATATCTTTGTATGTCTTTAATACTCTGGTGTAATTTGCAGTCATGCATAAGTAATTCGTTACCTGAACTGATTCATATTTTGTGTCCGAAAATCGTGTTTGTATTTTTCTTTGACAAGTGTTCCCCATAGGTTTTCGATGGGATTAAGGTCTGGACTTTTTGAAAGCCATTGTAGAACATTGACATTATGTTCCTCTCAATAGTTTTGAACCATTATAGCACGACTGGACAATTCTCCTAGGTGTTATGTATAAAAACGATACTTTCCGTCAAGTATGATTAAAACTCTAATATTTACATGTTGAAAGATAAAATCATTTCCAAATATTGGTACAACTGAGGGCAGCATAATTTATTTCAAAATTATGCTGCCAAATATACACTTGTGCAGCCAGCGTTTCTTCTATAATCGCGCACACATCTTATCCACCTCCAAACATTCACAGAAAAATTCCCTGCTCTGTTTATAAACACTAGGTTTATAAACACGAAGGCGCCCATTGTGTCATGAAATTACTTATCATCTGAAAATACCACATTTTCCTATGTTATCTACAAATTGTTGCGCGAATTATAATCTTTGCTGCTTGTTAACTTCCGTTCAGTATATTTTATTAGCTGCACATTGATTCTTTAATTCACTATTATTTTTAATCCTGCGACAAACGGAAATACATAGTTTTCCATAGACAAAGACTAATAAATTTAAAATTGTTAACGTAACATACAAACATAATGACTACAAGCGGAATACCTACAACAACAATTTCATATCGTAAGTAACTTAATGCTCAAGAATTTAATTTTTGTACACACAGGAAGCGTTTATTTACCAAGATAATTAAACTTAAGTCGCTTATTTCACGATATTATTACACATTACGCATTTATTTAACGTTCATATTATCGATTACCACGAAATAGATATACACAGTGAATCACGAAAATAAAACCCCATACAAGTTATCAATTCTTTAGTTTCAAGAGTAAAAATTAATTACGGAATACAATTAGAAGTTTCTCTTGTGTGTTGTTGATAACAATCACAGCTTAGGAATTGATGAGAGAAGTCGTTAAAAAACTATTATCGGAGAAAGTTAGTGCAAAGTGTTCGTCCTACAAAAATAACTAAATTAAATAACATAAAACATAAAAACTTGTTTCTATGAAGAATAACGTTAATTAGTAGGGAACACAAGCTAAAACTGTTATTAATTTAACGTTCAAGTTATGCGACGCTGCAGGTAAATATACACAATGGCGAAAAGGGTTTTTCAAGGAAGAGAAGAAAACGACTGATGAGAGTGTGAGGAATCTCAGTAGCTGCAGCAGTAATGTAGGAAGTCCACATCTCAAACTCCTAAAGGTAAATGTAACAACTAGTCTAGTTAGAATTGCTTTTCCTGAATATTGTTTGGTGGTTAGAGTTAAAAAATAATTACATAATCGTAAAATTACAACCTAATCATACTAATTTCAGCATTTAGTATAACGGCTTGTTATATTAAATCAAAACTCAGTTGCCTCAAAATTTCTACTGTAGTCCTATCTAATAGATAGGTACTATATGATGGTAATATAATGGTAAAATATCAGAATTCCCAATTCTAGTTCCAATATAATCAGGTGTATCTCAAGAAAGTGTTCTCTGGCCGATACTCAGTGGATCTTAGCAAAATTAGACGAACGTTAATTGCCACTTTTGCTAACGATACAGTAATCCTAGCACCAAAAAATCCCAGAACTGCTTCTCATAATCTTTAGGAGCACCTAAATGCTATCTAAAGCTGACTCAGATGTGCGAATAAAACTGAATGAAACAAAATCAGTATTCTGTATTCTCCCATAAAAATAGGTGGTAAAGTATCTAGCAATCCACTTGGACAAACGGCTTAGTTGGAAAACGCATATCCTATCCGAACGGAAGCAACCCAAGTTGCTTCCGTTTGGATCTCTCAGAGAACTGGAGGCCAACCTCCAGTTCTCTGAAATGTATTTGGTAATTGGATGTAATTCTCAGATGTCCCTCGAAAATAAAGTATTGTTATACAAAGCAATCCTGAAATCAATTTGGACGTACGGGGTATTCACTGTAAAGATTCCAGATAAAAGTACTACATTCCATTATGAATGTGCCTTGGTTCGTTCCGAATAGTGATACACTGTGATCTCAAAGTGGAAACCGTCAAGACGTTATTAAAAAGGACCACCATAAAGGACTTGTCAGAAGACTTGCTTAATTGTTCCAATGTGATAAGATTAAAAAGATATGATGCTTTGGATTTACTAAATGAAAACTAGAATGAATAAATTATTTAGTGCTGAAGTTTCGTGTCACAAATTAATCATTTATATAATTTAAGAAAGCCACTAATACCCTTCTAAAATTTTACTGTTATTCGTAAAACAGATTGTAATATTTATGAGTGTAAATAAAATTTGCTTTTATTTTTGTTAGTTTAAAAATATGTATTTGCTTCAATGGCAATTTTTGTTTCACTAAAAATTATTGAATAAACTTTTTGACGCAATTTTTTCTATGAAAATGTAACATGTGCACACGCCATTCAATACCCGATTTAGTACTGAAATTACTTGTATTATTGACATAGCTGTAATTTTTACTTTAAAGGATTTTAATTACATCATACAAGTAGATAATAAGATGTCGATAATAACTTTTAATGTGGTAAATGTTTAGTTTAAGCAAAATAGATAATTTTTCTTTAAACGATTAGCTAAACATGTTTGCAATATAAGAAACGTATTACAATTAAAAATTAATGTTTTAACTTGAGTTAAAATAGAACTTATTATTAATAAAGCATAAATATAATGAATCCTCTTCAAGACATTTATAACCTTTAGTAATTATTATAATTAAATAATTATTTTAAGTTTTTATAAATCATTTCCACTTAATCAATGATAGAAATATACAGTAAAACTTACGTCTAAATTTTCTAAAAATCCTGCTCTTAAGCAATCTCTTTTTAATCCTTTTGAAAATAAAACACTTGCAATCCATCTTGGTAAAGTTACTTAACACAACAATACACACTACTAACACATACTACATCAACTATTTTTAGAAACACTACACAAAAATACTCTGTAAAAGAACAACATTGAAAAGTTTTATGAATCAACCGAGAGCATACAAGAACAATCGCGGACTGATCAAGCGTGGGAACGAAGAAGCCAATTCAACTTCGAACACGATCCTGCCGACCACCGATGAATCGTGGCGTTTACCTACGCGTGCTGTGAACGTTCCGGAAAAAAGAAAACAAATGGTACATATAGTATGCGAGTTACGACTTGTCGACGCCGGGAAGTTTAAGGAAATTCGCCCGGGTCGATAATAACAATCAGCGTGGTAAAAATTTATGCGTCAAGGGTGTCGGAGGTGAAAGATGCGGCATCACAGGATGAAGAACACGGCCTTGCTGGTGTCTAGATGCAACAGATTGCACGTGGGCAACAAATCAAGAATGGAGCAACCTGTTTTTGAAGGTAGAGAGGTGGGAGTAGGCAAGCGTTGCAGGTACGCTTTGAATTATATATATAGTACGTTTACTACTAATATATATATATGTACAAGGGTTATTGGAAAAGTAAATGTGTAAACATGTAGAGAAAGATTGTCGCAAAGTCTGTAATACTGTATATTTAATAATTATAATAATATTCTTTACTTCAATACAAAAAATCTTTCTCATTACATACATAAATACAATAAAACACAGAGAAGAAAGTGCTGAAACCTTGAGGTGTGGTTCAGATGGACGGAAAAAATTCATCACCCTCTGTTCTTCCACCAAAACCTTATGTAAAGAATCAATGATATTATAAATGTGCCTAGTCTAACTTAACACTAATATTCTGCTACTCCTAAAGAAAAAAAAGTATTAAAAAAACAAATAATGCAATATGTAATAAGGCCTGTACATCTAGTCACGAATCTTAAAGACAGAGCAAATGCATATATATATACAGGCTGATTAATTTTCGGCCCTCACCATGGGGATCTCGCTTATTATTGGAGATAGAGTATAGGTTTAAATTTGGCAAAGTTGTTAAATTTTGTGTTTGTTATAAATCCGCAAAGAACATAGACCTGTGACAAATGACCTTCGTTATTTAAAAAAAAACGCGAAAACCCCATTTTCTTTTTTTAACTGTAGCACCGACATTTGGCCTTGTAGAGAAAATATAAAAACACATCCTTGTGGCCATTTCGAAACCTCTATCCAGTGGTGTACTCTAAATTTTTATACGACGTTTCGTTTCCTTCTGGCCATCATCAACTATCTAATTTCTTATAAGCGCCATATTGGATTTAGACATCTTCAGAAAGAGTTTTTTTTTCTGATTTCAACCATGTACCACATGCTGACTAAAGATTTTGACATTAGGTTTTATTTGAAAGAATAAATTATAAGATTAAATAAGGTAGCCATGGAATTTCAATCTGTCAAACATTTCATTTATTGTTCATTAATAATACAAAAATGTCATACACTAACGAAGAGAAACGAGATATGATAAGTATTTTTTATTCTTTATTCATTGTGTAAAAAAGAAATACTGTTTTAGTAGAGTTGTACCATTGAAAAAGGAAAAAGATTTCCGAAACATGTTTGGTAAAGATAAATAAATACACCTGTAATTTTGAAACATCAATTGTTTTATTAGACCTATAAAGCGCCAAAAAAACTATATATGTTCATTCGGTGGTTTTCCCGGCAATAATTTGCGTTGTCTGAATTTCTGGAACAGACCCGCGTTGAGGAGTTCGTAAACGGGCTAGTTTCTACTCGAGCTTTCGGCAGACTCGCTGCTGTCATCTTCGAGAGGTAGTTCTTGCAGCGCTATTTGATGTAGAATATTCTATATCAATTGTTAAATATTTAAAATATTTAATATAAAGCCGGAACTCCAAGAATTTATCAAATGATATATTAAACGAACAGTTAAGAAATGGTCTCTATATTATTAAACAGCTAAGGATGAAAAATTAGCCATTTCCAACAGCCAGAATAGTAATATCTGTTCCCTATAAGGCATTTCCAATAAACTTGAAACCAAATCCGCGTAGCTCAGTTGGTAGAGCGATGGTCCTGCAAACCGTGGACGTGGTTTCAAGTCCCACCTAGGACGAAATTTTTTCAAATAAAAATTTCGAATAATTAGCGTCGTAATTGTAGACAGCAATGTTTACATTCACATTACTTCGCGAAATAACATACTAATTTAAAAATATTTAAAATATTTTATGTAAAGCCGAAACTCCAAGAATTTATCAAATGATATATTAAATAAACGGCTAAGAAATAGTCTCTATGTTATTAAATAGCTAAGGATGAAAAATTAGCAGTTTCCAACCGACGGAATAGTAATATCTGTTCATCATAAGGCATTTCCAATAAATTTGAAACCAAGTCCGCGTAGCTCAGTTGGTAGAGCGATGTTCCGGCAAACCATGGACGTGGATTCAAGTCCCACCTAAGACGAAATTTTTTTAAATAAAAATTTCGAATGATTAGCGTCGTAATTATAGACCGAACTGTTTACATTCGCATTACTTAGCGAAATAACATACTAATTTAAAAATATTTAATATAAAGCCGAATCTCCAAGAATTTATCAAATGATATATTAAATGAACGGCTAAGAAATAGTCTCTATATTATTAAATAGCTAAGGATGAAAAATTAGCAATTTCCAACCGATAGAATAGTAATATCTGTTCTTTATAAGGCATTTCCAATAAACTTTAAACTAAGTCCGCGTAGCTCAATTGGTAGAACGATGGTCCGACAAACTATGGACGTGGATTCAAGTCCCATCTAGGACGAAATGTTTACATTCACATTACTTAGCGAAATAACATTCTAATTTAAAAATATCTAATATAAACAATATATATATATATATATATATAAATATATAATATATATATATATATAAACAATATAATATAATATAAAAGGTCTCGTAAAGCCGAAACTCCAAGAATTTAACAAATGATATATTAAATGTACGGCTAAGAAATAGTCTCTCTCTATCTCTCTCTCTCTATATATATATATATATATACTATATATATATATACTATATATATATAATAAATTAATTAATCGGGTAAGCGGTCTGTCAACTAAAAAACTCATTTAATTCAACCTCTATATTTCGTAGTCATTGGCTACTTCTTCAGGAAACTAAAAACAGAGTTAAAAATTAGCAGTGAATGTAACTAAACATATTAAATTATTTTAAGATGTTTAGTTACGTTCACTGCTAATTTTTAACTCTGTTTTTAGTCAACACGTCTATGCAAGTTTATCTGCCAGTAAAAGAATTTAAGAAGCTTAATATTAAGATTTGTGAGGCAGTTTAATAAAATAGATTCAAACAGTTTTATTTAATAAATAAAATACTGAAAATATACGTCCAAGTTTCAATGTAACTGCCACCGAACAAATTAAGGAAAGCTTATACGGAAGTTACGTTGCGTGAGCAATGGGTCAAGATAGAACATTATACATTTTTGATAATAAAATAATCAAATTAATTTCTCGAACTTCTCTGTATATTTAGATATTAATAGTGACTCACCGTCTTGAAACACTCGTTCCACGTTGAGGCCGTATGTAGCGCAGGTCTCGTAGTAAGAACACCTCTTGAGATCGTTGGCCAGCTTTCGTGCGCGGGTGTCATCTATCACCCGTGGACTGCTCTCGCTTATCGCGTCTGGAAAAAAGAGAAAATGCCTATTTTAAGGCGTCTTGCATGATCAACCAAACGGAATGCATCTAATCAATTATGTAACAAAATTTAAAAAAAAAACTAAACTGAAATACAAGTTACTAACATCTTTTATTTTCATTTCTACTATTAATAGGCTATTTACTTAAACCAGATTTGTCTATTTTAAAAAGAGCTAACGTAAATGCTTTACATCTCACGTAATAAAAAATGTGAAAAGTTACAATGAGCTTTACATTCTGTGCGTGTATGCAACTCATTGGTGTCGAACAATATTGAATGGCATTACTGGCGATTCACAATCAACATCTATACAATTCCGGAACGTTGAATTTCATGTTAACGTGTAGATCCATCATCCATTTTTCCATTTACCGCTCATAGAGAGCACTTATTATCGATTTTGCTTTACAATTTATTGTTGGTTGCACCCGATGATTCAATTTGAGATGTATGAATGCTGTAGGACTGATAAATTGTTCGAAAAGCGTATTAGTTCCATGAATATTTTTATTTCAGAGCTAGAGTATATTGCGATAAAATACGAGAAACTGAATATACTATGTATTAACGCACTAGACTGTGTAATTTCTACAGTTCCCTATAATTTTGTAATTCCTCTGAGTGTATAATTTTCATTAAAATTTATTGTAACATAGAAACGTATTTAAATCCATACAATTAAAAAAATTACTACACCAAATGACAAATACGAAAGGTTTGAGCATTGGGAAGCAGTTTTAGAACGTTGCAACAATGACTAAATTTAAAAAAATAATATTCTAGGAAATCTAGATTCAAACTACATGCTCGTCATTATTCTGCTATTGGTCGGGACAGGGTGATTTATGACGCACGGACGCAATATCCGCAAAAGGTTACTATTTGGACAGGACTTTTAGAGAACTTCTCAAAAGAACCCATTAGGTGCAAACTAACAGTTTCAAGATTAAAAAACTTTGGACTAAGCAAATCATGTGGAACGATATGTCAAGGAAGAAGTTCCCACACACGCCAAGAAGGCAGAGAAAACTGGTGGATGTCTCAAATACATCATCTAAACCAACAAATCCATGAATAGTGAGTAAAACACGAATCTACAAGACATGTGTAGAGATGGAAAATTCGACACATATGTCAGCGGCGTACGCATGCAATTTTGCATTTAATTTAAATTATAAGAAATAAATGATAAAATGTGCCCAAACACCGCATTATGAATCATCAGTGAATTCATTATCTGGATAAGATTTATCAAATATTCCAATTACACGGGCCTGCATAAAATTTGTGATGACGTGATTTTTGTTTGTTAAGCTCAGTTTTTATATAGCAATAACTAATTAAAATACAGTTGGTCTCTACCACCCACAGATTTTTTTTTGCACAAAAGAAAAAGAAAAAAATTAAAAAAAAACTTATAATAGGCGTTTTAATACATTTTAAAATGAATGTACTACTTCAAATTCTAGGTATTAACCCAAAAATGATTTTCTGTTGTGGTTTTAAAGAAATTTGTTAAATAGGCTCTCATTACCTGATGTAAATCTTTTATTACATGTATTAATTTTGGACAAGATTTCCGGGAATTTTTACCTGCTAAATCCTATTTATTATGCTTTCACTTTATTAGTACTGCGAAGAAGGATTTCAAGTTTATCACTCCAAACAAAATCTATATTTTAATGTCGTTTACTTCATTATAGCTCTGAGTGTCGATCAGTAAACAAGTAAAATTAATTTGTCTTTAGTGTTGTGCGTGGTATTTGATAAATAAACATTGCTTAAAAATATGTCTAGCCGGTGTTGCAAAAACAAACCAGATGATTTCTGTTATATTTGTGGATATTTCGTCTTGAAAAAGTTTAAGAGACCAATTGGTGAATTTGCGAAAAATTCATATTATGCTTATTTCAAAATCAAATTAGGAGATCAAGATAAAGATTGGGCACCGCACGTTGTTTGTAAGGTATGTAAAGAAGGTTTAAGACATTGGACCAAAGGGAATAGAAAAAGCCTTCCTTTTGGAATACCGATGGTTTGGAGAGAACCGCAAAATCATCATGATGATTGCTACTTTTGTCTTTGTGATATTAAGGGGCATAATAGAAAAACTTTGAAACATATTTTGTACCCAAACAATATTAAATCAGCTATCAGACCAGTTCCTCAGTGATCATGTACCTATACCTATACCCCCCAAAGTACTACAAGAAGATATTGAAACCTCTTCAACTTCCGGCTCCGTACAGATGGATAGTGATTTGGAACCATCAACCTCAGGTCAAAACCAACCTCAGCTATTTTCACAAGCCGAACTGAATGATTTAGTAAGAGATTTGGGACTTTCAAAAGATCTTTCTGAAGTACTGGGGTCTAGGTTGAAACAAAAAAATTTGCTTGCCTCAGAAACTACCTTCAGATCTTCCTTTAGCTGAATATGACAGAAAACCAACCAAACGAAGCTGTTCTGAAAAACGAAAACGTTTTTTTAAGAAACATAAAGAATAAATAACTATTTCTAATAGTTTCTATGTGTATATTTTTGTATTTTTTTAAATATAATATAAAACTAGCTTATAAATGAAATAAATCGTGTTTTTTCTATGTTTTTTTATTTTACTGGTTTGAAAAATAACCTTACGTGATACAAAAAAAATAAAAGCAGATTTGAAATCAGCGCTACACAATTACTAGAATACAGTTAAAATTTTTAAATCAACTTTCAAAGTATTGAAAAATGCAGGCCTGTGTTATCAGATATTCCACAGTTGTTTCACTTAAGTGCGACGTGCGGAATAAACGTGTTTTAATGCCGAAAACGACCGCTCCACATCTAATGATGTTATATTTGCATATTCAAAATAATCTTGGAAAGAATTTACTGCTACTTTAGATGCACTTTCTCAAATTAATTTTAGTATGTGAAAATCGGAATTTTTCTTCTACAGTGCATAGCTGTGCGTGAACATCAATCATAATTTGAACAGAATCCACAAACGACATCAAAACATTTTGTAATTTTTCCATTTCCGCAGCTAGTCCGAAGTGATTGCAGTATATAGTTTGTAAATCTTCTTTAACCTGAGGATCTTTAAATAATTCCTGGCTAGCTTTTCTTGATACCTACAGCTGTCGGATTGAATTCTAAAACTACCTTCTTTACATGATCAAAATATTGATGATAGTAAAATGCAGCCTTCAACCATGTTGTCCAACGCGTAATTTTCGGCTCTGGTGGTTCAGGTATTTCGGGACACAGTCTGTGAAATAGTCGAGTACGTTTCGGAGACTTTAGGAACACTGCCTTTGTACTAACTATTAAATCATTCGTGGATAATATTCACCAATCGTTTGTGTCACAAAATTCAAAACGTGGATTTTGCACGTTAAATGCAAGAGATTGGCACTATGTCCTGTGAGAGATCGACCTAAAGACAGCATGTTTGCGACACCGTCACTCACAAATATTAATATTTGCTTTAGTGAAATTTCAACATTGTACAATGACTTCAACACCACCTTCAAAATCTCATTGGCTGTACACTTCTCAACTCGTCTGGAAGCAAGTAACATAGCACGTGACAGTTGATAAGGTTCCATTGTACGTACCATAACATTAACCACTGTTTTTTTCGATCCACCCACAACCACAGTTTTTTATCTTTCAATTCCGATTTAATTATTTGTTCAATATCTTTGCGAGCAGAAGAGAAAATTTTGTTATATTGTTCGACTTGGCATTTCGCACTTTGCGAATTTATTCCAAAAGGAGATAAAAGCAATAGAAAACGGCATGTTACATGCAATAAGAGTTAAACATACATCAAAATTAAATGCTTTTCTGGCACACACACATCTCTTCTCCTAAGTACGACACTTCAAAAATCTTATCCACACTGTGCATTTTATTCTACATCCATCGTATTTTGTTTGATCCGGGAAATAGTCAATGAATTTACGCACTGTAGTCCACATTAGACGGTTAAGTGAGCTCACCGATCGTGGCATATTTATACACAACACGACTGCATACTAATTTGCAATTCAAGGTTCCTTTCATTCGCACAACTAGCTGCCGATATCAAACCTGATAATGCCTGAATTATCTCCTGCTATGTATGTGGCATCAATATGCCATCTCTAGACATGTTTGTGAAATTAAAAAAAACCAGAAACTACAGCTACTAAAACAATGTTGAGAACAGCTGAAATAGAAATTTTTATACTCAAGAGACCGGATAAGAAGTAAAAAATAAGAAAAGAACTGAGAATACAGAATGTGGTAAGATGGACTAGACACGAAGCAGATTTTGGATAGACCACGTGGAAAGGCTAAATGGGCTAAAACGCAACGAGTTGATACCCGTTGAACATTGGGTAGACCTCAAAGATCTTGGAAGCTAGCTGGATTTTAGCGTCAGAAGAGGTAAACTAACAACTGAAAATACTTAACCGAAAACACCGGATATAGTCCTATTTAAAAATGGAACAGAAAGAAACACCAAATTTCGGACATCAATGTTAATTTAAAGTATATTTTCAAAATTGTTTCAACAAATTTAGCGGTAAAAATTTTATTACCTCAGTTCGACTAGTATTTCCTCAAAGATTATGCCACGTAAGCAAAAATATATTATCTTCTGCATAATAATGTAATACCGAGTGTCGCTGTCGCATGTCAACGAAAAGAAAATCTATCGCATTATTTATGTGTACATACCCTGAGTTCCTACTAGAATAACTGGAATTTCCGCGGAATTTCTATAATGAGACATTTTCGTGTAATAGTTGTAGATGGCGTTGAAGGAGGCCTCGTTTTCCAAGCTGAATACGAATATGACCGCATCAACCCAGGCAGTGAACTGAAACAGAGGAACAAATAAATTAAGATACGAAGACTACCTCGAATATTTATATAAAGTCAATTGCGTGTTCGACAACGTTTAATACATATTTAATAAAATCAAACGTCCGGAAAACTCTTCCTTTCGGTTAAGAGGATGCAATTAAACAACAGATGGTGTCCATGTCACGTATACAGATTCAAAAAAAGCTTGAAAGCGGAAGGTGTTATTATTCATTTCCGGGTTTCGCAATTTCAGAATTTTTTTTAATGATTTTTATGGTCATTAAAACGATATCATATTTTTTTATAACAGACCAATTTCACTCTAAGGTAATTATTTCAAAAGTTAACGATTTTTTCGTTTTTTTATTGTTATTTATTGTTAAGATATAAGTCAAATACACTTTATTCTTAGCAATTTTTAATTAATAGCCTATAGCAGGAAGGTGACAAATTAAAATCTCCAAGTTGGAGCGTCACCATGTATACTGCAGGAGTTCTTTCTTTTATTTTAATTTTAATATTCAAGAATGATATTAAATACTTCACACTATTCAATACCTATCCACTTGAATATAATTACTTATTCATTAGGGATTTTATTAAGCGTGTTTGCTGAGAAGTTTATTAGCCTTTCATAAATTCTTTAATCATATTTATTTTAAATACAAAGGTATTTTTAATAATATAAAATATTACTAAAAATCTGGTGTGAAGAACACAAATGCAGGTTCACTATTAATATTTTCTGTGAACGTGTCCGAATATATTTGTGTTCTTCACACCAGATTTTTAGTAATATTTTATATTATTAAAAATACCTTTGTATTATACAAATCTGGTGGGGTTTACCTACTCATGTATGTTTCAATTATTCTGATTTATTTTAAATCTTTGCGAGATAATGGTATTTCCGGCCCGCGGGCCGCATGCGGCCCACTGTCGATATTTATGCGGCCAGCCAACGAATTTTAAAATTTTTCGAAAAACTACAAAATTAGGTAAAAATCCATTCAAATCAATGTTTCTTAAGTTTTTATTTTATTCTAACTTTTGTAATTGTTAGTAAGATATGTATCTTTAAGTACCTACTACTTTCTTGTTCAGGTTTACTACGTAGGACAGGTATGCTCCTCGTCGTTCCAAGCATATTGCTACGAGACTAGAAATCTGTCGAACCAACTAGATTACTCGAAGATTCGCTAAACACGTCGGTATTATCCCCGAACAATGTGGTAGGTTCTCGATGTTAGGTATGATGTTATATTGTTTGAATTGTAATCTGTGAAGAATAAATATTTCGTCGTTCGAACTTGGCATCTACCTACGTAACAATATAATATCAATTTTCATATGGATAAACCAGGCCCCAGTAAAAAACGTAGTCGTAAGGTTGAAAATGAAAATCGACAGTTTCAAGATATTTGGACCGAAAAATACTTTTTTATTTCATCGTATAACAAAGGTGTCTGTTTAATATGAAAGAGTAGTGTTTCTATTCCGAAGGAATATAATGTGAAAAGGCATTATGAAACCCAGCATCATACTTTTACCAAATTAACCGGCGAAAATCGAACGCAAAAAATTTCCAATTTACAAAGGGAACTAATAGGCCAGCAAGCTATGTTTACAAAACCAATTCAAGGAATTGACAGACATGCAAAATGATGATAATTTACGAAACAAGTTTAATGAAGGTAATTTACTTAACTTTTACCGTTGCGTTAAAAAAACCGCTTATAAAGAGTTGCGAATAAATGCGTTGAAATACGCAAGCTTATTTGGATCGACGTGAGCAAACGTTTTCAGTGATGAAACTTAACAAAAAAAAAAATCGAAACCGTCTGGCAAATGAGAATCTGGCAGCAATTTTAGGTGTGGCGACAAGTAATGTGGAGCCAAACATAAACAAAATTGTTAGGTCAATGCAATGCCATGCATCAAAATAATAAAACACGAAATATTACATTGTAATGATTAGATTACATTACGATTACATAATTACAACAAACATTTTTGAATGTTCTTTTACTTTTGTCATTTGTAGTAATTCATACTATTTAAAAATAAAAATATTTGTGTTAATAAGTATTCTTTACAGTGGTCTGTCCTTGGCTTAAAATTTTCCCGAGTGGCCCCTGTTCTCTATAAGTATGTGCATCCCTGCTCTAGAGTTACAATAGATTTTAGTTTATCTATTTTCAATAAATTTGAATTGTATTCAAACTTTTCCAACTGTAAATCACATTTATTTGAATCAAATTCATGCGTTCTAGGAGTCATAGAACATATTAGGTAAACATAAGAGTATTTTATAACCTAATTTAATTTAGGTATTTAAAAATTATACTATCTTAAGCGTACAAAAAAATTTAAATTTATAAGATGGCCTTAATAAATTGGTCAGGGACTGAAAATATTTTCACTTTTATATACATATTTTATATTTCACATTAAAGCAAAATTTAAATTATGCAACGGATTTTAACATCCTTTTATTTCGTTTGCGAAAACATGCATGCATTAAAATTTAATTTTATTGTTTTTTTTTGTTGCGTGGCTGCATTAAACTGAAAGCGGTCACTATATTAATGGGACAAAACAACCGAAACCAGTTTCATCAGCGGAGCACTTAATTAACTAGCGCCCTCTCTGTCTGCTTCACCTAAGTAAATATACCTCTGCGGTAAATGTTTAGATTGGGGGCAATTTATCTGCAATTTAATTAACATCGAGCTATTAGAACATCTCTGTTTCGTCTTGTTTGTTCATTGGGATGATGATGGTTCGTTTCTTGCCGTTCTATTATTAGATGTTCGAAGAAGACCTTGATGTGTATCTGGTCAGAATAATTTAAATTTATGTTGATTTTATTTTATGGAAGAAATTGGAAATATAATGTTTTCGTTTATTATTATAATAAGTATATTTATCATAAATTTCTGTATTTTTTTTTGGTTCATAGTAAATATTACAACTATGATGTTTTACTTTACGAAAATTGATTCCACTAGACAATTTCCATTTCTGTCCTTTCAGTGCTAACGAAACGAAATATTTTTTATCTTCTATTCACTACATGATGTCTATCTATCTTTTTATTCTATTTTTTTTTGGGCTGGACGTCAGTAAGTCCGGCATTTGAGCACAGTGGTCTTTGTACCACCCCCAATAGATATCTCAGTTCTACTCTGTTAGTCTTGTGTCCTCGATAAAAGCCACTATCCTCTGGGGAAATTTCAGTACCCTCGTAGGATCCAATAGATCTCTCCCGAAATGTTTCTGCTTGAATCCTTTCAGTTCCTCATAAGTGCATATTACATAAAGGCCAGTTTCTTTCTGCTTTTTACATATCCTGGCCACACTAACCAAGCGACCATATTGTACAGATGCTTCCTTAAAGGACAATGTCCGGTTATCAAGCCGGAAATTATTTTTAATACTACGAATTTGGTTGGTTGAAAGGCTAACGTCTAGTTCAGGTAGCAGTGTCTTACTATAGAGTTGACCTTAGTATAGAGTTGACCTGATAGCATATTCTCGAACCCAGCAGGTAACACACATAGGAATTAACGAGGATTGTTTCTGTAACAAAATTTTTGTGTACCTGTGTTATCTTATATTGTCACATACAAATCTTATTTTCACTACCATATGTTGTGGAAGATTAGTTTAAGCTTCATTACAGTACATAAATTTTATAATTTGGCAATTCGGTAAGGGTAATTTGTTATTTGCATAGTATTTGAAACCATTCAATTCTGTACAGAACGATCTGAACATAATTATCGATTGGATCTTCCTAATAAAATCTCTCACAATTTAACACGAAAAAAACGAAAAAAATGTGGTGAAAGTGTTTCTCAATATTTTGTACACCTGGTAGAGATCCAGATTTAATTTAATAAATTGTTTCCTTAATAATAAATAAAAAAATCGCAACTTTATCTATTTTTGTTGTTGTTGTTAATATTCAAGTCTATTGGAACATACTTTATATAAATTAACGTTATAATAAGTATAAACGTGATATTAGACTTCAAGTAATTGGATCCGGACGCAGGAAAAGGAAAGGCATTTTTCGCCGACTAATTTCCTCTTGGCACGAGACAAAGGCAATAAAATAGGAAATATTAGCTTGCTAAAACGACGTTACGCCTCTTGAATTGCAATTGTGCAAGGTTACCACCATGAGATGGCCAGGTGGCCTCTAGAATATATACTTATGTATAATACATTGCCGTCTTACACTTTTTACGCCATTAGAAATATGCATACGAAAATTTAAATGTATACAGTGGATTTCAAAATTATACTAGCTAGGATAGAAATAAAATGGGTTATAAAAAAATTACAAAATAAAACAAATCTGTATCTGTATACATGGACACACAGTATGTATTTACCAGCGTTTGCTTCAACCACCAGACGTATGCGTTTCTGTCTTAACGACTTTGTCAATGGAGGGTTTACGAAGGCAAACGACCGTAGTACACTTCCGGTCAAGTAGCAAATTTTTCTTCAGATGACACCAGATAACCTCGTGACATGTGATGGACAAAACAGTCTACGCCGATGAAAGTGATTTCTTCTCGAATAGCTAAGTTACAGGAAAAGAAAAAATACGCATATTACTGTGAGTCCATGTTTTCGTGCCTCCATAGCGACGCCAAAATTTAATTTTCTAGTAGTGTAGGATAAAAAAATATTTGTTAATTATAAATTGGGCAAGTAATACAATTATTAGTTTGTAATTCAAAAATGTCTCCTCTGTACACATAAATCAATTTGTTCTACAACACTGTATATATTATCTAGCTTTATACAGAAAAGGCAACATAATCCGACTTACATCGCCTACTTCTTTTTTATGTAGCAGAAAAAACAAAACATTTATAAAAAGACCAGCATAAGGCATTTTCGCTATGGAATACACGTTTCAGAACGTGTAAGTGCCTTTTAAAGCAAGCAGAATTGCACTTTCACGACATCAAGTTCTTTACACAATCCTACACTGAACGATAGTGAAACGCGTAGGTAGATACTACGGATAAGTGTACAATGTGAAAGCATCATCTTTGAAGACGAGCTTGTTTTTCATCCAAGGTAAATAAGACTTCTTTATTGTGCAGAAGACAATTGAGTTCTGGCGGTAAAAGCATCTGAACAACATTTTCTGAAGTATTCGAAATCGTTCTAGAAAGAGAACATTCGTTTTTTTATTAGTGGATAAATGGTGACTGTAACATTAAATGGATGCTTTTTCAGTGTAATTGTGTTTTATATTTCTTGTATTTTACATATAATTTCTCGAGTTACTCAACTTTGTAGTTGATTTTGAAATTACATTAAGGAACTAACAGCTCTGACTAGGGAACTATGAAAATTTTAAGTAAAACGTCGATAATTCGTCGACGAATTACGAAGACGCATAAACCATAACAAAAATGTTTTATCTTACTCTTGTTTATATACAAAATATATAAAAAGAATTATAGAGTAAGCGATAAAAAAATGTGAGTTACTGAAAGATATTTTCTAATAAGTTATAATCATATTAATCAATCTTCAGTATTTTCGGCCCAAATGTAATGTTTAGCAACGAACTATGTGAAGAACCAACTACCAAACAGTTCTTGTGTTTATATTAGTTGAATTGTGTTTAAGTTATTCTGCGACAATATGTCTGATGTTTCCAACCCACACGTCACTTGTTGTGCGTCAGTTTCTATCCTCAACAAAGACGGCAATACTACCCCACCCTCTCTACTCCCCAGATCTTGGCCCTTGTGACTTCCTCCTGTTTCTTCGTATCTTCAGTGATGTGTATTTTTCAATTTTGTTTGAGTATATGCTGTTAATGTTATTGTCTGCTGGTACAGATGTGTTTATTAATTATGTGATGTATTCGACTTTACCTTGAAGTCCGTTGTCTAGTCTATTTGGTAAAATTTGTCTGTATGTATTGTAATATCCCAATAGAGTTAAAATGTAATCTTTAGGTTTCGAGAATTGTTTTAGGTGTATATTTACAGAGGGTGTGGATGTCTCATTAATGAAGTTGTATTTTGTGCTATTGCTTGATGTAGTATTTTAGTGTTTTACATTCTGCAGTAATATGGTTATAAATTGCATCTCATGCAGCTATATTTTTCGATATTTGTGTGTGCTTTACTGATATACAGGATGAGTTTTTTTGAATGTTTAGCATCGGGATCTCAGAAACTACTGGAGATAGAAAAACGCTTAAATGGGGAAAGATGCGCAGTTTTATGAGTTTGATTTAAAACTGCTTTTGTTTCTCCGATAACTTTCATAGCTTATTAGATATTCAAAGAAAACTAAATCTTACGTTTTTCTTTAAACATGCTTAGCATCGTTAATAGTAATTTTAGAGAAAAAGTGTTCAGACAAAAGTTTGAGATAATTTTACGCCAAATAAAACTATGTAGCTAATATTTTTGACACATTTGACACAAACTTGTGTTTTTTTAAATGGAAACCATAGTTGGTTTTGACATCATTAAAAAGCTTATTTTTTGCTGATTACAATGATATAAGGTTTGCTATGGTTATTTTAAAAAATAAAGAGGATATAGACATTTCTATGATTGTTCACTTTATAAGATAAAAACTTAAAAAAAAAAATGTTTGGTGTTTTGTAATTCAAAAAACGAAAAATCTGAGTTACAATAGTGTTCGTTGGAGCAGTCGAGATAAATATACTAACATTGCTTTCACGTTGAGTCACAGAAGTGAGAGCTGCTAATTTTTACTTTTAAGTCAAGTTAATTGTCAATCATTGACAATTAACTATTAATTAATTTAATTGTAACTTAACTATAAGCGGTGCAAACGGCCGTTAATCATAAGTTTGCATTGGCTATGGAATTTTCTAACGTAAAAAAGCATGATATGGTTGAATGTTACATTCAGTGCCAGAAAAATTCTACTAGAGCTGCTGAAGTTTATTTTGAAAATTATTTTGATCGACGTCAGCCGTCGCTACCTACTTTTAAGAGATTATGGGATAATTTAGCAGATTATGGTTAGTTCGTTAAACCAAAATAAAAAAAAGGGATGGATGAAGATAGAGAAATAAACATATTAGCAAGTGTCGCTCAGAATCCATCTACATCGACCCGACAAATTTCAACAGAAATGGGCTCCTCTCAACGCACTATTGTCAGAGTGTTGAAGAAGCATAAATTTCGTCCCTACAAATTATCAGTATCACAAACTTTACATGAAGGTGATAACATCAGACGAATAGCTTTTTGTAGATGGTTTAAAGATCAGTGTCAAAACGATCCACACTTTTCAATGAAAATATTATGGACTGATGAATCTCGTTTCACAAATTGTGGAATGTTTAATAGGCACTATGAGCACATATGGTCTCAAACAAATCCACTTCACGTTGAACATAGGAGAACACAAATTAAATTTGGGTTTAATGTTTGGTGTGGTGTTATAGGATCAACTGTTCTTCCTCCTTTTATTTTTGATGGATCACTAACTGGCAATCGTTATCTTAATTTTTTACAACAAGATTTCGAGGAAATGTTAGATAATTTAAATTTAAGAATCCGAGCAATGCTGCAATGGTTTCAACATGACGGAGCGCCTCCGCACAATCAACTGAATGTTAGAAATTATTTAAATTTGAACTTCCCTAATCAATGGATAGGACGAAATGCACCCATTGAATGGCCGGCTAGATCCCCTGATTTATTAGTTTTGGATTTTTCTTGTGGGGTGTACTAAAGGACACAGTATACAAAAGAACATATGAAACAATCGACGATTTAAGAGAAGCTGTCTTAGTTGCTTTTAATAACATCGATAGGCGTAAAGTCCGCAATGCTACAAATTCTGTTGTGAAGAGATGCAATTTGTGTATTAATAATAATGGAGGTATCTTTGAACATTAATAATGTTGTGTGCCCTTAATAAAAGTTCTTATAGTTTTCATTTTATTACTACATAAGATTTCAAAATAAGTTTTCGTTTGGTTTGCATTTTATCAGTTCGAAATTCAATTGTTTTCCATAAAAACCATAAAAATGTCTATATCCTCTTTATTTTTTAAAATAACCATATCAAACCTTATATCATTGTAATCAGCAAAAAATAAGCTTTTTAATTATGTCAAAACCAACTATGGTTTCCATTTAAAAAAACACAAGTTTGTGTCATAACTCGATAATGGTGAACGAAAAAAAAATATTAGCTACATAGTTTTATTTGGCGTAAAATTATCTCAAACTTTTGTCTGAACACTTTTTCTCTAAAATTACTATTAGCGATGCTAAGCATGTTTAAAGAAAATCGTAAAATTTAGTTTTCTTTGAATATCTAATAAGCCATGAAAATTATCGGCGAAACAAAAGCAGTTTTAAATCAAACTCGTAAAACTGCGCATCTTTCCCCATTTAAGCGTTTTTCTATCTCCAGTAGTTTCCAAGATCCCAATGCTAAACATTCATGCTGTATTTCTTATAATTTCTTCTAGTATTACATGATCTTGTATTTCTGAGATGAAACCTTCGCTCTCTGGGAAAAGCTGTTCACTTTCTAGCCATTTGTAACTATGTTTTCTCTCGCCATATGGGAGCAATGTTTTATTTATTATCTTATGTTCTAACAGCAAAGACTATGTAAAATATATATTAAATAAAGTAAGGCAAATTACATGAGAAAACGGCAAATTGTAAAGCATTATTTCTAATTATGGTATTCCATATTTATTCATATAAATAGAATTTATATTATATTAAGGGATATAACAAAGTATAAATTAAAATATACTTTGTTACTGATATAATAACTCGACTATTGTTAAAACTAACTTTGAAATAACTTTGTTTTACAACAATGAAAGCGATTATATATAATTTTATACCTATCCACAGAAATCCTATAAAAACATCAACATATTTCGTATAAAATTACCCTGAATTCTTAATACATACACGCACATTTTAGTACATGTATAATATGATACTCGTAAATGTATGAGGGGTTGATTTTCTAAATAGGGTGACAAAAAAAACGAGTTCGAAATGGAAAAAGGTCACATAATGGGGCTTTGGGACGGTTATTAAATGTAAAGTAATCCACTTTTATTTATTATGATGTGCGTAGGGAAACAGAGAAAAAAAAGAGGACAGTTTAAAAAATATCGTGTGAAGAACGAGATACTGCTTTATGCAAGTCAGGGCGGCATAATTGGAAAATTGTGGTCCCATGGTGATTTACTTGACATGGAATAACATGTAATTATATCGTTATTGTAAAGGAGAAAGTAAAGTTTTGGAAAAAATATGGTTATAATTAGGGACCGGATACGAGAGGCCGAAATTACGATGGACCATATAAATAGCCTTCATATTTTAATATCCTGCACATTACTTGTGTGGCACATGCTCTCCACAGAATCTGTGAATATATCAGAGACACCTTTTCGGAAGTTGATAGACTTGTATCCGCTTTTCAAAAGTTTTCAGAAAAGCACCATTGATTGAGAGTGGTTCTTTACAGCGAAAAACTACCATCTTTGTCACTGTCTCCCTCTCCAGTAATAACTAGATGGAGAATATGATTGGAAGCTACTAGTTTTTATGCAGAGGATTTCGATAGTTTACAAAATTTGGTTACATGTTTAAATGACAATGCTCGAAGTATTTCTGAGTGCAAGGAAATAATACAAATTCCAAATTTAAAAAATCAGTTGTACTTTCTTCAGGAACCCTTTGAAAATTTGCCAAGTGACTTGGGATGTGACCTTCGGCAAAAGTTAGACGCAGTTTTTAATAGAAATCCAGATTTAATAACATTGCGGCAATTGTGTATGAGAACAATGCCTCAAAATCTAACTGCTAACTACACTGAAATAAAAGAATATTTCCAGTATGGGCCTATAACTAGTTGCGATGTAGAAAGGACGTTTTCTATCTACAAGGATGTATTTTATTCAAAGAGAACAAATTTTATAGAAGAGAATCTTGAGAAAGTATTGCTAGTATATACTCTGGCAAACAAACGGTTGTGTACCAATCCATATTAACCGTTCTTCGATCTTGAAAAGAAATTGTAGCTACTAATTGTAGCCTTATTTATTAAATTAATTTATGATAAACGGAATTTTAACCGTGTTGCGGTGCTTAGAGTTTTTACAAAATCATATTATTCCAGCGATTCAAGCAATATCTAATATCTAAGACATCTGGTACCATCAATACATTCCAAAATCGTTGGATCAGTACACATGACTCAATTCGTTATCCTATACGGTCACCTGAGTTATGACCAAATCATTCTTTTCTTCGGGGATAGTTAAACAATTTAATATACGGTATTCAGGTGAATTTAGAAGAATTAAAAGGAACAATTGCACAGTTATATCAAGGAATTACAGTAGATATATGAAATAATATCAGAACGTCGTTTTATAATCGCTTTTGCTTAGCACAAGAAGGTGGTCTCTTTGACACTTAATTTAAACTTTAGTTTTGATACGAAGTTAACTTATTTTGTAACCAGAATTTATTTTTATTTTAGAATATTTGCTAATGTTATTTTAGGAATTATTAATTATGTACCGCAGTATTATTTTGATACACATCTTCTAATGTCATTAGATTTAATACGCGCCCAGTTCACATGTAGAGTAGATACGATTTTACAATCAAGCACTCATCTTAATATTGCCGCGAAATTGCTTCCAGACAATCACCCTCCCGATCTGTGTTTCAGTGTTGTATTGATGTTTCTATAGGGTATTTCGTAATCGCATATCAATCTTACGTACAATTAATTCCATTTATATTTTATACTGTACATTAGGGTGGAGCGAAAATTTTTTTTTTTAAATTTAGTTTTTCCTGTATTAAACATCGATGCTCTAAGTACTTAAAAGTGCAGAAAAAAAATCTTATCTTCCTAGGTCAACGTCTTGAGGTGGCGCACAAGACTTTAATTTGTGGAACTTTATCATTTATAAAAAAGTAAACAGTGTGGTTTAAATTTGTTTTTTTATTTACTCACATAAAGCATATTTAATACAAAAACAAAAATCATTCGTTAGCAAATTGTAAAGGATCTCGTTGTTGAAAAATTGAGATTTCGACTCAAACAGTGGTATGGGTCTGGGTGTGCGAAGAATAATTTCTGTTTATAGTTTTTAAAACAATACTCTTAAGGTCATCTCTTAAATATAAACTTCTCTTGACCATGTTGAAAACATTAACTGGACCATGGTTACAAGATGGCTTTGACTTTATGTCAAACCATGTTGGCGCGTATACTTTCGTTATGAAAAGTGCTAGTTGCTTAAGGTTTTCTGGTGGTGTAGCCAATCCAATGTATAAGCGAAGAATCCTATTGGCGCAAGTTAGCCAGCGAGAGTGTGCTAATTTCCCAGGATCTCTTTCAGCTAAACCTGGTGAAACTAAACCAGACGAAATGGAAGAACAAATCTCGTAAAGATATTTTTGATCAGAGCTTAGCAACTTTATATCAATATCCGGCAATTCTGCAGGAATCGCTTCAAAAGCTTGTAACTTAAAATCAAGGCACTTGAGGAGGTTTTTACCTATGGCTCCAGAAAAGCTATTAGAACCTGCTATGTTCCCATCAAGACTTAAAAACAAATGGCGCAGTGGCAATTCATTTGCGTGTAATAAGCACCCAAACCATTGCAATGGTCTTTTTAAATATGTATCCAATAAGGCAATGACTCCATTTTTATACCCTGTGTTGACAGCCGTTCCATCACATCCGATTGCCACCAAAGATGAATTACATTTATACTTTTTATCTAATAAGGCGACAATATTCCTCATAATATTAGCTGCTTTTCCTGAACCTATTGTGAAATGTCCAATATATTCAGAATTTGGCTCAGATACCATTGAAATATGTTCTTCGGTAATAGTCTTACGCTGTGACTTATTTTCTTTTGAAGTTATAATTAAAGTTTTGTCTTTACGACCATCAAAATAAATAGAAGTCAGAGGTTTTTCATTGCTAATAGAGCTCAACTGCTTTCGAACTTTTTTCCTTTCTCGACGTATTTTACTACGCTTGATGAGTTTTCCGCATCTATAATGTTTAAATCAACCATTACTGCGTTTACAACAAATGCTGCAGATCGATCTGAAACTCCAGTCCTGTCACAAGCTGTAGCAAGGGTTTGCAACTTTTGTATCATCTGCTTATTTCCCTTTTGATTTTCTCTTTTGTGAACTTTTCTTTTTCCTTCATTAAAGCAAAAATCATCTTGCTCTGATTCTGATGTTTCACTTGAAGTGCTACTGCATGACCGATGTAATTCTGAATAGACGAAGAAGTACTTGAAGTCATGTTTTTTTGAACGAATTGATCATATTTTCTCTTTCGAACTTCATTGCATCGTATAGATTTTGTTGTCAACCTATCCACATAGCCAATATACATTCTACGCTCATTTCGTTGGTCCTTTAAAAACTTTTCCTCTGCTGGAGGTATTTTTGTCACACATTTACATATGTTTCTGGACGCGCACTTACAGGTTGCGATGTCAAATAATTGTTTTGAGATTCCTTTAAGAAATTTTGTTTTCTTACTTCACTGCGCAGTTTCTTCATATTTTTGTATTTGCTGTATTAGGAAATCAATCTTGCTAAGATTTGTTGATGACTTATTATAGGAATCGATGCCTTTTTCCATATTTGTTCAATATCAGTAGCAATTATTTCACATATGCACTTAATTGAAGGATCTTTTCGGTTGTTCAATTCAAGCATATCATTTTTTAGCCACATGTATTATTTAATAATATCACAATGCGTAGGCAACACATTAGCACTTAATGTAATTGGTTTTCCAAATACAGAGCAACACAAATCTTGCCTAGTTTTAGGCATTTTAAATCTTTCCTCAGCAATCACGTTTTAACTTTTGGTAACGAAAATTTTACGTTTGATTAAGTTTTATAAACTTTTTTAACACGTTGCACTTCTAAATACTATGAAGAAACTGAAAGAAACTGTTTAAAATGATACTTTATTTTATGCATGGGAATCCCTAACTTTGTTTTTGAGCAATAAACTGTTGCCAACAGTTTTATTTAATGGTAGATAAAAAAGATTTTTAAATTGTACTTTTCTGCCTTTATGTAAATTAGGTTATTTTTCAAATTTCACCCTTCATGCGCCACCTCGAAATAAAGTCGCAGAGTCTTGTTATTTTCAAAGTTTTCAAAATTAAAAAAAAAATTTTTTGTTCATTTTCACTCCACCCTACTGTACATACATGCATACTTGTTAAATACTAATTTTCAAAATTTAACTAACTTTTTATTTTATTTTATTATGAACTATTACATACATTACTTATATCGTAATTATAACAATGACGGCCCGGTAAGAATCAATTTCAATGTGTAATAATTTTAACAACTGATTTATTTATATAAACCAAGTAGATCAATTGCATTTATAAAAACGTGTTTACAGACGATCAATACACCCCCACCAAACGAAACAAATGTAAAATAATTGAAGATAAAACATAAATATTTTTATTGCTTTCTAATAGAATAATTAATAGTATTCATTATACTTTGCTTCGTTCAAAATAAAAATGAAATCGATCGTTACGTATTATCTTCTTAGAGCATTGGACCTATTAAAATAGTGTTGGTCTTTCAAACTACGAAATATAACATACCTACTGTATCTATATACTGTAAATCAAAAGCTTTCAAAAATATATCATCACAAGTCAATCCCCTTTTTTAAAAATTTTAAGTTATAATCATTACTGTTAAGTGATCATAAAATTTATTAGACGATTTTGTATTCTTCCAAGTTTAATTAAATTATAAATACAATTAATTATAGTTTAGTTAATATTAAAATACATAATGTAAACAGGAGCTTTAAATAAATATAAATTCGTGCAGTATACTTGAACATATTTAATGCAATTTTAACAACTCATTTAGACAAATAATATCTAAATTAAAATGCCTACTTACTTTGTGAACTCATCCCACTAGCAGTTCCCCAATTTCACATACGCTGGTGCATCTAATAGAAGCTACGAAACATAAGCAACCAACCCTTTGAGAACCTACGACCAGTACTGAAATCGAGAAGACCGCGCTAGCATCTATACGGCGTCTCGGCGCTACATATTTCCCGCCGCCAGTGGCACGACGCCATCTCTCTCCTTCTTGTTTACATCGAAGTCAGTACACTGCACAATACAGAATACGACCCCTGGTGCAATCAATATTACACATCGTGCATAGAGGCAACCGAGTTCGTATGTGTGTATTGTACGTGTGGTCATATACGAACGCGACAAGTTGGAAGAAGATGCAGAACGTGAAGAAAGGGTGCAACTTATATAGGGGGTCTTAATTATCAGACGTTTCGTTTGTAACGATGAAATATTATGAAAACAATACACTTGCTTTCTTCTTGGTGGATTGTAACTAGCAGAAATGCAATTTGGAAATTGGGATAGATAGCTTAAAAGAACGTTGGAATATCATCGAAAATGTTAAGGAACTTGTGAAGTTTATTCCGTGTGTTAGAAAATGTTGTCGGATATTTTTTAATAATAATAATAATAATTGCATGTACCATAGTTGCTCCTTTCATAACATTTGTACGCATGGATGAAATGTGGAAGGTGTTTGGATATCTGGAAGATAAACTTGAAAGGAGACGAATCAATTTTGTTGTTATTAATGCCGTGTAAAAACGACGCACTGACACGATCTCTGCGAGTACTTAGGGAATCCATTGAGTGGCGCTCCAGAAAAATTCCAAAAGAATTTTACCCAATTATAGAATTGGTAGATAAAAATAGTCAACCTATCGAAGACATTAATCCTCCCAACCATGGCCATCCCTTATCTAAATAATTTTTGATTATGGTAGAAAGCAGTGATGCACACCTCGCAATTTGCTTTGCACTACTTTAATTGGGAATCATGTTATCAGGATACTCGAGAACTCGAGAATATAACGAATAGTATTGAACCAAAATTTCAGTCTTGTGAGATACCAGACGAAGGGACGAAGTCAATAGAATCGAAGCCACTGTAAGGCACATAATATTTCCTTTGATATAAGTATGATCGAAGAAGATTAACTGAAGATGGGACAAGACCATATGAGCGTAGTCTATTTAAGAGAGTTGCATAATTGATCGTGCTACATGCAATTTAAATAGAAAGCAGTTCTGCACACTTCGCAATTTGCTAATTGATCTGTACTATTTTTATTGGGAATCATTGTATCTACCATACCTTTAATTAAATTTTCATTTAGAGTAGCTTATGATTTCAATATAAATTTGGGAACACTGTGGAACAGTAAGGTTTATCGAAAGTCGAATTTTGGCAACATAAATAATTTTTGATCATATGGTAGAAAGCAGGAACTGAAACCGAACCCGAACCTGAACCCAAACGGGTTCAGGTTCGCTGTTTATAAAGACTTTGAACCCCCACCCGTTGAACCCAAAAATTCAACAAGGTTCGGGTTCAAAAATATAAAAAAATAGAGAAATATTTAATAGAAGAATAATAAAAAACATTACATTTCTTGCATGCAAAAAAAAATTTAAAACAAAATCAAAATAAAATAACGACTATTTGTAGCGAACAAGTAACCAGTAACCTTCACACAAACTAGACTAAAATGGGAAATCCTCTTTTTCTGTTTGAGCTATGTACAAACATAATATTTGTGTTAAACAAATCAGTAGGCAAACATTTTCTTGTAACCAATGCAAATAGTAGCGACGCAAACCGTGTATTAGTATATTTTAACTTTCTTAAAGTAAACGTGGGTTGTTAAAATCAACTCTTAAATTGTTTTTAGTAAAGTGATCACATTCAAATTTAAAAATGTATATAAATTTTTTGATTTTTCTAACCCAGAGATGTCTACGAAATTTACGAAAAATTTATTTGTTTATGATGCAGGAAAAGATGTATCTATATGCTCAGAATGCAAATATGAAATGAAAGGTAAACATACGGCAAATTTTTGGCGGCATATACAACGGAAGCATCCTGAACTATTCAAGAAAACTCAAAATGAATCGTCAACATCTAAATTGAGTCAGATCACCAATAAAAGAGCAAGAGCGAAGGAAAATACCCTTGAACAGTATTTACATATTATCAAGATAAAAACCTGCAAACAAAGCTTCATTGATTCATGCGTAAAATTAGTAACCGTTAATGGCCGTCCTTTCACAATCTTCGAAGATTCTGGCATGAAAGAAATAATCGATCCGATTATGAATGCACTAAAAGTATCAGTAAATAGTCATAATATAAGTGATCTTGTTAACAACAAAGCAACGGAAATAAAGAACAAAATTAAATTGGAAATATCAAAAAAAATTATTTTAATTAAAATTGATTCTGCTTCTCGTCTTGGTAGATGTATTGTAGGGATAAATATTCAATATATTTTTGACGGAAAAATAAAACTACGAACTTTGGACATGCATGAGGCTCAAAATCGTCAGACAGGAGCCTACATAAAAAATCTTATCATCAGCGTTCTTGATTGTTACGACATAAAACTGCAGCAAGTATATTCAATTAGATCAGATAACGGACAAAATATGATCAAAGCTGCTGAATTATTAAAAGACGAGTATGAAAACTTTGACATAGAAGATGAATTTGATGCAGCTGAAGCAAATGCGCTTTCTTATATTGAACTGGAAGGAGCAGAAACATTAGCACATTCACACTCAAATATTATTCATTTCAGATGTGTTGCTCATAGTTTACAGTTAGCAGTGCTCGACACAATATCTAATCCTCCTTTTAAGAAAATTTTTGATCAATGCAGAGCCATTTGCAAAAAATTGCGAACACCAAATATTTCTTCTTTAGCTAAGAAGCTAAACTTGAAAAAAACCGTACTAGACTGTCAAACTAGATGGAATTCCAGTTATGACATGGTTCAAGCCTTATTGGAATACAGAAGTTTTTGTTCGGAATTGCTGGATGCTGAATTAACTATGACTGATAGTACTTGGAATATTTGTGAAGAATTCGTAGAAGCTTTTGCACCAGTTAAAAAAATAACGCTGAAACTACAAGAAGAACAGATGAATTTAGGCGATTTTTATAGAATCTGGCTTACTTTTAAATTGGAGCTAACAAAAGATGACAAAACAAAATCATTTTCGAAAGAATTATATTTAAATATTATAAAAAGAGAAAAAAACTTTATTAACAATCCACTTTTGATTGCAGCAGTATATCTAGATAGCAGATTTAAGGTCATTCTAAGTCCCGAAGATGTTGAAAATGCTAAAAAAACATATTTTGAAAACAATAAAAATTTTGAAAAATTTACAAATGGAAAGAGAAAAAGAGAATTTTGTGAGAGAATCAATATCTTTTTCTTCAGATGATGATGAAGATATGTTCGAACAAGTTCTAAAAAAGAAGGAAAGGTTTTATAAATCATATTCTTCAAATGTAAATGCCACCGCTTCGATTGATAATTTAGTTAAAAATGAATTTGATATATATGAAAAATATCCAAGACTGGGAAAAGAAAAAAACATTTTACTATTTTGGGAGCAACATAAAACGGAAACGCCATGATTGTATCAAGCGGCTCAGATTATATTCGCAGTACCTGCTACGCAAGTAAGCGTCGAGAGAGCCTTTTCAGCCTCGAAATGCATTTTATCCCTACAAAGAACAAATTTAAAAGAAGAAAACTTTAAAAATATATTAATTGTAAAATTAAACGAAAATTTCTTTGAAAAATAAATTTTCTACGAATAAAACACATGTAGTTTTTTTAATCTTTGAACCCGAACCCTGAACCGAACCCGAACCTGAACTTTTTATTTTGATTAACCCGAACCCGAACCTGAACCCATTTTTTTCATGGTTTCAGTCCCTATAAGTATGATCGAAGAAGATTAACTGAAGATGGGACAAGACCATATGAGCGTAGTCTATTTAAGAGAGTTGCGTAATCGATCATTTTAAATGCAATTTAAATAGCCATTTGCTAATTGATTTGTATTATTTTTATTGGGAATCATTATATCTGCCATAGCTTTAATTAAATTTTCATTTAGAGTAGCTTATGATTTCAATATAAATTTGGGAACACTGTGGAATAGTAAGGTTTATCAAAAGTCGAATTTTGGCAACTGTCATCTGACAGAGTACAATTTAGTTGTGTTACAACTTAATCTTATTTCTTGTGAAATGTTTTAAATAAAAAATATTTATTTACGGAAATGCGTTTATTGTTAAAATACTACGTTAGAGAAGATGCTCGAAATGGTGACCTCTTGTCTCGATGCTTGATAAATGAGGGATTATATTATCACGACTATTGAAAAGTTTTTCAATTGTATGTTGTGGTGTTCAAAAAATCATGCCTCCCATGTGCGGAAAAATGAAGTAATCCAGAACCTTGGGGGAAAATTCACTATTAGATTATTAAACTCTTCCAAACGAGCATTTGTGGTTTGTTGAGCTGTATATGGCGGAGCATTGTCTTGTTGGAAAAATCCTTGTGTAATTTCATCGCTTTGTAATTCATTAATAACGGGTTCCAATAAGTCATTTGGTTATCTATCAGCATTTATTGTTCCATTAGAAAATATTGGTCTAATGATTCGCTTCCTTGACATCGCCAGCCAAACACCATTTTTATGCGTAAGCAATGGTGTTTCCACAAATTCGACAAATTCATTTCTGGAATTTCTGGCGACCATATTCTCATATTTTGTTTGTTTAAATATTTGGAAAGATGAAACCAGGCGTCATCAGTAAAGAAACATTTACTAGGAACATCAATTCCAACAAGGTTAGGAACTATTTTATATGGATACAATTTTAAATCTTTTTTATGAATAGTATGACATGTTCCAACTGATAACTGAACTTCCTGCGACAGTTTCGCAATAGATTTCTTTGGTGAGTTTTCCATTCGACGTCTAACATCTTCAATGCAATCAGCAGTTCTTGTTATAGGTGCTCCGCTCTCGCATTTACGAAATACTGTCCCCGTTTCACGAAATCTGTCAACACAACCATGAATTAGACTAGCCAATTGTTCATACGGGATTGCAAGATTGGGAAACTGTTGTCGAAAATCCTGTATCACTGTCCATTTACTAATCTACCAGTTCTAAAATAACTTTTAACAATAGAAACTTTGTGTTGTATTTCTAACATTATAATAAATAATCGAATTGAGACAACTTTTCAATAAATTGACTTAACTATGACAGTTGTACAATATGAAACAAACATGCAAATAATTTACATATCTGTAACTATGCACATGGACAATACACCTCGTATTTTCAGCATTTACTTCTGCTTAATACATATGTTTCTGCCATATAGGCGTCCTCAGTTAAGCTAGTGAAGCAATGTATACAAATTAATACAAACCTGTTATAAACAACTGGTTCGTATCTTTATTTAAATTTACTGAAATAGCCCGCATAGATCAAGCAAGTTCCGTCCTATAAGAAGACAACTATTTAATAATTGACATCTTACGGGCGAAAGGGATTTTTTCTGGAGGGCTACCTATCGTTCGAACAGCTAAGCTGCTACGGGAAATGATAAAATACGTATGTAGATGTAGTCCATTAACAACCAGCCAGATGGCGGTAAATATACAAAAAGGTTTTGTTTAAGTATGACAATACGTTAAGCACGTATAAAGCGTTTGTACAATATGAAACAAACATGTAAATAATTTACATATCTGTAACTATGCACATGGACAATACACCTCGTATTTTCAGCATTTACTTCTGCTTAATACATATGTTTCTGCCATCTAGGCGTCCTCAGTTAAGCTAGTGAAGCAATGTATACAAATTAATACAAGCCTGTTATAAACAACTGGTTCGTATCTGTATTTAAATTTACTGCTTCACTAGCTTAACTGAGGACGCCTAGATGGCAGAAACATATGTATTAAGCAGAAGTAAATGCTGAAAATACGAGGTGTATTGTCCATGTGCATAGTTACAGATATGTAAATTATTTACATGTTTGTTTCATATTGTACAAACGCTTTATACGTGCTTAACGTATTGTCATACTTAAACAAAACCATTTTGTATGACAGTTGTCAAAATTAGACTTTCGAAAAACTTTACTGTTCCACAGTGTTCCTAAATTTATATTGAAATCATAGGATATTCTAACAGAAAATTTAATTGAAGACATTGTATGTATTTCATTAATTTATATTTGGGTATAATAAAATGGGATGAAACTAAAACCTATTCAATTTGAAGGTTTCATACAAAGAACTATTTATAAATTAAATTGTCTCGTTATCTAATTTTAACAATATTCATTTAATTTGTTTATAATTATTTATAAACAATTATCAGCAACAAACAAGGGCAATGAATATGATAGTATAAGAAGCGAGATAATTTTTATAAAAATAATAATATTCCAAAATAGTAGCATAAACATATTAATTATTATTCAATTTTTATTAAATGTTGCATCATTTTGACGAAGAAAGAAAAAAGAGAAAAAAATCCTTAAAGAGATTGGAAATAATTGAATCATTGTAATTTCGTGATAAAGTTAAACTATATAAGCCTAACTCAAGAAGCTCACAGCACTTCGATTCCTTCCACAACAACGAAAAAACCATCTCTCTACAATGTTTCAAATCCAGGGAAAAGTTGCTTTGCTCATTGGAGCCGCTAGAGGTGTTGGTCTTGAATTACTTAGACATTTATTGCAGCATAAAGTGAAGGTAATATTAGAATAATTTCACATTTTATTTTTTACATTAATTTTTGTTAATTTGAATGTAACTTAGGCTGTAGCTATTGCTGAAATCAACAACGAAGTGGGTAAAGTAGCCGTTCAAAAATTGAGAGATGAATTTGGGCAAGCACAAATTATTCTTATTCAAGCAAATATTCTCCAAGCAAGAGAGCTTGAAAGTATACAATCCAATATCAAGAAATACCTTAAAATAATTGATAAATTTCAGGTGTTTTTGCTGATACTGTCAGACAATTAAATCAGCTGGACATAGTGATCAACAATCTTGGAGTCATAGATGAAAATGAAATAGATAGGTGGCAAAATATTAACTTGGTATATGGTAGAACGCTGGTTTATTTGAATATATTCAAATGATTTTATATTTTAAGCTTACAACTGCAAGAAGTACAGCGTTGGCAGTCAACATATATTTACCACAGAACAAACTTTCAAGTGAAGCTATCGTGGTTAATGTTAACGCAACTGTTGCTTTAAGCAAGATGTCTGCTCAAATTGTAGGAAGAAGCTTGGCTGGTTCAATGGCACAAATTGAACAAGAAGTTAATAACGTTAGAGTTATCACCTTGTTTGTGGGATCATCAACACCTGAACTTATTTCTGGACTTGCAACTAATCAATTGGTTCTAAACGTAACTAATGTTTCTGAACCAATATCTCAACCTGGGTAATATCTTATTCGAATATCTTTTTGTGTGTATGCATAATGATTAATTCCATTTTTTTTAGATTACAAGCAGTTGGAAGGGCTCTAATTAACGCTATTCAACAAGGAATTAGCACACCTGTGCAGATTGGTGGTCAGCAGACTTCAATTGCGAATCAGTTGGCATCGAGTTTGAATTTTGATCAGTTGGTTTTGTAATAACTGGAACAATTTACTGTGAAATGTTTGATTGAATTATTTTAATAAAGATTTTGTTGCAATTATATTATTTTTTATTTTCTTGATTTTCTAATAGTACCGACAATATTAATAATTTTAGTGGTGTACGTTTCAAAATCAAATTAAATTTGAAAATAATGTGTATAGTGTTATTTTACTTTTTCATCGCAAAGGAAAACAATATCTTCTTCTAATAAATTTAGATAATAAAAGAACACCAATTTGAGTTTTCTCCGGTTAATTTGTTATTCAACATATTTAAGTCTTCTTAATCTGACGTACTTTATGGTTTAAATCATAATTATAGCGTTATACTGGTCAATTAAATATTAAAAATAAAAGACGAAAGTCTTTAGAAGCAACCATTTTGATACTTCTAAATGATGACCATATGAAAAACCAAATTAAAACAAAGAGCGAAAATCTGTTTTTAACAGACTTCCAAAAAGGAGGAGCTTATGTACATATACAGGTTGAGTTTTTTTGAATGTTTAGCATTGGGATCTCGGAAACTACTGGAGATAGAAAAACGCTTAAATGGGGGAAAGATGTGCAGTTTTACGAGTTTGATCTAAAACTGCTTTTGTTTCTCCGATAACTTTCATGGCTTATTAGATATTCAAAGAAAACTAAATTTTACGATTTTCTTTAAACATGCTTAGCATCGTTAATAGTAATTTTACAGAAAAAGTGTTCAGACAAAAGTTTTAGATAATTTTACGCCAAATAAAACTATGTAGCTAATTTTTTTTTTTCGTTCACCATTATCGAGTTATGACACAAACTCGTGTTTTTTTAAATAGAAACCATAGTTGGTTTTGACATCATTAAAAAGCTTATTTTTTGCTGATTACAATGATATAAGGTTTGATATGGTTATTTTAAAAAATAAAGATGATGTAGACATTTTTATGGTTTTTATGGAAAACAATTGAATTTCGATAAAATACAAACCAAACGTAAACTTATTTTGAAATCTTATGTAGTAATAAAATGAAAACTATAAGAACTTTTATTAAGGGCACACAACATTGTTAATGTTCAAAGATACCTCCATTATTATTAATACACAAATTGCATCTCTTCACAACAGAATTTGTAGCATTGCGGACTTTACGCCTATCGATGTTATTAAAAGCAACTAAGACAGCTTCTCTTAAATCGTCGATTGTTTCATATGTTCTTTTGTATACTGTGTCCTTTAGTACACCCCACAAGAAAAAATCCAAAACTGATAAATCAGGGGATCTAGCCGGCCATTCAATGGGTGCATTTCGTCCTATCCATTGATTAGGGAAGTTCAAATTTAAATAATTTCTAACATTCAGTTGATTGTGCGGAGGCGCTCTGTCATGTTGAAACCATTGCAGCATTGCTCGGGTTCTTAAATTTAAATTATCTAACATTTCCTCGAAATCTTGTAAAAAATTAAGATAACGATTGCCAGTTAGTGATCCATCAAAAATAAAAGGAGGAAGAACAGTTGATCCTATAACACCACACCAAACATTAAACCCAAATTTAATTTGTGGTCTCCTATGTTCAACGTGAAGTGGATTTGTTTGAGACCATATGTGCTCATTGTGCCTATTAAACATTCCACAATTTGTGAAACGAGATTCATCAGTCCATAATATTTTCATTGAAAAGTGTGGATCGTTTTGACACTGATCTTTAAACCATCTACAAAAAGCTATTCGTCTGATGTTATCACCTTCATGTAAATTTTGTGATACTGATAATTTGTAGGGACGAAATTTATGCTTCTTCAACACTCTGACAATAGTGCGTTGAGAGGAGCCCATTTCTGTTGAAATTTGTCGGGTCGATGTAGATGGATTCTGAGCGACACTTGCTAATATGTTTATTTCTCTATCGTCATCCATCCCTTTTTTTTATTTTGGTTTAACGAACGACCATAATCTGCTAAATTATCCCATAATCTCTTAAAAGTAGGTAGCGACGGCTGACGTCGATCAAAATAATTTTCAAAATAAACTTCAGCAGCTCTAGTAGAATTTTTCTGGCACTGAATGTAACATTCAACCATATCACGCTTTTCTACGTTAGAAAATTCCATAGCCAATGCAAACTTATGATTAACGGCCGTTTGCACAACTTATAGTTAAGTTACAATTAAATTAATTAATAGTTAATTGTCAATGTTTGACAATTAACTTGACTTAAAAGTAAAAATTAACAGCTCTCACTTCTGTGACTCAACGTGAAAGCAATGTTAGTATATTTATCTCGACTGCTCCAACGAACACTATTGTAACTCAGATTTTTCGTTTTTTGAATTACAAAACACCAAACATTTTTTTTTTCAAGTTTTTATCTTATAAAGTGAACAATCATAGAAATGTCTATATACTCTTTATTTTTTAAAATAACCATATCAAACCTTATATCATTGTAATCAGCAAAAAATAAGCTTTTTAATGATGTCAAAACCAACTATGGTTTCCATTTAAAAAAACACAAGTTTGTGTCATAACTCGATAATAGTGAACGAAAAAAAAAAATTTGTATTTGGCGTAAAATTCTCTAAAATTTTTGTCTGAACACTTTTCTCTAAAATGACTATTAACGATGCTTAGCATGTTTAAAGAAAATCGTAAAATTTAGTTTTCTTTGAATATCTAATAAGCCATGAAAGTTATCGGAGAAACAAAAGCAGTTTTAAATCAAACTCGTAAAACTGCGCATCTTTCCCCATTTAAGCGTTTTTCTATCTCCAGTAGTTTCTGAGATCCCAATGCTAAACTTTCAAAAAAACTCAGCCTGTATATATATATATATATATATATATATATATAACTATATATATATTGTTATAAATAGGGACCGGACACGAGAGGCCCATGACTCATCGCCCATGGGCGTACTATTGAAAATTAGTATTTTTAAAGAGCTTTTAATTGTATTTATATAATTGGAAAAGAAATGGGTGGTGATCTAAAATATAAAGTACATTTTTATTTGTCTATTTTGTAGTTCAAGTTGAGTAAAGGAGTATTAATATTAACTAGCAATACTTTCTCAAGATTCTCTTCTGTAAAATTTGTTCTTTTTAAATGAAATACATCCTTGTAGATAGAAAAGTCCTGTCTACATCGCAACTGGTTATAGGTGCATACTGGAAATATTCCTTTATTTCAGCGTATTTAGCAGTTAAATTTTGAAGCATTGTCCCCATACACAATTGCCGCAGTGTTATTAAATCTAGATTTTTATTAAAAACTGCGTCTAACTTTTGCCGAAGGCCACATCCGAAGTCACTTGGAATATTTTTTAAATTATTAATAGCCACATCTAATGTGGTTAATCCATCATTTAATTTGAGATTTTGATTTTCAAAATAAGTGATTAGTTTTGGCAATTGAATAGTACTATTCAATAATTGCGTATTTGTTATAGACCATTTATATGGTCCATCGTAATATCGGCCTGATGCGTCCGGTCTCTAGTTATAAAATCAAAATTTTGAGAAGAGAATTAAGTTTGTTTCAATTTAAATGAACTGCTTCTGACGTGAATTATAATTAATGTGTATATGTAACTGTCAGAAAGAGAAAAATTATGACGCAAAACTGTCATTGTATTAGGAATGTGAAAAGTACTATTATAATGAGATTTTTATTAAAAAATAAACATGTAGCTCTGTGATTTTTTTTTTAGAGAAAAAATGAGGGATTACTTCCTATTGATTATTGACAGCAACGTAAAAAATTAGCGAAAAAAAAAAATAAAATTTAGTAAAAAGGATTATTAAGTTTATTACTTTTAGATATTTAACGTATAAAATAAGGAAAGGAGTAAAATGTCGTCATAAATAACACTTTTTATTGATGTTAGTTAAGTTGGTCAATATATTTTGTTACGAGAAAAATTAATATATTGGTAGTAAAAAGGTTTGGTAAAAGAATATATAACAAATATAATAAAAAATATAAAAAAAGAAGATACAATAATTTGAAAAGGTGAAGAAACAAAATTAGAACGGGAAAGTGACAGGAATTGGTGGCAGGAGCTTTATTAGTATATAAATAGATTATTTTTTTAAAGAATTGATGTTATGTGTAACCAATAATTAATATAAATACAGTTCGTTCCATAATTTTATAAATAATAAAATTGGTATATGTATTTAAAATAAGTTTTAGATCTATTTTTCATAAGTTAGGAAATTCAGTTTAGGAGAGTAAAACAACAGACCCTGAAACAATTAAATTTTTAATTGAAATATTTGATATATTCTATAAAATTATAGGATATATATATATATATATATATATATATATATATATATATATATATATATATATATATATATAATTTAAACGAAATTATCGACCGTAATATATTGATAAAATAAATTAAAATCGGGTAATCGTGACCATACTTTTAATTTTGTTGACGTTAAGATCTTAGACGTTGAAAATAACCTTAAAAAAGAACCTTTTTAGAAATGGTCCACATTAACAGAGACACAAATAACATAAATTATAGATCTGATACTAATGGACTAAGTATAATTTATTTTAATATACTCGGTTTGACGGTTAGTTGACCATCTTAAATTGTTTTGTTATTTGGTCCATATATTGTTAAATTTATATTGCATTATATTTTTTATTTTTCATGTTTTAACTTTTACATATACATGTTTTTTAAAGGTTTTAAAGGCTTGTTTCTATAGTTACTGTATGTTCTAAATCTAATCATTTATTTTTATTGTACGTCAATTTTATTATTTTTCAACTCTACATTTTGTAAGTATTTTTACAACTGTTTTATACTCTTATTTATTTTATGTTATTTTTCTCATTAATCTTGTAGTATCCCCAGAAGAAGCAACAAATTTTGTTGCGAAATATAGGGTTATTTAATAAAGGAGTTTTTTAATTGACAGACCGCTTACCCGATTTTAATTTATTTTATATATATATATATATATATATATATATATATATATATATATATATATAAATTCACTAATATTTGGGTTATCGGTCTGTTTATATTAAAACTTACATGTTTGTTCTCAATATTTCGTCAATATATTAATGACTTCATCAGGAGAAGAGTTAAGCGTTTGCAGTCTTAAACACGTAATTGTCACTAGCAACTCATCAATAAAACATGAACATTACATTTTTAGACAACAACTGAATTAGTTGTTGTTTAAAAATGTAATGTTCATGTTAGAGAATCATGACGACAATATTCTATTAACTGCCGTTTGTTTTCGGGGTCATACTGATGAACCCAAGATTCGTCCTCGGTGGTGATAGTTATGAGAAGATCATGTTTAGTACGTATCTCAGAAATCGAACTCATGATAAATGAAACGGTTACTATTATTACAACTATTTATAATAAAGATTTATATTAAATAAGGTTTATAATAAAGAAGATTATATAACTAACAGTAAGACATACGACTTTCTGGGTTCAGATAAGTATGTATCAGAATAATTGAAACATACATGAGTAGGTAAACCCCACCAGTTTTGTATAATACAAAGGGTTCTTCACACCAGATTCAGATAAGTATGTTTTACTTAACAATGATCCTACGAATTCATATCAATTAGTAATTAAAAATACTCGAAAAAATATAAACGTTGTTATTAACGAAAAAGAAAAAAGGAGTTTAATTATGAATCCTCAACCTCCTAAATTATACCCATTGATTATCCTGTAAAAAAGGGCAAGCGAAATTTAAAATTCAGATTACAAGCATACACTGGGAAACCTAATGAACACATTTCAATGTATTTAATAAAAACTTAATACAAACACGGTTTTCAAAACAAATATTAAATTATCCAAACACATTGTAAACAATACGATATCTGGAGCCTATAAGTTAACGTGTGGATGCGGTAAGATATATGTTGGTCAAACAGGAAGATCGTTTAAAAGCTTATTGCTGAACCATTGTTCTTCGTTTAAAAATAAAATAATACAAGATTCCACTATTGAAGAAGAAACCCACACATTCAATAATGATTTTCAAATTATACATTTAGAAAATAAAGGCACAAAATTATATTTACTGGAAATTAATAGATTAAAACAGGCAGAAACTATACTTATCGATTAACTTGATTTGAATAACTCACCTTTGTTAAATTTATTCATTTAAAGCAACTACAGTTGACTCTCTCTATATCGAATTCTCATGTAGTATTCCAATTTGTTCAAATTAGGGAGAGTTTGAATTAAAAGAAGAATGTATTAATTTGTAATATGTCCGTATAATAAAGAGAAAATGCAGAATTTTATAACGTACAGTTCAAAGACAGTTACATATATGTAATGATAAAAAAATTAATTACTAAGGTTTAAAAAAGTCTGAAATTTTCATTTGTTTCAAAACTGTGCTATAGATTTGATGTTCAATGTATGCTTCTATCTTCTGCAAGTTTGTGAAAAACGTTTCCAGAGTTGAATGTAAAACACTTAGCGCTCTCTGGATATCTGTTTGATGGGGAACATTCGTGACTTCTTCTTCCGAACTGCTAGAATCCAGATTTTCAATTACACTTGTAACGCTGTCCAAAATCTCTACATCAGTAGAAGTATCGCTAACTATCTCTTTATCGTCAATACGAACATAATCCTGGAAAGATTATCTTTCTAACTCCACACCCAGTTTCAAAAGTCGATTAAATAAATATTCTAATTCATCACACTCCTTACTCCCTACAATATTTGTTTTTAGTTCTGATAAGGGTAGTAAATCTTCGTAAGCAGTCTAACAGATTTATTTTAGGAAGTTTGTTATTTTCTTTAAACATGGATATAACGCGCAACAAAATATTTTTTCTGTAAAAAACTTTCATGTTTTTCATAATACCCATGTCCATGGACTGTAAAAACGGAAGTTGTGTTTGCTGGAAAATATTGATGGGTTAAATTTTAATCGTGCCTGTATGGCTTCTGGATGATCAGTACAATTATCCAAAAATAATCTTGCGATTCTGACTTCAAAATTTTTTAACCAGATTTAGCAACCATTTCTCAAAAAGTTGTGCAGTCATCCATGCTCTTTTATTGCTGTAATAATCCAATCCAAGGGATTTAACTCCTCTGAAACAACGTGGATTGGCACTTTTCCCAATTAAAACTCCCGGCAGCTTCAAGCAATACTGTGACCCGATCTTGGCTGTGTTTTCCTCCATAACATTTCTGATTTTTGAAACTTAAAAGTCTTGTTAATATGCTTGTGAGAATATTTAACAGCCTAAAAGTGCGTACGATAACAACCGACGAAACAAAACTGAATATGTATTGCGTAAAATATCGAGAGTTCGAATTAAAGAATTCGAATTAGAGAATGGCGTTTACAAATGAATTGTCATTCAGTTGGACATTCAATATTACGAATTCGATTTAAAGAAAAATTGAAATTAAAGAGAGGTTGACTTAGGACTGTATTTAGATTTTAGACGGTAATAGATATGCACATTTACTTCATTCAAAAATTTTATTGTAAATATATTTAGTAGTTAATAGTATAGCAGTGATGGTTGGGCAGATGTGTCACACAGTTTTACTACAATATTTGTCTAAATTTTCACATTTTAAAGACATTGTAAAATAATATTATTAACCTTTTTGTATTTATTAGTTTGTAATATGCTCTAGTAAGTACCTGACGAAGCCACTGTGTTAACGAAACAATTGTTGTTTTACGAATAAATATTAATAAACTGGAGATTTTAAATAATAGTTTTATTCCTATTTTAAATTATTGATCTTCGCCTAGTAAAAGTCGAGTCAATTCAATGAAATTTAGTATGAAAATTTAGGGAAAACGTTTTAAATATATTTACCTTATTCCAATAATAAAAACACTTTAATATCTATATCATGCCACTTTTTATTTTTGTCTTTTTTATTTATTTATAATACCCAGTTACAATTATCACCAACACATAGCAACACAAACAATCAATAAACAACACGATAATTTTTATAAAAATAATTACACGGTTAAGATTGAAACAATACAATAAAATATTAATTATTATTTAATTTGAAACATTGTTGCATCATTAAAGTACGAAAGAAACAAATGTAATGATCAATTAAAAATTCAAAAATAAACACTATCAATTGGTGTGGTGTATTATCCCTTGATACGGGCACATATAAAAAGCCAGCTCGAAGAACGTTGGGACACATCAGTTCGTGAACCTGCAAACCAGAAACATCTCAACGAAAATGTTCCAGATCCGGGGAAAAGTTGCTCTTCTCATTGGAGCTTGTAAAGGAGTTGGGCTCGAATTAGCTAAGCAATTGCTACAACAGGATGCCAGGGTATGTTCGTTTCAATTACATATTTGCTTTGTCGTTTAAAAACTGTTTTCTTTTTTAAAGTCCATTATAACAATGCTATAAATTTCATGTACTTTTACAGGCAATTGTCATCGCTGATACTAACGCTGAACTTGCAAGGAACGTGATTCAAACACTCAAAGATGAATTCGGTGAGATGCGCGTTGTTCTCCTCCAAGCGGACATCTTAAATCCAAAGGAACTCGAAGGTAATACTGTAAAAATGCAATTACGAAAATATACTAGAAGAAATTCGAAATTTTAGCTGTCTACATTAATGTCATCAAACTATTCAACCAAATGGACATCGTTATCAATAATGTTGGATTGATTGACGAAAATGATGTTGATTTAAGCCAAAACAATAGCATGGTAAGACTTTAAATACTTTTTTGAGTATGGAAATACAAGAAACGACAGTATAAATGTAAAATAAGTAATTGAATTGGTTTTTAATTTTTTGTACAAGCGCCATCTATTCAAAAATTACTTACAATGCTGTAAGTCATACTCGGACGCAAGTCTTTGTGTAGCAAAAAGATGCAAATAACTATGATGTGGATCAAAAATGCAAAAGCTTTAATTAGAAAGAACAGAAGACCATAACATATTGTTCAGTGCAGCCTTTCATGGCCGTTGTCTATTATAGGCTTCCGCACTGTATTCTCTTTCCTCTTAACGTTTCGTTCATCATACAGTTAATTTCCTCAACAAATTTTTAAAGGCTGTTAGTCTTTAGAAGTCTTCACAGACAACTATCCTACGAAGTTAGACATCAATGTAATATTACTTTCTCATACGTAAACAAGCACAATTTAAATACTATCAAGATTTTCAGATCTAATCAATACTCTAGATTGTACAGTGTTAATTCCAGTATTTATCCATCACAATAAAGTAAAATTATACATTTTTATTAACAGCTTGTAGCAATGAGGAGCACAAAATTGGCAGTTAATGCTTATTTGCCACAATACAAGATGGGAACCGAAGGTGTTGTTATCAATATCAACGCTGTAGTTACCTTAGGCAACAGTCCTGGTTTAAGCGGCAGTAATTGGTCTGGTTTAACTGCTGGAATCCAATACGAACGCAACAACGTTAGAGTCATCAGTTTATTCCTAGGTTGTACGCAATCGGAAATTCTCGGCGGACTATCTGTAAATCAATTGGTGCAAAAAGTAGAACGCATTCCAGAACTTAGAATTCAACCAGGGTAAGTCTACAATTTTCATTGTGATACACTGTTTGGAAAAATTAATGGTCTTTCAGATTGGAATCAGTTGGAAGGGCTTTGATCAATGCAATCGAACAAGGAGCTCATGGATCATCTTGGGTAGGCATCAAGCAACAACAACAACAACCTTCTACAGATGCTCTCATGCAGGGAAACTGGAGTTTAAGACAAATGCAATTGTAAAATGGAATTCTTATGAAATGTATGAATAATGTGTGTTTAAAATAAACTTCTTTGCATCAAAATTTCTTTATTTATGAACCTTTAATAATAATAATTCTTCATTGTCCGTATAAATACATACATTGGGTCGAGATTTTAATTGTTGGCGTTGTTAAATGGGCAACTGGAAGTTTTTTATAAACTATTTTTTGATGCCGTATAATTCACTAACATCGTAGATAACCATAAACTCCTTTAACTGTATTGGATGATGAAAATTCGATGATTAAGTAGGCATAGTTCACATCCTCTCTGAATAAAGGTGAAATACGAGGCACACCTTTTATATTTTTACAATCGACCACTAGATGGTGCTTTTGACATATGTAGTCACTATATTCCTGAAGTTTGGCTTTTGTCAATGAGAAATCCGCGATAGCTTAGAAATTGTGTCAGTAGCTTGTTGACAGTGACAGTTTTAAGACAGTGAGTTTGTAAAAAGGTTTTCGTTCGATGATTTTTTACGATTATAAGAAAGGCATAACTCCACAAGAATGCATTATATCGCTTCGGTCAACTTTTGGTAATGAAGCACCATTAGAGAAGACAGTTTAAAATTGGTTTGTAGAATTTCGTCAAGGTCGTGCATCAGTGAGTGACGAATCACGTAAAGGTCGACGAAAAACTGTTGTGATTCCAAAAAACATCGATGCTGTGCGGAAAATGATAGAACACGATCGACATGTGACTTACAGTGAGGTAGAGGCATCTCATGGCATATCGCAGACTGCAATTCATTAGATTTTACATTAACATTTATTTATAAAAAAAAATATGTTCCAGATGGATTTCACATAACTTGACCGAAGCACAGAAAGCAGCTCGTGACAATTGGTGTAAAGAGATGCGCAAAAAATTCGACGTAGGAACCGCAAAATCCGTATACAACATCGTCACAGGTGACGAAACATGGTATATGCCTAGGAACCGGAAACCAAGCAACAATCTACTGTATGGGTGTTCCAAGACCGAACCCCACAAAAGTTGTTCGTGCAAGGAGCACTTCCAAGAAAATGATCGCTTGTTTCTTCGGCTGTTCCTTTAGAGGATCGAAAAACTGTTAACGCTGAATGGTATACAGTAATTTGTTTGTTCCTTTAGAGGATCGAAAAACTGTTAACGCTGAATGGTACACAGTAATTTGTTTGCCAAAAGTTCTAGACGAAATCAGGAAGAACAACCGAAAACCGAAAAATGCGAGTTCCCATACAGCACGTCTAATAGTGACTATTTGAAGGAGAAAAGTGTTGAAATAATGTCTCATTGTCCATATTCACCTGACTTGTCGCTGAATGATTTCTTTTTGTTCCCAACTGTTGAAACAAAAAATGCGTGGACAGCGATTTTCAACACCTCAAGAAGCAGTCGATGCCTTTGAAAACCAGTTTCTGAGATACAAGCTTCAGAGTGGAAATTTTTTTTTGAGACCATAAAAGCGAATATTTTTAAAAACAATAAAATAGTTTGTTCTCAAAAATTTTGTTTTCTTCCCAGATTTTGTAAAAATATAAAAGTCGACCCTTGTATTTAGAAATTAAACAGTGGGCGATCAAGTAGTGAAATTTAATAATTTGAAATTTCGATCTTTTGAAGTTTCTTGCATCTTATGATTAATTTTTACTTTTTGGTGTCCATTCTTTAATCAGAAGTTAAGAGATATACTAACCACACCCAATATTAACTTCGCAATAATAAGGGGTGATCCAATTAATACTTTAGGATCTTAAAATGAAATAAAACGCAAATTTTTTTATTGCTTTATTCGAAAGAGCATCTTATTACAATTAAGTCTTGAAAATAATGTCATATAAATATACACCACGACTTTGTTGATAATAGCGTATTCGACTAGTCCAATTTTTTATTACGTTGTTGGGTTGTTAGCGTAGACCTTCAACTTCACATAATCCCACAGGAAGGACTGACATGGAGTTAAATCACAAGATCTTGATGGAAAATTCGCGTGTCCGATCTTGTCGCAGTTAATGTACAAGTAGCCATATAATTCACCGCTACAAAACGACGCTGGAACTTACATTTAGTATAGACATAGTCCTTGCTGTAGCTAGGCATGTTCACAAAAGCATCCTTAATCACGTACTTTATTTATAGAGATGTCGATATATTCGACGTAAAGACTATTATTGATATCCACAAAAAAAAGCATCCCAATAAAAAGACCATATATACGACTGACTATATTGCATAAATATTTTAGTAAACAAACATTCACTATTCTTATGAATAATGCAGTTATTGTTAGAGGTTATCTTAGGATTTTTATAGATTTTTTTTTGCAGATCAAGATCTTGAATTGCAGCTGCATTTTCCTAAATATAGAATAAACAAAGATATGTACCGACTTTCACTATATTTTGACCCTAAGAATTTAGAAATTTTTGATGAATTACAAAGAAATTTCTTTTTTATTTTCAATTATACGTATGCTTCAGATTCGAATAGCTTTGGCATTATTCAGGAGTAACTCTATATATACGTATTCGTGGCGTCGCTGTTTATTTTGAAATATGCTGTCTAATCTAATAAATATAAACGAATAGTCTATATTTGCCGAAATAAAAAACTTCACGATGTTTTCCGCCCTTTTCCGCACAAGTTCTCGGATACAACTGTGCCAGCTAACATACATAATTACATAGTACTGCAGAAGCAACTATTAATTTTGTTGTTCAGAAAGAAGAAATCGCCGAGAATACTTACAAGTAATTTGTTGAGTGGTACAATTGCAAACTTCAGACTACATGATATACATCTCCGATGAAAATTACACGCGATGTGATCGGGTTTCGATAAAAGCCAACGAGAAAAGTTTTCATAGACCGAAATAAAGCTAAAAGACTCTTACATTGATGGGATGTTCCATTAATGTAACCGCCACGGCGATAGCAGAATGTAATTGGTACAGCGAAGTTCATCGAAGACGGAATAAAAGCAAAAATTTAATTATAAGAAAGTTTTTGTCGAAAGCACTCCATCTTATTTAACGCTAATAAATTTACATTATTTTCAGAAATTGATCTGTTTGAATTACTATTTTTTTTTTGCAAAATTGTGCTCGTTGTAGTATATAGATACCTATTGTAGAATCAATACACATAATTACATATATGAATATTTTCAGGGAAAGAGATCAGAATAACAGCTAACAGTCTTAATAGTTTTAACAAAACCATATTTATTGCTATTGTTTTATTATTCTGTTGTAGATTTAGGTGCTTGTCGATTGTGCGAGGTGCGAAGCGTAGAAGGTGCTTGGAATAATAATATTAATTATTATTAGTATAATGTCCGAACGGCGCAGTGGTAAGGATGTTGAACCACGAAAGAGAGTGTCCTTGGTCGAGGGTTCGAATCTCGGGATCGGCCAATGAGAGATTCATTAGTCATTACACAGGTTACAAATAATACACTTTTTGCTAACTCATTAAAAGAAAATCACCTTTTGATACATGTTACCGTAAAGAGAATTAAAAGACCTTTTAAATCAGTGATCACAAGACTCATCTTACTTATTTAAATTTTTATGGTGGGGGCTACTGCGCCTCCAGAAATGATTTTAAATCGTCAGGTTCGACATTAACCCCCCCCCCCCCCCCCCCCCCGATATGAAAATTGACAGGTTTCATAATTTTATATATATCACAGCAGGTAAAGAGTTATTTGAGGTGGCTCGTTTCAATTTTTGTTTTGTTTCGAGGACTAATGTTATTTCTTGTGAGCCGTTTCATAGGTCTGGACACCCTCTAAATTAATTATGTCGAATTTGACAATTCCTTTACCTTAGAATTGAGCAAACTTGGCTTGAGTATGAACTTCTGCTATTAGATAGATAGGAACACCAATGCATTCTTTGGCGATGTAATTGCCAGTCTCGCTCAAGTCTTCGATAGATGGCATCACAACTCATAGTTTCTCCAACCACTTCTGTGTCAACTTTGTAGTAATCTTATATATTTTGTATGAGATCAAACAAAGACTTCGGCATTAAGAAACACATTTGGCCCATAATATCGACTATGCCAATCTTGTTCGTGTTGATATCATGCATGATACGACCGCTGCGACCATCTCGGAAATATCAGGTACATTTATTTTCTCGTATTGTTGATAATTGAGATCAATCTCGAACTCTTCTTGGATGAATTCGATAATGATGAAGTCGTAAAGCGGCTGATTCCGCGAACTGTTCCTTCAATTTTCTGCACTAGTTCATCATCAATGGCGCTTCGTCCATTATCGTGCATATTTGAGCGGTCCTCTTTAAATGCTCAAACCTCTTTTCTCACAATTCCATCGCTCATAGGGTTTTCTACAAATACTTGCCTGATCTGTCATTTAATTTCGGCCGTTTCCACATCTCTTGCATTTAAGAAACTAATGACTAGACTGCGGAAACGGCGCTATCCCCTATCGGGTGTGATTCATCGGTGCCGACAATGTACAATCGATGAACTTAACATGTATATATCGATGTTATAGCGCGATGGTATTGATAAAAGTTGTCTGTTTGTACGTATTATAATGCAAACAGACGGAATTGTGAAATATATTTCGCCAGAATCGAAATAAAGACAATGAAATCGATATACGGAAATTTATTTTTAGGAAAATATATAAAACACAGAAGTTAAATGAATTTAAATTAATTTGAATTGAAATTAATTCCAGTTGTATATACAAAATGCATTTACTTTATACATTGAAAAAATTCAAAATATTGAAAAACCTATAATTAAAGTGAATGCTTAGTCCCACCACAGTAAACATTTTTTATTCACATTAATTATTACAATATATTCTAAACTTTGTTCTGTAAAGTGCGTTCTTTTATTAGACAGTATGTCTTCAAGTATAGAAAAATTTCGCTCAACATCAGAGCTAGTGAGTGGCGCATAGAAATAATAATCTTAAGATTTAATATATCTACCAATTTTCGTATTTTAAACATTACTACAAAAGCCTTTCACGACATTAAAAACTACGAGCGAATATTGCATCAATCTTATTATTTATGCGAAACCGACTCTGTCTCTGCGCCTACATGACTCATTAGAGGATAGCGTCTGTTCCGCAGTCTACTAATGACAGCACGGTAGCACTCGGTAGCATTTTTATTTGCTCGGTAGCATTTTAAACATGCACAAGAAAATGTAATATTATGAAGGTATATATCTACTACTGTATATTATGTTTTATATAATAAAAAAACTTTAATTTTTCTAAATATCTTTATTTTACAGAAACAATAAATATTACAGCATATGTATTTGAAAACTAATGATAGGTGGACGTAATCTTCTTTTCAGTTTTCTCCCTCGGCTAGCTCGTTCTGTCGTGGGCATATGAACTGGTAATTACTTATCTCAGGTGTTTTTTTAATATTTTAAAAGTTTTATTTTTTTATCTGTTATTTTCAAATCAGGTTCGTGTATTCTCGAAAAACACGAACAAAGAACAGCTAATGTAAAAAGATTCCATGAACTCTTTGTAATTGAATTCAGTTTTTGAACTATATTGTAATGAGTCATCTGACGATATATCACATAACCTAGCACCGTCTGGAAAAACGTCGATGCAGATGGATTGAGAAAATCGAACATACGAGAGTTTTCCCTTGAATATATTGCAGTCAAGACGGATTTAATTAATTTAAAAAAATAAACGTCGTCGTGTGATATATAAATGCAAATAAATACTTATTGTGATAGTAAATGTCTTTATTATTTGCTATTAGTTTTTAAGTTGTTATTTACTGTATTGTTTTTATTGTTAATATAGTGTGTGTTTAAATTACCGTTGGTTTTATTTAAGAACCCAGAAGAAGACAAAGATTTTACAATATTCTTTATTTTAATATTTCTAATTTGACATTTATGAAAATGTATTTTTTAAATTGGTATTTATCTGACTTTAAGCTATTGGATGATAGATGTCTTTCTCTTCTGGAAATCTTTCTTTCTGATATTCCTATTTATTTTTTGGCAGTACATATCACCTTTGATTGCCTATTTTTACTTTGTTTATATCACACTTAATTGACACAATTTATGTGTTCGCCAATTTTTAGGTTCGAACCAAATTGACTTTGACAACACTGATAAATATGTTTTCTATTTTACATATTCATATTTCTTATACTTTCATTTTTGTTTGTTAGTACGTGTTTAGTATTCAAGTGTCAAAACAATCAATTCCAAATTTTCTTCTGTCTCTGACTTTTATAGCATTTTCAATTTAAACAAAAGCTATACGTTTTTTCGCATGCTTCTTCTTCTTAATTCTCAAACGCCTTTTTGGAATTTGATGAAACTAACATTGAAAATTAGACCTATTTTTCTTATAACTGTCCGGGTAATTATTTTAATATTTTCATGTTAAACATTTTTATTAATATGTCAAAGTTTTATATTTTTGCAAAATTTCATTTAATTGTTGAATTAATGTTGTTTTTGATGTTATAAAATTGCTATTTATGATTTATGCAGTTTCAGCAGATATTATCTTAATATAATTTACTTTATTTTTCGAATTTAAAAAATCATTTTTTCCAAAACTTCAAATAAATTCTTATTATGTTTAGCTGGTCAATTTTTCTTTTATGTTGAAAAATTTTCACTCGGTTTTACCGCTTCTGGGTTTAAAATTTTCATAATCAGCTTATATATTTTCCATAACAAGTTAGTAAGTTCAGCCGAATGCTTCCGAAATGGCGTATATGGCTAGTTAATAGATGCGGACGCCCGAAATGTAGATTGCAACGTTGTAGCCACCATACTTAAAAACGGTATTTATTTAATAATTATTTGCAGAAATTAATTTCGATCACTCTAAGGCAGTGATGTACATACCGCGGCCCGCGGGCCGCAGGCGGCCCGCTGTCGATATTTATGCGGCCCGCCAACGAATTTTAAAAATTGTTCGAAACACTACAAAAGTAGGTAAAAATCCATTCAAATCAATATTTCTTAACTTTTTATTTTATTCTAACTTTTGTAATTGTTAGTAAGATATGTATCTTTAAGTACCTACTACTTTCTTGTTCAGGTTTACTACGTAGGACAGGTATGCTCCTCGTTGTTCCAAGCATATTGTTACGAGACTAGAAATCTGTCGAACCAACTAGATTACTCGAAGATTTGCGAAACACGTCGGTATTAGCCCCGAACAATGTGGTAGGTTCTCGATGTTAGGTAACTCGTATAAATACAACGCATCGCCCGCTATCGGGGCAGTTAAGTTTTAACTATGGACAAGCGAACATTATATTGTTTGAATTGTAATCTGTGAAGAATAAATATTTCGTCGTTCGAACCTGGCATCTACCTACGTAACAATATAATATAAATTTTGATATGGATAATCCAGGCCCCAGTAAAAAACGCAGTCGTAAGGTTGAAGATGAAAATCGACAGTTTCAAGATATTTGGACCGAAAAATACTTTTTTATTTCATCGAATAACAAAAGTATCTGTTTAATATGCAAGAATAGTGTTTCTATTCCGAAGGAATATAATGTGAAAAGGCATTATGAAACCCAGCATCATACTTTTACCAAATTAACCGGCGAAAATCGAACGCAAAAAATTTCCACTTTACAAAGGGAACTAATAGGCCAGCAAGCTATGTTTACAAAACCAATTCAAGATGCTGAAACAGCTACTGAAGTTAGCTTTGTAATATCTCGAATAATAGCGAAAACTTGTTGGCCTTTTAAAGATGGTGAGTTTGTTAAGTAGTGTTTAGATATCGCTGCAAAAAAAAAACGTGTCCGAAAGATGCAAAGAGGTTTAAGAAAATTCAACTAAATCGGATGACTGTTCAAAGAAGACTTACCACATTAGCAGCTAATATAAAAGACCAATTAGCTACGAAATCGAAAAGTTTTGAGTATTTTTCTATAGCACTCGACGAATCTACAGATATAAGTTCCACTGCTCAACTCTTAATATTTTTACGAGGTGTAACGCAAAATTTTGAAGTGAGTGAAGAACTGATTGGTATGAGTTCTTTGACAAGTCAATCTAAGGGGAGTGACATGTTCGAAGTTCTTCTGGAAAAATTTTCTATAAAGGATTTGGATTTAACGAAATTATCTGGAATGACGACCGATGGAGCACCTTGAATGGTTGGAAGTAAATCTAGGATAATAACTATGTTAAAAGAGTATTTACAAACTAAAAACATAGATACCAAGGAATTAATGCAGTTTCATTGCATTATACATCAAGAGGCCATCTGTTCAAAATTATTGGGATTTGAAAATGTGATGAAAGTTGTAGTACCTACTGTAAACTTTATAAAATCACGAGGTCTCAATCACCGACAATTCACACAATTTCTCGAGGATATTGAAAGCGAATATATCCTGTTTTACACTGAAGTAAGGTGGCTAAGTCGTAGGTTGTCGCTAGAGCGGTTTCTTACCTTGATTGAAGAAATCAAAATATTTCTGGCGGGAGAGAAAAACGACGTCTCCGAACTCGACAACCCTGATTGGCTGTGTGACTTAGCGTTTCTTGTAGACATCACAAATCACTAGAATGTCATAAATACGCGACTCCAAGGCAAATATCAATTGATTTCGCAGTTATACTCTCATGTTTCGTCCTTTCAGTCTTCGTCTTCAGTCTTCGTCTTTTCAGGAGACAAATCAATTCAGCCAATTACAGCCATTTTCCGAATTACAAAAAAATTATGGAGAAATTCAATCAAACTGATGTCAATTTCGCTTGTGTTGAAAAAATTGATATTTTAATACATACAAGCTTTTCATGATCGTTTTCTAGACTTAAAAAAAGTTAAACCTCTATTAGACATTTTCAGCAATCCTTGCAACATTTCACCCGAAAATGCACCGGAATCAATACAGCTGGAATTGATAGACATGCAAAATGATGATAATTTACGAAACAAGTTTAATGAAGGTAATTTACTCAACTTTTACCGTTGCGTTGACAAAACCGCTTATAAAGAGTTGCGAATAAATGCATTGAAATGCGCAAGCTTATTTGGATCGAGGTATATTTGTGAGCAAACGTTTTCAGTGATGAAACTTAACAAAACAGAAAATCGAAACCGTCTGGCAAATGAAAATCTGGAAGTAATTTTACGTGTGACGACAAGTAATGTGGAGCCAAACATAAACAAAATTGTTAGGTCAATGCAATGTCATGCATCAAAATAATAAAACATGAAATATTACATTGTAATGATTAGATTCCATTACGATTACATACTTACAACAAACATTTTTGAATGTTCTTTTATTTTTATCATTTGTAGTAATTCATACTATTTAAAAATAAAAATATTTGTGTTAATAAGTATTCTTTGTAGTGGCCCGTCCTTGGCTTATAATTTTCCCGAGTGGCCCCTGTTCCCTATAAGTCTGTGCATCCCTGCTCTAAGGCTTCAATTGATTTTAAGAAATAAAAATATCAAAAATTTCATTCAAAAATAGAAACATTGAACAAATACCTTCTTCATTATAATAACGAAAATATTCGAATGATAAAGTAGATACAAGCAATTTATGGACATAAATTACTTTTGAAATATTCGAATGCTTAATAATAGACATAATACGTACACAAATACGAAAGAACGACAACAAAACATGGAGAGAAAAATTAATCAAAGTCATTCCGACGCGAACCCGTAGATCTACCGAGATCCAAATGAATTCGAAACTTTTTCAATTGTTCCCTAACCCACGCTTACAAAAACCGGGCATTGTGGGCCAATAACGTTAATTGAAACAAAAGAAACGATAATAAAACGAACGCCAGGCAAAAAAAGGGAACAGGGCGGAAAAATTACGGTAATAAGGCTTTAGGAATTACAATTTCATAGCGGGGGATTTATCAGGTCCACCGGTTAGGAAAGTAACTGGAATTTTACAGTAGAGGCGAAGGCGTAATCACATTCGAGATCTGATTGTGTTCCTTTCTCTTCGTGTTGTGGGTGATATCGGTTTGAACAATCACGCGGGTGAATAAAGAAGGTTTGGTGGCAGCGGAGGTGACGCCGTTGTGTCGCGACGCCTCTCTCTTGTCGGCGTCGTCTTAATCAACCTGTGTACGTGATTCGATATGAAACGCACGCTAACATGAACGCAAACGAGGGGTTGTTGAAGTAATGGATGATCCTGTTGGAATCTTCGGAATAAGCGGAAACTGCTTATGCGAGATCAAAGTGATTACGGTTTTATTTGGCGAGCGTTGGTTATTATGGAGGCTTTGAGATTTAGAATAAGTATCTCATGTCGTACATGATAAAAATGAAAGAGTAAAATACGATATCGTTTTAATTAATTTTATATTAATATTGAAGATAATCTAGGGCTAAAATTTGAAATTAAACATTATTGGTTAAGAAAACTTGCGGGTACAGATTTTTTACTTTAATACGAGAGCGATTAGTAAAGTAAGTTTCGTTTAGCTACTAATTTCAGATATTTTTGTACATAATTGCTACTAAGATTGAGACATTTATCATAGCCAGCTTTTTAATGCTCTCTTCATAGAGCTCCATCGCCTGTGAAATAAGCTATGCTGTAATACTGTGTTCAGTGTTTATTCGTCCCTCGTTCCATAAAGTCTACAAGAAGGACACCTTTCTTGTCCTAAAAGACAGTGACCATGACTGCTCTCGCAAAAAAAGTTTGACGGTACTTTAAAGGTAAAACACCCTGTATAATAAAAACCTTTTCATGTGTTTGTGTTTTTTTTAATAACCTTACTTTACGAATTACCCACGTAGATGACATAACATCATTAGTTATTTATACTTTTAATTCTAATAGAACTGCTTCCAGTATTTTTTCTATATTGAAACTAAGCTGTCTAGAATATTCTGATCAGATACCATATATAAATTATATACATTTTTATGTTAGTTATTTCGAGTTGTTTTTAGAACAACATAAAGATAATCCAAAAACGTAACTAAGATAAAAGCCAGAATTTATATCCCACAGACGTATTAAATACTAACTTGTAGTTCTGGTGGGCCACCCTCATCTCTTATCAGTAGCAGGTAGCTTTGATTGTCGACTAAAATCTCTTTCTTGAAACGACCACCCTCCGGCGATTCTTCTTGCATGTAAGAACCGGTCAGATATCGATGAACAAGAGCGGACTTCCCCGACGATAGGGATCCAACTATGCCTAATCTTAAGTCCGGGACTGACCGTGATAACGTCCATTCTTGACTATTGACGAAAGAATCTGAAAGAGGAAGAAATCAACTTTGTAATATACAATAGTGTACGATTGTCGAATTTTTATACAAAATAATTAAACACATTTCACTATAATAAAATGACAAGCAGTTATGGTTGATGTTTTTACTCGTATGTCAGTGAGGAACGTCCCCTTGAATATTGTGTCAAATTCCATTTGCTATTTGAAATGATAACAATAAACTTAGAAGTGAGTTGGTACAAGAGTGGATTATATATAGCGTCTCCAACTCTATAAAATAAGAAATTTATTTTTAATATATTTTAAGTTAGAGTTTTATTTTGGGATGATTTTTTTAACTATAAGAGTTTGTGAAGGAGCTTTAGGCTTATAAAAAAAGACAAACTAATGAAGCTAATCTCAAAATGAAGTACTACCAATGTACAGTAACGTCCTAAATTCGCCCATTGTTCATTTTTAGACGTTTATTTATTAATTTGAGAACGGAACCTGTATATCATTGATTTTTGCTTATATTTTTGTAATTTCGATATTTAATAATTTTTATAATTGTTTTCTTTTGCGGATATTTATCCTGTTAGATAAAATTTGAAATTTCGTCATAGTAATTTTATAGTAATATTTTAATTTAATTAAAAATGTGCTATATAATTCACGTTGATGTAGGCAACTTTAGTTTCAGTATGGTTTGATTGATATTTTCCCGTGTAAATAGCATTGGAATTCGCACTAAATATAATAGAGTTGGTCAATTTGTACCAGTTTTAATACTGATCTTTATCTTAAAATTAATTAGAATATTTTCCGGTTTTGTCTGTAGTAAATTCCGTTAGATTTGTCAATAGTATTTTCATTTAGAATCTTTTTAGATATTCTAGCATCAGAGTCATCTCGTAGTGATTCTTCTAAACTATAGTTTTCGATTAATAATTCTTTAATTAGTACGTAATTAATTAATATTCTGCGGCAGTTAGATTCGGAATTTCATTGTCTTAATTTTGAGGTAGCGAAATAATTTTCTAAATATATATTTCATTATTAATTTTTTTTATACAGTAGCTTCACCTATCGGTTAGTTCTGGAAGAACTACGCACCTTTTCATATATAAGTAGCGAGTTGAGGAATTCTGGTCCTCTTTTGCTGTTGAGTTTTCATCAATTAACATGTGGTTCTGAAGATGTATTCTTGAAAAAAGAGTGCCAAACCTTATTATTGATAAACTTCCAGAGCAAAGCTTTATTGAAATTCGTAAAAATATACAGGCTGTTTCATTTAAAATAAAAAAGTTAACATAATTTCTGGCTAAACCAGAAGTCTGATTTGAAAATAAATATGCTTTTAGAATTTCCCTTTTGCACTTAAATTAACTTACATTTGGAAAATTGAGCGAAGCTTTTCAGCGTACCCTTGCAATAATACCTTATTATTGACGGATCCCAGATCATTTTAGTTGAGAATTTAGAAAAGCGCTTAACTGTAAATATTTACAATGCTATACAAAGGCAAATATAAATACAAAAAGTTACATTTTTTAGCTTACTATTTCTTTAACAGATTAAATTGAAACATACTGCTATGAATAGTGGGTTAGAATGAAAATGAACCACTATTCACAACGATACTGTCCAACTTTGATGCTCAATCGGTTGACTTCTTTCATGAGACAGCTTTCCTTTCCGGGTTTCCAAGGGAAAACGTGGAAAACATAAATGTATTAATTTACTTGAGCGCCCCTCAAAATTTATTTGAGAATATTGTTAGTTTTTCAGAAGTTACAGTTTATCACATACGTAGAAAGGTAAACAAAATAATATTCAGATCTTACTCAAACGAATCTTAATTTATTAAAAAAAAATTAAAAAAATTGATTCTTTATAGAGCATAAAGAACTGTGCAAAACAATATACACAAAGAGGTAAAATAATTTGCTGGTATTGACCGCTAAACAAATTCAAACGTCCTCTAATGAATCGCGAACAAAATTAATACTAATAAATTCCAAAGATACCTTTATTCTTTCACCCCTGACAAACAAACTCAAAAGTAAACAGATAAAACTGTCAGACCGAACAAGTCTCTAACGCATGTGCAGATACCACACGTACAAAAACTCCAACCTTGAAAATTTGAAACGTTCTAGAATTTAACGTTACAAAAAATTACTAGAAACGAAAAACTATCTTTGTCATCTATTTTAACTAATATAAAAATATATAGAAATTCATACAATCATAAATGCATACAATCAAGAAATAATATGATTTAATATAATGTAAAATAAAACTTACATAGTTTTTATTTTTAAAACCTTGAGAACACGTTAAGTAAGAGATTAATAAAATCAAAAATACGAAGTACACAAACTCGTATAAATTCGGTAATATCAGCAAGCACAAAACACTATTAATTCAAAAACAAAAACCGAAATTACATGAAATAAAGATAAAAGAGTTTTATCTTCAAATATGCGACTCTCTTACTTGGATATCAAGACGTGTCTGATTGAAATAGCATCGCCAAACGCCGAACTACAACCCTAACCAAAACTAAATCAAAATAAAACAGTTCAATACAAAATCTGTAATCATTAATAGAGCTGAGGGTGTTTGCGGTATAACCATGGTTATATCATGTAACCATAGTAAATTACTATGGTTACATGATATAACCATGGTTATACCGCAAACATCCTCAGCTCTAATCATTAAAGACCGCAGACTATGTGCCCCAGCAGTAGCGTTGCGTGGAGAGTTTAGCAGAATAACAGTGCGCTTACTTAAAAATAAATATATCGAATCCCTATACAAAACGTTAAGAAACTAGTGCTGCATATCCTTGAAGATGAAAAAAGTGATTGTGTCCGTGAAAAATTTAACAGTGTATTAGATAAAAATGTAGATATTACAAAATTAGGGCAACTTTTTACCAATACTGAAGATCCGTTGTACAGATACAAAGAGCGCTTTAACTATGCAAATATAACATCTCTCAACGTCGAACAATCCTTCTCTGTATATAAACATATATATACGTCGCTACGTACGAACCTACGTACGAACCGAGACTAATACAGAAACATATATTATGGTGCAGTTTTTTCATCGCGCACATCCGCATTTTTTTGCAGCAATGTTGGGCAAACATGTTGGGTAAGTTATTTATGTTTTTTCTTAACGTTTTGTATAGGGATTCGATATATTTATTTTTAAGTAAGCGCACTGTTATTCTGCTAAACTCTCCACGCAACGCTACTGCTGGGGCACATAGTCTGCGGTCTTTAGTAATCATAAATAATTTCACAAAACATACAGTGTCATCAAAATTATGGTTTAATCAAAAATAAAGTTTTCTTCACAATGTTGCGAGGAAAAGTCCATAGCATCACGTGAGTGGGTAAAACCCCACCAGTATAAGTAATTTTATTTACTTCGCTGTGCGGCTTTTGAGGCATTATTAATTAATTTATACATCTTATGGCTCTTTATAATACGGAAAAACCGTTTTCGTTATGTTTTGCACGAACTTGATTTCCATGCGGAGCACGTGGTTATAGGTTATCCCTATCTTCATTAGGTGAGTTCTTTTTTCACGATGTCCAGGTGTAATGGTCTTGTTCCTTTATTAATTTTTATTTTGCTATTAGCTTTTTTCTTTCTGGAATTTAACAGAGTACAAGTATAGGATACTTTTACCACTATGATGTTAAATGAAGCACGGGTTTTTTGTACAAGTTGGGATTACTTGGAATTATGCAGCACATGGTGTTCCTTTTTAAGCCAGCAGGATTAGTTTCATGAGTATGGTGATCGTTTTTCCAAGACGTTATTCAATGGAAATAATTAAGGTATTGATCGTTCTGCAACTTGCCAGGTATGAAATGTGTCTATATTTTTCTCGGCAGACTACAGATAGTCCAAAGTTAACTTCTTACGACAGAATTTATTAGTGTCTATTGCATAGATTATTGTGATTAGTTATAGTTTTTTTTATTAGTAAATTTAGCGTGAATCGATAACCCTTAACGTACCTTGCACAGGGTAATCAAAATTTCATTACATACTAGGGAATGCTGAAAATACGAGGTGTATTGTCCATGTGTACAGTTACAGATATGTATATTGCACGTCTGTTTCATTTGTAACAAATGCGTAATACGTGCTTAACGTATTGATATACTTAAACCTTTTTTGTATACTAGGGTCATGTCTGAAGAGCAATTCAGAAAATTTGGTTTTTGCACGACAACGCCCGGCCATATGAGATGCACACTCAAGATATCTTGGATGCTTTCAAGTGGAGATGTTTCTTCATCCGCTGTACAGTCCGGATCTTGCACCCGACGACTACTAGAGTAAAATCATTTTCGGGTGAGACTGGCGCAGAAACACATTTTAGTAATTAGAAAGAGAGTCACCTCATAAATGAGAGAAACAGCTAGTAGTATAAATCCGTGTACTATACGAGCCACAAACGTTTATCGATTATTTGTCAGTCGGTACCAGGCATTTGATCGGTGTCTTTCGTAGTGGTGTTGTACGTACATTGAGAGTTTTCCTATTTGTAATATTATTGTTGTGTTTTATCTATTAATCAATTTTTTTTCAAAGCTATTCAAGAGTAAGAATGCATCCTCTTGTAAGTAGAAATATACTTATCACAAAATTCCTGAAAATTTAGTTGTATTTATTTACACAGGGTAAAATGTCTGATATGGCAACAAACTCTGTCCTGGAAGAAGTGAGCCCTTGTTCGAATAAGAGAAAAGTTATTCTTGAACAATCTCGTGAAATAATTTTTAATGTATATAACTATTTTAAAAAACAAGGTGCGACAGGTAAATATATTTACAAATTAGGTGAATACATAATATTTAACCTGTAATAATATTACTTTTTTTTAAATCAAATTCAAAATTATAATTTAGGTTGTTCATCATTAATAGGTCAGCTGCTAGATACACTTGCAGAAGCAACAGGTATTTCTAGGAGCACTGTAGGTCGAATAATTAAAGAAGGTCATGCTGTTGAAACAAGAAAAGTAAATTCATTCTTATCGACAAAAATAAAACCACCAAAACCATCACCAAAATCTACTGTCGATAACTGTGGGGAAGAAATTATTCGCAGAATTATACATAATTTTCATGTGACTGAAAAGAGAAGACCCACAATAAAAGCCGTTTATAATAAAATTCACGATGATGAAGGAATCGGTTTTGCAGGAGGGCTATCATCTTTTAGGAAATTATTGCTGCGAATAGGATTCAGGTACTTTTTTTATTATTTTTAGTAATATCACTCTAAACTTTTTATTTGCTAGATGGAAAAAAACTACTGATAACCGTAAGATTTTAATGGAGCGGTTTGACATAAGAGAGCTGAAGTGTTCTTACATCCGCAAAATAACAAATTATCGTACCCAAGGACGTCCAATAATATATACAGGTATAAAAACCATTTAGAAAATCTATTTAGTACATATTTTAAGTACATAAGTAATTTTTAGATGAAACTTACATACATGCAGGGCATACATCTCCTTTTGGATGGGTCGATCAATCTAATGAAGGATTAAAGTGTCCAATTTCAAAAGGGAAGCGTTTAATAATTGTTCATGCTGGTTCTGCAGAGGGTTTTGTTAATGATGCGTTATTAATTTTCAAATCAGGTCAAAAAAGTGGCGACTACCATGACGACATGAACTTCATAAATGATAAAAAAGGTTAGAAACATCTTTAATTCCTAATTTGCCTGATAATTCTGTGATTGTTGTGGATAATGCCAGCTACCATAATGTTATGTCATATAAACATCCAACATCAGCCAGTAGAAAGTGTGATATGATACAGTGGCTAAACGAAAGGGGCATAACTTACGATGCAAATTGTACTAAACCGGAGTTGTACAATTTAGTAAAACTTCACAAGCCAAAATATATACAGTACAGCATAGATGGTATATTTGCAAAAAAAGGCCACACTGTCCTGAGATTGCCACCATACCACCCAGAACTAGACCCGATTGAAAAAATCTGGGGCATTGTAAAGAATCGGGTTGCATCAAGAAATGTTACATTTCATATAAATGATGTTGAAAAATTGGCGAGAGAAGAATTTTCAAACATCAAGGTAGAGGAATGGTCAGAAACTTGTCGACATGTAGAAGGTGTAGAAAAAGATTACATTATGAAGGAGCACATAATGGATGATTTTTGTGAAGAATTTATTATTAATGTCAATTTCTACGATTTTTCAAGCGATGAAGACTGAAGATTTTAAATGTTTCAAAATATATTATATTAATTTTGTCATCAGCGAAAATAAATATTTGATTATACATTGTATGTATGTATATTTGTTTTAATAAATACAAAAATTTTTCTAGGCACATGCTTGTGTATTTATCTTCTTTTAATGTCTCTAAAGTGAGATTTTGGTTAGGAGTAAAATTATAATGAGAAAAACCAAAATTAAGGTTAATGAAAACCATATTACAAAATATGGATTAATATAATAATAATTTGTAAATACAAAGACTTAAATGTGAAAGCACTATAAAAAGAAATATTTCATTGTAAAATACAATTTATAAAAAATTTGTTACATAATACCAATTGATTTAATAATTATTTTATTCTTCGCGAAGTAATAAGTTTATTTAAAATCGACAAAACATAATTATTATGGTTTAATATAACTAAATATTATTTAAATTTAAAACTGCCGCCTATATTGTCAAGACTGCTCAATGTTTTTAAGGTGTTCAGTATTTTTGTAACGTCATCGCTCGCGCATCATCAGTCTCATCCGAAAGTAATTTTACTCTACCTATTTCCAATTATGAAGACCAGGCCAGCAACGCAGCGCTTTGAGGACGACGTGGAACTGCGGAAGGGCATGACTAACTGGTTAAAGTACCAGGCGACAGAATTTTAGAAAGAATGGAATACTAAGCTTGTTCGCCACTGTGATAAGTGTATAAATTTATATGGAATCTATGTTGAAAAGTAGTATTTAAGTATCGCTTTCAAATGAATATAACATATTTTTTTCTATTACTTTATTTTTTTTTGTAATACCAGAATGCAATCTAATTCCTGAATAGCCCTCGTATTATTTAAATTCAATATTATCTGGTTTTATTTCAAATTATTAATGCAAACATTTCAATTTTTTGCTTTAATTTTTATTTTTTAATTATTTCTCCGGAATAGCTATATAAAATCACGTACCGTTAAAGAACTTCCTCAGCGTATAATTCCAAATTACACTATTCTTTTTCGATTTCACAACTTTTACCCTACTCAAGGTGCTCCGCTTACCTAGCCTTATTGTTATCGAGATACTTTTCATAGAATCCGAAATTCAGAGCAGATGTCTTCTAGAGTACAATTAAACAACGAATCGAGAAGAAAGGACTGTCTGCGGAATTTCGAACACCTTGCGATGGATGTTAACACATCTGCCGCTATTCTCTTGACAATTATTACTACAATCGGCGACAAATGAATCTTATTAAGTGGATTGCGTTGTTTCACAAAATTGCATCCGAATTCGAAGGCGATATATGCACGCTGTCACAACACCTTTGTGAAATTTGTGCGAATTATTTTACATGCAGTCCAACGAGGTTTCTCTCGGCAAGTTACAAGGTTATTAATTTATTTTTCTTTTCTACATAGTTTGCATATGTAAATTAAGCACCTTGTTTTGACGGTTTTGGCTTAATCTACTCCGATGCTTGTTTTGTTGCGTTGAGTCCTGTTTCATTACCCCATACACTTAATAGGCTGTCAAGTAATAAATCCTTGAAGAGTTATACTTTCATTTACTTAAAATATTTCTTTTATTTGTGTAACATTTTATAAAAACGAAAAACTTCAAGGACTAAATATTGAGAATAATTATGCGAGGTATGCGTGTTTCGATGTTTTAGATTTCATCAACATCTCCTTAAATAATACAAAAATTCAATTTCTTGGTATCTATGTTTGTCGTGCAGTATTTATATTATACGAGGGTTGTTCAATAAATATGGTAGAACACGAAGTAGAAAATAGTTTTTTATTATAATTTTATTTTTCAACATAGTCGTTGCGAGTAGAGCTTGGACTCGAATACGAATATTCGACTATTCAAATATGAATAGTTTCATCTAACGGATTATTCACATAGTCGAATATAAAATAGTTGAATTCAAATATATGAATAGTTAACTATTCAACTAATTGAATATTTGAATATTTAAAATATATTTAATTAAATGGATATCTGAAATTATTTAAATAATTAATTTATTTAGTCGCATCTAGATTTTCCAATATTAGAATATAGGTAGTGGAATACACAGGTACCAAAATACTTGTTTGGAATAATTTGACGATTTAAATTAAACTATTAATCAGACAATATATTTAACACCGTCCATTATTTGAAAACAATTCATTATAATTTGGATTAATGCAGTTTTGGAGTAATAAATTAAATTTGATGTAAATACATAAATGTAATTTTGTCAGCAAAAACATAACAAAATCAAACAGTTAATAACAATAAATCTTATACACATATATTCTTAGCAATGACAAGTCAATTAAACAAATTCTATCTGGTAGCATACATAATGTAACTAATGCATACATTACTAAAATAGGTTTGTTCGATTTGGCTCCAAAAACATTGTATTTTATTTACATTGCTGTAAACGCGAGTTTCGATTGCTACTGCTTGCGTCTTGTTGCAAATGTCCAACCCGAACAAACCTAATATCTGTAAATATTGATTTCTACATTTTACCACGCTAATTATCCGAATTTTTTAATGAAAAAAAAAAACTTAACATAACTTAGGGCTTCCCGATGTATTCGAAACCACAGTCCTTAATAGCTCAGTGGCAGAGCAATGGTCCGGAAAACCATGGACGTGGGTTGGAATCCTGCGTAAAATGAAGAAAGTAATATTTATATTACTTCGCGAAAATGTAATTAATTTCAAACCTAATATCTATTTCGTTACCTAAACAAAAATTTAAAGCATATATATTAAAGTGTATAATAGATACATACATAATACACATATATTGCTATGAATAGTGGTTTGAGAATTTAGCACGCCACCATCCACTAGTTTTCCCAACTAGGTTTCTCAGCCGGTGAATTTTCAAATATGAGACTTCTAACTTCTCGGGTTCCACTTAGGAAAAACGTGTTCTAAAAGTAAGTTGAGCGCCAGTGAAATCTTCACAAAAAGTTATTTACTTATTTTATTAATTAATTAGCAATAATGGAGTGTCAAATGAAACAAACGCAAGATAAAAATTAAAAAAAAAAATTTAATACAAAAATAAAAAAAATTAAAAATTTATCTTTACAAAGTATAAAGACACTGTATTATACAAAAATACTTGAGGTAAAAGCATTCATTGAAAATTGACAGCTAAATGAATCGAAAACATCCTCTAAATGACTCCGATCAAAACTTATCTAAAAATAATCAAGTTTAATATTAATTTCTCCCCAGAGAACCACGCTGTATAATCAGATACTGATACACGAACAAAACTTACGCATGTGTAAAAGACACGCACAAAAAACCCTGATACCAATCGAACAAACTTTTCAATTATAATTTTAAACAAAGAAATGTTAATAATAAACAGTATTATCTGTATTTCTAATAATTAATCCTCTTAACTACAAGCTTGAATACAATAGAAATATACTTATAGTAATTTTATATACTATGACGACGTCATATAATTTTAATTCTACTTACAAGAAAATAATATGTGGAGACTCTTACGAACAAAGAAGGTGCATAATCAATTTAAACATCAATAATACAACGAGAAATTTATCTCTAAAAATATCGGGACTTTAATACTAATATAACAAAATCACTTTCAATCAATCAACCCGAATTAATTAAAATATATTTAAATATATTTCACAAAGCAACCTTCTAGTTCAAACTATAAATTTCATCTCCCCTCGAGAATTGACCTCGACTTTCACATGAGATCGTCCCGAATAACAAGTTTTTCTCTTCGCAAAATTTAAATACATTTTCAATATACAATTTATCTCACAAAATATGTACATTTTTAAATTAAATTATTTTTAATTAAAAATCCATAGCAACATGTATGTATGTATAATTTAAAAAATAAAAACCAAAAGTATATTTATAATAATATTTTACCTTTTAATAATGACAATAAATAGTTTAAAATATATTATTTGAATATTGTTAATATATGTATGTAATAATAATTATTATTATTTGAATATATTTTATTTCTCTATTCGAAAAGCATTGGAATTGGAATACTTTTGAATAAGTAATCAAAATACAAATTAAATACGAATATTTGATTACTTATTCAAATATTTCGACTATTCAAATATGTCATACTATGTGAATAATTGAAAATGTCGAATATATGAATAATTCGAATATTCGGAAATTTTTCCAAATGAATATTTGAATACCAAAATCTGAAATATTCCAGGCACTAGTTGAGTCGAACATTTAGCTTGATCAGGGTGAGCACGTTAGTGCTTACCCTTACATACTTGACATAACGAAAAATTTCTAACATCCATTTTTTGATGCAGTGTGTTTCAAAATAATCCTCGTATATACATTATAACTACCGTCTGTCAGTGGTTGGGGCACCTTGCAGGTGGTATAAGACCACCAAGCTATGGAACCTCCCAAGTCAGTCAATTTAGAAACAGGAACGTCACAGCTAGTACCAATTGAGTCCTTTCGGCGAGTTACAGTTAGATATGTCTTGACTACGGATAAATTACATACCCGTAGAAAAGACCTTTGGCCGCCGACTTCTTTCAGGAAAGAATTGCACGACGGTGATACGATTTTCAAAATCTCCATGACCGATAGCGTTGGACACTTTTTTTCGAATTAAAAAAAGCATGTGCGTGAAGGGATATATGCAAAATTCGCAAAGCAAAGTTAAACCGAATGAAGAATCCTGGCTATTTTTAAATGGCTGAAAATTTGTGAAAGCAATCTACATTTTATATGACATGCAAATACCATTTTTTTCAGTTTTTTAAAAATCTTTATTAAAAGCTGAGCTATTAAACCGCTAGAAAAATTTTCAAATCGTGCGCGGTCTAGTGCTTGACTACGTGATCCGAATTCAAGCACATTTAGCCGCAAAATTGTTTGTATTCATATTTTATTATGTAAAGTGAGTCAGAGATTTCGATTTTTCACATTATTTATTCTTCAACTAAATTTACGTTAGATAAAAATGAATTAATCAGTTGTAATTTTTAATTTATTTGGAACCTGCAAATCCCATAAATTTTGATATTGTTGAGCTGCTCTTTACACGTTACGATTAAATGTCGCCGAATTTTTAAATAGTTAGCGCACTACAAGCTAATGTAAACTAGATAAAGGTAATGGTTATCTGTGATGTGAATAGCTTTTGAGTTTGTCCTTCCCCAACCATGTGCCTGAATAATTTAAGATAGCTTCGGAACAAGTAATATTTTTTTGTCAAAATGCATTCTCAAAAAAATGTAGACTAGTATATTGCAAAATATTTCCCTGCGATGGGAGAGAAAAGGTAAATATACTTCATGTGTTTTGGTGTTTTAACTAATGAAGGTGGTTGACAAGAAGGTATCAAACTAATAAAAGTTGTGGATTCCAGACTTCAAAAAAAGTCTCAGAAAAATTTTCTAAACGATGCCAAAAAAACTATATTTCACAGATGACCAGAGCAATAACACAAATTCAGAATACTCGTTAGTAAATAAATAATACAAAGGTATTTTTAATAATATAAAATATTATTAAAAATCTGGTGTGAAGAACACAAATGCAGGTTCACTATTAATATTTTCTGTGTCTGGAAATATCCTTTCTCCAGCAGGGGCGTACCGATGAGCTTGTAGAAAAGCGAAATACGTATCTACGTCTCTGGGGATAGGATATATTCGGACACGTTCACAGAAAATATTAATAGTGAACCTGCATTTGTGTTCTTCACACCAGATTTTTAATAATATTTTATATTATTAAAAATACCTTTGTATTATACAAAACTGGTGGGGTTTACCTACTCATGGATGTTTCAATTATTCTGATACATTACACATGCGGTTAAGCCGTAGTATGAGTGAAGGCACAAACAAAATGCAGTTTTCTAGAGAGTTGGCTGTGCTAACCTCTTTGGAAGGGCGTCGTTACTTCACATTAATTATGTGGACGGTATGCGAGGTACTTGGCTGCCTGACAACAGGTAGTGCCGAATTTACTTCTGCGCTCGGTCTGGATAATTACGGTGATAGGGCGAGGTGGTTCTTTTCTGTGAATGTGTCTGGAAATATCCTTTCTCCAGCATGAGCTTGTAGAAAAGCGAAATACGTATCTACGTCTCTGGGGATAGGATATATTCGGACACGTTCACAGAAAATATTAATAGTGAACCTGCATTTGTGTTCTTCACACCAGATTTTTAATAATATTTTATATTATTAAAAATACCTTTGTATTATACAAAACTGGTGGGGTTTACCTACTCATGGATGTTTCAATTATTCTGATACATTACACATGCGGTTAAGCCGTAGTATGAGTGAAGGCACAAACAAAATGCAGTTTTCTAGAGAGTTGGCTGTGCTAACCTCTTTGGAAGGGCGTCGTTACTTCACATTAATTATGTGGACGGTATGCGAGGTACTTGGTTGCCTGACAACAGGTAGTGCCGAATTTACTTCTGCGCTCGGTCTGGATAATTACGGTGATAGGGCGAGGTGGTTCTTTTCTGTGAATGTGTCTGGAAATATCCTTTCTCCAGCATGAGCTTGTAGAAAAGCGAAATACGTATCTACGTCTCTGGGGATAGGATATATTCGGACACGTTCACAGAAAATATTAATAGTGAACCTGCATTTGTGTTCTTCACACCAGATTTTTAATAATATTTTATATTATTAAAAATACCTTTGTATTATACAAAACTGGTGGGGTTTACCTACTCATGGATGTTTCAATTATTCTGATACATTACACATGCGGTTAAGCCGTAGTATGAGTGAAGGCACAAACAAAATGCAGTTTTCTAGAGAGTTGGCTGTGCTAACCTCTTTGGAAGGGCGTCGTTACTTCACATTAATTATGTGGACGGTATGCGAGGTACTTGGTTGCCTGACAACAGGTAGTGCCGAATTTACTTCTGCGCTCGGTCTGGATAATTACGGTGATAGGGCGAGGTGGTTCTTTTCTGTGAATGTGTCTGGAAATATCCTTTCTCCAGCATGAGCTTGTAGAAAAGCGAAATACGTATCTACGTCTCTGGGGATAGGATATATTCGGACACGTTCACAGAAAATATTAATAGTGAACCTGCATTTGTGTTCTTCACACCAGATTTTTAATAATATTTTATATTATTAAAAATACCTTTGTATTATACAAAACTGGTGGGGTTTACCTACTCATGGATGTTTCAATTATTCTGAGTAAATAAATACTTATAATTAAAATTAGCACAATTTATCAATTTCGTGCATTAAGTGAAAATTCACTTAATGCTTCTTGATAACCTTCATGGATCAAAATGGAAACTTAAAAAGTGCTTGTGTTAGCTAAGGTATAAATAGGTCTATACGATACAAATATATACTGCATTACTGCATTAAACAATTTGACAATTTAGAATTTTGATGTATGTTATTTGTTTTCCATGGCTGTCTTAATTTTAGGAATTTATTGCCTTGAAGTGGACAGATTTTTCTAGCGCGATTTTAAAAACGAAAAAAATTCGTAATCTATTGCAGATAGTGATATGCTTAAGTAAAAATAAAGTGCTTTACGTTAAGAGTAAAATAACATAAAAAAGCACTATGCATTCCATTTAAAAAATGGAGATTTTTCAATCCGAAATTTGTGACGTTGCTTTCCCTTTCCTCAACACTCTGTATCAAAAAAAAAAATTTTTAGCAATTCGTAAACGTTATCGCAAGTATATACTACGCACATACCAAAAATTTCGTTTTTAGGATCAAACATAAATAAGACAATGATGACTTAGCAAAATAGTACCTGCACATGACATTTATTAAAGAAAATGTTAAATATTTCGAAAACTATTACGGTTAGGTATAGACAATAGTATATGAGAAGCATATCGATTTCATAGCAGTCTCTATAAATGGAATAAAATATAGGATGTTTCGTTTGAAAAATTATGTTGGATTCAGTACTGCTATTCTGAGACACCTGTATAAACGAAAGTATTTTTAGACTATGCCCCTTAAGAATTAAACAACATTTGTTTGAAAAAGTGTTTTTGTACCTTTAAACGGTATCGAGATATTAAACTTATTTTATTTATTTAGAATTACAATAAATACTTCTTGCTCAATATCTCTTCAAATCCTCCATTCGAAATTAGCATCTGTAAAACTGACATTAGACAAATGTCACTCGAATTTATGCAGATGAAAGAAGGAGTATAAGTCAGTCACGTTTTGTTTTAAGAAAATGTGAAAGTAAACTAGATGAATTTCTCAATTTAAGACGCGCTATTATGCCTATTTTTCGATATGTAACCATAAGCCTTAAAACACACTTCAAAAATTTCGCAAAAATAAATGATTATTTACGTACGTATATCTTTTCAGTTCGTACTGACCAAATGTGAACCGCAAATTGTACTTTATCTATTACAAATAGTTAATTGACGATGGAGATACTTGTTGAAACTTCATTATAACGCTAAGAAATAAGTAATTAAACTTCTAGTTTCAAAAATTCTTTTATTGTAAATACCACTACAATATTGTTTCGGTTTAGTATTTCATCCACCTGATGAAGCCATTGTATGGCGAAACAATATTGTAGTGGTATTTACAATAAAAGAATTTTTGAAACTAGAAGTTTAATTACTTATTTCTTAGCGAAATATATATTAGCTTACAGTATAGGTTTTAAATTGGATGAGTAACAAGCATGTAATTTGCAATAATTGTGATTCTTGATCTAGTGGATAAGCGTGCCAAAGTGTTAAAAAATGCCAAAAATTCAGCACAATCAATGTTTACAGATGTAATCGTATGGTAAAATCGCAGAACAATATTAACTGGTGTTATATTAATTATTATTTTATAGAATTTGGCGACGTCAGCCCCATTTCCAATACTGTATCATCTTTCAGAATCACATATTCTATATATCTTAAATATTAAGAAATAATGGCTGAACAGATTAACAAGCGAAGCTCAGGTGTAAAATTATAGTTTTTTTTTTGGTATCGTGGATAAGAAACTTTTGAGGTTTGAAATTCACAACTTTTATCAGCTTGACACCTTCTTGTCCACCGCTTTTATTTGCTTAAAGACTCAAACACATTAAATATATTTACCTTTTTTCCGTCCCATCGGGGCATTTCGCAATAAACAAGTTACAATTTAGTTAATATGTACGAAAAATGTCCAAGCGACTGTACATTATAAAAAGAAATAGTAATAAATTAAATAAATAAATATGAAGGGATCTTTTTTCTAAATATTTTCCATGGCACTGCACAAAGGAGCCCTAAAGACCCAAATACTTCAGCTCTTCAGATTTTTCATAATTTATCGCATGGGATTTACATAATCGTTTCACGTTATGCATCCTAAACAACGTGCGTCAGGATCCTTTTCCTTTGTGAATTATTCATTTCGAATTCATGTATCGTTCGGTCGGTATTTATTCCAAGTAGGTACAAAAGATTCGCTTATATCGTTCTTTGGGCATTTTAATAAGGATGGCATTATGAGGAGGGAGTTTTGATTATTATCGAAATTGAAATATTATGCATAGCAAATTGCGGAGTTTATTAACATTCTTCTTTTGTTTCGTGATATTCTTTGCATTGTTGCGTGTTATGTAAATTTGAATGGAAACCATGAAATCGTTCGTTTTTTTTCAGGAAAATTATTAAGATTGCATGCAAAATGTTTAGAACTAAATAAAAAAAAGATTTGAGTAATTTACGATGACTTTTATTCGATGCTATTACTTCGTTTCAGAGGTCATAATTCCTCGTGATCTAGGTACATATAATTAGCTTTATTAGCTTTTATTGATTTTTTGAAAACATGGAAATGTTTCCTAAAGTGAGAAGCTATGGGTGCAGTGAAACTCGCAAGATGGCATGAAATACAAATGAGTCCAAAAGTTTTGCAAAAGAAAAAATTGTATAAACCAGGTGCTACTCAGAAATTTTTTAAATTTGAATATTGTGCGCGAAGGGATGGTAGTACAGCTCTATAGCTCTTGTTGGTGAAAGTTATGTCTATACTAAGTCAGTCTGTGTAATTAGAGCTTCACAATATTGTGCAGTTAAATTTTGCCAACACTCGTTTATGCCATTAATCACTTCCTGTCTGTCTAAAATTATTAAGGCGCATTGTTTTTTCCATGTGCTCCACAAATTTTCAATTGGATTAAGATTCGGGCTTTTGGCATACTTAAAAGTAAAAACTAAAATCAATAGTAACGTTTGACAACCGTCTGACACGAATAAAACTGACATAAGCTGACAAATAATAGCAAACGATCAAATTTTAGAATTCCCATTTTTTTTTTGGTGTTGACAGTAATAATGAGATTGTAATGTATAAACAGGTTTTTAAGAATATTTTTAAAACAGTATAAATTTCCAGAGGAAGCAATTTGATGTTATAATTAATTAAACAATTTACATATGAAATGAGATTTAAATGTACAAACAGATAGTTAAGAATATCGCAAAACACAAATCCATTTGCTTGCATATGCATAAAGAATATTTAATTTATAAATGGTTTATTCCTTTATTACTAACAGTACAATAGATTAAACAAATTAATCTTCTTCGGAACTGAAGTTGTCGTCATCACTGTCACTCTCATTATAAATATTAATAATTAAACTTTCTGTCCTTTCATCAACTAATATTTCTGATTCTAAATATTTATTTCACTTAATAGCAATAATATATTTTTATGTTTATAAAAATAATTGTAAATATTAAAAACTACTTCTCGCATTTGAGCTTGATGACTTAATGATCCCCTAGCAAAGACATTATGTTCCGTCACTGACAAATATATTCTGACAATTACTTGAGTAAGTGGGGGTACACCACTGTGTATCCCCACCGCTCTCCATCTTATTTGGCGCTTGCTATACCTACATATTATAAAATAAATAAATTCATTACTAATCTACTGAAATCTGATAAGGAGGCGGACACAATCTAATTCGACTTTGATCAAGTCGTTCATGCTTGGCTAATTCATAAGTTTTTTCTATATTGGATCAATGGTACTTTGCTATCGTGGATACGTTATTATCCGGGAGATATACTGTAGATGCTCAGGGAAAAGTTTACTTCGGGAGATTATCATTTTTTTTTGAAATTGCACTATACCGAAAATTATACCTTCTCATTAAAACTGCAATATCATCGAATCAGCATGGCTTCATGGAAAAGCCGTCTACTTTCTCTAACCTTGCGGTATTTTCTAAATACGTTGCTGATGCGTTGAATTGCGAGACACAGGTTGATGTCACATATCCCTAGTTTTCCAAGGCATTTGATCGAGTGGATCACGCTATCATACCAGCTGAATTAAGGAGTTTTGGATAGTTTACTTTTTAACGTCGTGCCTGCATAATAGGCCTCAAGGTGTATTTTACAACGCATATTTTTCATCACCTTACATTGCCACTTCTGAAGTTCCGCAAGGCTCTAACTTAGGACCACTTCTTTTCATTATTTTGATTAACGATCTTTTAGATCAGATCGAGTCTGATAACGCTTTCTTTGCCGATGACTTGAAGTTATTTTATCGAGCCACCGACTCGAAAGATTGTCTTCTACTACAGGCCGATCTGGTTAACATACAGATTAGGTGCACAAGTAACAATTTGTCTTTGAACCGCGATAATTGTCAGATTTTACTTTTCACGAAAGAATAAAAAATAAAAATAAAATGAGAATTTAATTAACGTCTTTCACGTTGGCCTATGTATATCTTATTACAATCTTCACACGTTAACTTATATACACCAGAGTTTGATTCTGCATGTGAAACAGCTAACGAAAAATCATTTTTGCCAATAAAATAACTACAAATTACCAAAAAATCTAGTGTGCGTTTTTCAGTTATATGTCATTATATGTTATTAGATACTGAAACCATATCATGAGGCACCTAAATCAACTTTGTAAGAGCCGTAACATTAATCGAAGAAGAATACAGCTTACCTCATGTTGCAAGACAATTTAATGTAAGTCCTTCTGTGATGTGCAGGGTTTGGAATCGGTATCTGGAGACAGGAAGATATGTTAGAAGAGCTGGTCAAGGTCGTAAACGTGCGACAACCGCTGAGGATGACAGATACTTGCGCAACTGCGCACTTAGGCAGCGCACATCTACTGCCACAGACTCGCAAAGAGACCGTAGAAGATCAAGTTTGTACGAAAAAGGTTGCGAGAACATAATCTGAGATCGAGGAGACCAGTCCGAAAGCCACGACTCTTTGATTCATAAAAGGAACCGTTTGGCATTTGCTCAACATCATGTAGATCGGGAAATGGAGCAGTGGTCCTCAGTGCTTTTTAGCGATGAGTCATGATTTCGGTTGACACGTTGTGATGAACGTCTTCGAATTTGGGCGGATGCGACATATGATACCTGCTAGAGTTCTTATAGGCCCTAGATTTTTGTTCCAGCATGATAATATAAGACCACATGTATATATGAAACAAAATTTTGTTTTATATATCGTTCTCGCAATTATTTGTATTATGTTATGTGAGTTGTACTATTTGTATGGCACTAATACATAAATATATAATGATAGGAAATAAACAATGGATATAAGTATAAACACATATATACTCGTACATATTGCTATGAATAGTGAGTTCGAGCTTGAATGAATCACTATTCACACCAACTCTGTCCAGCTTAAATACTAAGTCGGTAACTTGCTTTAAATGGAACTGCTTTCCTCTCCGGGTTTCCAATGGAAAACGTGGAAAACACAATATCAATTAACTATTCTTATAAGGGCGCCACTCAAAACTTGTTTGAGAAAAAAATTTCATCCTATAATTTCATCCTATATTTCGGCAAAGTCTCTTTCGTCCGTCAGATGTCACTTATTAAATAAGTGCCACCTTATAGGATGAAATTTGCTTTATCTTGTAGGCGATTTCAGTGGAATGTATATACAGATACAGATGTATTCATAAAGATTTGTATCATTTGTATTACATTGCTTCACTAGCTTGACTGACGACGCCTAGATGGCAGAAACACGTGTCTTAAGCAGAAGTAAATGCTGAAAATACGAGGTGTATTGTCCAGGTGTACAGTTACAGATATGTTTATTACATGTCTGTTTCAATTGTAATAAACAATATTGTTAAGGCAAAAATATTGTATGAGTATTGACTAGGCATACAATCAAAACACCTTAATGACTCCGATCAAAATTACAACTAATAAATAACAAAAAAGTGTTCTAAATCTCTCCCACAATATAAAAATGTAAACAACAAAATGTGACAGACCGATCTAAACTCTACGCATGTGTGAGATACCACATGTACAAGAACTATAAGCCCTAGACACCAACGTGCAAAATTTTATCGTTGAAGAAACTTTTTTACTTAGAAATTTTTAAAATACATTCTTTGTCATCTAATACAACTATTAATATTAAATATATATAAATTCATACAATGTAAATTACAATAAATGCAATCAATAAAGAAATAATATTATTACTGTGAAATAAAACCAACATAGGTTTTTTATATCACATATAACAAAGGAGAACACGTGAAACTCGTATAAATTCGTTAATGAGAAAAGCAATCACAAAACACAATGAATTCAAAAAACAAAAACCGACTTTAATAGAAATGAAAGATAAAAACAATTTTTATTCTCCCAATACAGGACTCTCTTACTTTGAGTTCAAAACGTGTCTGAGGATACATGCGGCACGCATTCAATCATAAAAAATTACAGCTAAATATTATTTGCCCAGCAAGTCCGAACGGCTTCCAGGAACTGCGCTAATCAAAACCTAAGAATTCATAAATAAATCAAAATACAAATAGAGTTCATACAATAAAATCATACACTGTTATAAATAAAAGTACACTACAAAAATATTATTTTTCAAAAATGTTCACTAAATGTTGCGGGGAAAAAGCCATAGGAATATGCATTTATTATAAAAATAATATATTAAAAAACAAGTTTCATAAGGCACCATTTTGCCGCACGAGATCAGAGCGCTAAAGAGCGAGTGCGGCAAAAGGCCTTATGAAACGAGTTTTTTATACTATTTTTTCTATTTTGCATTTTTTACATTAATAAATTGGAATTATTTAATTTGGAAGTTTAGAGTTTAATTTTTATATAAAGCATGCAGTTGGTCACATTGATACTTGACATTGTCAAATTTAAATCTTGCTATCCGCGAAGTATATTATATTACATATTATTTATTAATTTTCGTTAACATTACTTGATATTTTATTTAAAAATATAAACATGAGTGACTTAGAAACTAATATATCTTGTTGTCAATTGTATACACTATACGTTGTTTGTGTAGAGTACGAACATATATCATATCTGTCAAATGTACTTAAATTGTTAAAATCAAATGACAGCAATGATATTTATTTCTGTGTTCGAACAACGCCAACATTGAAAAATGAAAAAAAGCGTATCGAAATGGAGCTCATTTCGATACTGTTTTGGGTTTCATAATGAGTTCATTTCGACGCAAAATAGAAAATAGTATATTAAAAAACGAGTTTCATAAGGCACCATTTTGCCGCACGAGATCAGTTTAGAAAACGAGCCGCTTGAGGCGAGTTTTCTAAAGAGCGAGTGCGGCAAAAGGCCTTATGAAACGAGTTTTTTATACTATTTTGCGTTTTTTACATTAATAAATTGCTTAAATTGGAATTATTTAATTTGAAAGTTCAGAGTTTAATTTTTATATAAAGCATGCAGTTGGTCACATTGATACTTGACATTTTCAAATTTAAATCTTTCTATCCGCGAAGTATATTATATTACATATTATTTATTAATTTTCGTTAACATTACTTGATATTTCATTTAAAAATATAAACATGAATGACATAGAAACATATATATGTTGTTGTCAATTGTATACAACATACGTTGTTTGTGTAAAATACGAACATATATCATATCTGTCAAATGTACATAAATTTTTAAAATCATATGACAGCAATGATATTTATTTCTGTATTCGAACAAGGCCAACATTGAAAAATGAAAAAAAGTGTATCGAAATAGAGCTCATTTCGATACTGTTTTTGGTTTCATAATGAGTTCATTTCGAACGCAAAATAGAAAAAGAATCTTTCGACCCTACAAGAAAAACAAAAGACGTATTCATTCTACCTGCCGATACTGCATAAACGAAACTGAATATATCACGTTATCCTTTGATTTATGCAGATCATTTTCGGGTTCTGTAAATAGAAAAGATTTAATACAGTAGAAGAAAGAATCGAGTTATTTGAAACCGGTAATTTAAGGAGCGTGAACCTCGATAAACGTCACTGGTTGACGTAGGGTAAAAGCCAATGGATACGGTGTATGTTTGCAGTGTGGTCGCCTTTCAATATGGAATTTATGATTCCGTAGGGATTTATTGGTTTTAGAGTATGTAACGTGAAGATAATACTGAAACATGATTTCAAAATGGAGATTTTGCTTTGGCCATATACGCGATTTAATATTAACTAGTTAGTTTGAGAGATAATACGTTGGATGCTGGGAAAGTTGTGCTACACAAAAAGTATTTTGTTCTATAAAAAAAATTCCGCTTTCATACGCGTAAAGTTTTTCATGTCAATATATACATTCTGTGTAGCGTTTATTTTCTTTTAACTCCTATTATTCGGAAAGTTGTCTCAGGGTATTAAGGTTTAATTTCAATAATAATACATACAGGTGGCTTCAATAAGTCAACTTACTTAATTCTTAATCGAAAGCTTTATGTCCTACAATGGCACGAAACTCCAAATTCTTAGCCAAAACCTTGACAATCAAAACTTACCATTCGAGATTGTGCATTTGAAAATCTGGTATATAGGGGCTTTAGTGTATAAGATTACGAAAAGACAGACGACCAGGATGATTGCTCGTCTTTGCACGACAGCTCAAAGTCGCCAATACTTGAGCGATCATGAGATACGATTATTCATGTTACCTTACGCGTCGCGATGAAAAATTGTATATCTTCCACATTGATTGTCCAAAAGGAAAATGAAAAATGTTCTTGAAGTATGCACAAAATACCCATATACATCACACTTGTATTATTATAAATTACTAAATATGAACCGTCATCCGAATATGGCACTTTATAAATTCCTTTCTTATTGACAAAACGCAAAATCAACATACATAATAGTTGTGAACCCACGAGATCCCACGATGCTGTAAAGTGTTTTAAGTGTAAAAAATGAATAAACTTTTTATTTTTTTCTATATTCATTCCAGAACTTCCCTACGATCCTCTAGTAAGACCTAAAAAGTCATTTACACCCGCATAAATTTTCAATTGTCCATCAAATTCAACAATCTGATTTTTTTATAACGAATGCAGTTTTGTCAGCGGTATAATGGTCATCTCCATAAGAACATTGACCAGCAAAATAATAGTTTTATTTGTTTAGTAATTTACAGAATTATAGAACTTGGACGGTGGGTAATCCACAATATTTAATCGAAGTACCATTGCATCCAATTAAAAAAAATGGTGTTTCAATGTCAATGTCAAAATAGCAAATTATTGGGTCAATATTCTTTCACGAAATAATGAACGCCCAAAAATACGTAACCATTATTTTCGAGTAATTTATAAATTATTCCAACAGATTCTGCCACACTGCACAAACAACTACGAATTATTTACAGGAACTTTTCCCAAACCGTTTTATAAGTGTAGGTCTATGGGGAAGTTGATCACCTGATTCGTCTCTGGATTTCTTTTTATTCCCTTATTTAAAAACGTAATATTCCAGTACCTCATAAACAATTTGTAAGAGCTCTAGTACATCTTTGAAGAGGCAATTGCAAATGTGCAATTTATCGCGAGTTCATTGTTGTTTACAAATAGAATTCCAACGTTTTGAGTATTTTCTTTGTACATAATTTTAATTGTATTATTTGTAATACAGATTCGTAAAATTTGTTTGGACTATCATTTTGCATACATCTCACTTCTGATATCAGTTTAATATCGATTTATTACATCCATATTTATATAAAATATTCTCACCCAAAAAGATAAATATGAAGCGAATGATCAGGCAATCAATAAAATTCCGGATGATACTTTTAACATAAGTTCCTATTCATAGATAGTGAATGTTGTTTTCTTACCAAAACATTCTCGGTTACAGATATGGCGATGTTTTTTTGTGGATATCAGTAATAGCCTTTACGTCGAATATGTCGACAAACCTATGCCGCGTTAATTAAAATGCGATTAAAATTAAATACTTTCAATGTTAAAAGTAAAATTATTATGTTAATAATAAAATAAAAATCGTCATAAAACAAGAAGCTTTACGTAGCGTAGCCATTGTGTGTCCAATGGGATAGACACCTAGTTTTTAATTATTTGTATGAAATTATTTACACATATTTTTTCTTTCTTTAAATTTGTGTGGGGTACAGACAAATACCGATAGATCAATATAATTAGTCGGTAAAGAGAATTACTGATGCATTAGAGGTGAATGCCCGTATTGCCACCCGCGTATTTAACTGAGACAGGCTTGAATAAAGAAAAATAATTTTCTCGTTATTACGTGAACATCGTACTGCGATTTTTTAGTTTAGATACATTAGATAAAAATTGTTTGAAATTTGTGAACGAGTGAATTTTTATTTTGAAATTTAGAACACTGTATTCTTTCTAAATAGGATTTTTCTGCATTCAAGATAATCATGTGTAAATAAATAAAATTCCATACATTTGCAAATATTTTCTTCAAGATATAACTTGGTCTTTCATTGCGTTATAAATATTCTTTGTGACGTGCAGATATTTCCTGCTAAAAAAATAAACATTACTTGGTCATTGTACTTTCTATGCACGGGAGGGCGACAACGTGGCTCGTTCAAACATGGTCCTTCTATTGGGCTTTCTTTGAAGCGGAAGCCGAAGTGTTGCTTCCGGTTCAAGATACCACTCGGGCGCTTCATGCGAGTCACGAAGGAGGCACCTGTTTGACACATCGCGATCCTCCCACCCCGCATCTCCCACATATTTACACGTCTAAGCGATTGAATGTCAATAGCACACGTGTTAGAATAATGGAAAAGACGATATAAAATAGTATCCATTAAACGTAAAAGAATCGAAAGCACTCACCCCAAGAATTGGTTAGCAGGCGTCGGAATCGTTTTCGTTTGACTCTTTTGACTGGAAACAAACACATCGCGATCGCGATATCACTAAACAACAAAAGCGTTCGTTATCACTGATAACGTTATCGGCGCAGTGTTTGTAGAATTTATTTTATCAAAACGTCTGACATGGTATTATTACATTTATCGTTATTTTCTTAAGTAGTGATTTCTTCTCTCGTATTTTTGGAGATAAGAATGGCAACTTGATTGATTTGATCTTTTTAATTTCTTTCTCTCACCAATATTATTATTTTGAATCGTTGATTGACGAAGGTGATACTTGTTGAAACTTCATTATAACGATAATATACAGGTTGTCTGCAAAAGGTCTTTACAAAAGCCTACCATATGTTCCTTTCAGCAAATTATGAGTTTTAAGTAAACTTACCTTAATACAAAGTTGCTTAGTTTGGGCGCTATACGGCGCTGAAGTCAAAATTTTGAAATGGTTTTATTGCATTTAATTTAAAACGGCCCATCCTTTTTTGCTAAAATTTGGTATGTTAGCATAGCTTATTGAAACAAAAAAACCCACATCAAAATTAAGATCAATATCAGTCCATTGTCGTAGAATTTGGGTTTTTTAATAATTGCATGTTTCAGATTTCTACGCCAATGGAGGAAAAGGGGTTTAATTATAAAATATAGATTAACTAACTTATTTACTATAAAAAAGGTACTCTTGATAAGACTCGATTCATCTCATGGTTTTTGAGAAATTTGCATTTTAATAATTCACAGTGGTTTAAAAAAAAAATTAAGTTATTAAAAATAGTTTATAAAAATTCTTTAAAAATACAACATGCCAATTCGTATGGGCCCATTCCAAATAATGTTTGTTTGTTTTTGTTTTTTTACACTTTAGTGTCTGACAGCTGTCATTAAAACTAAACATTTAATGTCAATCGGCGAAAAACAATTTTTACCAGGCAACTAGGTAGGGAAATAGGAGTATCCAAAGATATCATTCATGGAGTACTTAAAGAAAATTTGCTATATCCATACCATAAAATGCGAGTTCAATATCTGTTACCTCATGACCCTGAAATGCGCCTGGTTTTTAGTCACTTTGTTAATAGGCAAAGAGGAGATTTAAACTTTGGCAACACTATTTTGTTTACCGATGTAGCGTGCTATACAAGAAGAGGGGTTACGTATTTTCGTAATGAACATGTTTATGCAGATGTCAATCCGCATGCAATCAAGGTAAAACATTTTCAAAACGAATTTAAAATAAATGTATGTGCTGGAATAATTGGTAATCATATTGTTGGTCCTGTCATTCTTCCACAAAGATTAAACGGAGAAAATTATTTGCAACATCTACAAAATACGTTGCCAAATTTATTAGAAGATTTACCTTTACAACTTCGGAGAGATATGTGGTTTATGCACGATGGTGCTCCACCACATTTTTCACTTAATGTTAGAAATTATTTAAATCAGCAGTACCCAAATAAATGGATTGGTAGAGGTAACGCCCCTGTAAGTTGGTCACCACGTTCTCCGGACTTAAATCCATTGGATTATTTTTTTTGGGGGATATCTTAAGAAGATGGTTTACATGAGGACTTCAGATAACGAAGAACAACTGTGGGAACGTATTCAAAATGCAACAAATAGTATTAGAGGCGATGTAGAAGTTATGCGAAGAATACATTTTAATTTCCTTCGACATATAAATCTTTGTATACATGTTAATGGAGGACACTTTGAACAGTTATTATGATATTTTTATTTATTGTTGATCATGTTTTGATAACTTAATTTATACTGCTAATTATTAAAATGCAAATTTCTCAAAAACCATGAGATGAATCGAGTCTTATCAAGAGTACCTTTTTTATAGTAAATACTTTATACTTAAACCCCTTTTCCTCCATTGGCGTAGAAATGTGAAACATGCGATTATTAAAAAACCCAAATTCTACGCCAATGGACTGATATTGATCTTAATTTTGATGTGGGTTTTTTTGTCTCAATACGCTATGCTAACATACCAAATTTTAGCAAAAACGGATGGGCTGTTTTAAATTAAATGCAATAAAACGATTTCAAAATTGTGACTTCAGCGCCGTATAGCGCCCAAACTAAGCAACTTTGTATTAAGGTAAGTTTACTTAAAACTCATAATTTGCTGAAAGGAACATATGGTAGGCTGTTGTAAAGACCTTTTGCAGACACCCTGTATAAGTACTAAGCTTCTAGTTTAAAAATTTTATTGTAAATCCACTACAATATTGTTTCGCCATACAATAGCTTCATCAAGTGGCTGAAAAACTGAATATTTAAAATATAAATTTGAATATTTATGTACAAATTATTGAGAAAAAATGGTGATGAAAATATTTGTACAATCTTAAATTTAGTAGAGGGGAGTTGTTTAAATTCTGATCTAATCGATATTGTACATATTAACACCGTAACAGGTAATGTTATTGTTAAATATTTATTAAATGTTTTATATCGTTTCCAAGTGTATTATTTATTGGAGATGAAACCGTGACGAGGACCAGGGGACATCACGTGGCGATCCTGCCAGTCACTTCTGACAATCTGCAGTAAGTAGAATCCGGAACGAATCTCGAACATATGGTAAGCTGAAAAACTAAACAACATAGGGAACTACGTCACAAAAGAAGAGGTTGTCATAACATACAACGATGCAGACGTTTCAAACAACGTGAAGCGAAGGATGATAAAGTCCCTGTCGGTACAAGTACAAAAAGAATTCAGCCACAGCCAAGAGAAGGTCTAAACCGCCCACATGTCAGCCCGGAACCTTTCCTATTACTTCTGGAAAAAACACAGGTACTTCCTAAAAATTTAAGAAAAGACAATTCCAGTGTTAGAAGTTATAGAGCAATAATATATAAGGACCATACATCTTTGATTAATACCATACATACTTGTTTAATAAATTTTTGCGTGTCCGAACATGCATCTTTAATGAAGAGCAGCCAGGTCGTCCTATTAAGGCGATTACAGACGATATGATCAAATAATGTTCACGATATGGTGTCAGCAGATCGCTGACTCAAGATTCGAGAGATTGCTAATATGGTAAACATATCAAATGGACGTGTTTAAAGCATACTTCACGAAAAATTTTGTATGAGAAAGCTATCGGCGAGGTGGGTGCAGATTGATCAAAAACGATGTTTGGATGTTTAAGCTCAGTACAAGTGAGTTTCTGCGGCGTTATATGACTGTAGATGAGACGTGGTACACAGTGCACGCCAAAAACTAAAGGTCAGCTTGCACAACGGGTTTTACCCGGCGAACGTGCATCAAAGAAGGCGAAAACGATTCCATTTGTTAGAAAAGTTATGACGTCAATATATTGGGATTCGCAAGGCAAAATATTAATTGATTATTTGGAGAGGAGAAAGACATTTACGAGACCAATTCGACGCTGAATTAAAGAGAAAAAGGTCCCACCTAGCGAAGAAGAAAAATCTCTACCAGCATGATAACGCCCCATCCCACTCATCAACAATTGCGACAGCAAAACTAGTCGATTTACGGTACGAATTGATGCGTCATCCACAATATTCCCCAGATTCGCCACTTTTTGACTTCTTTCTTTTTGGCAAAATTGAAAATATGGCGGAAAGAGATTCACGTCAAATGAAGGAGTCATTGCTGAAACAGAGGCCTATTTTGCATAGTTTGACTAATTTTATTATTTTGATGGATTAAAAAAGTTGGAGCATCAACTAAGTGAATGTAGCTGCAAGATTATGTCGGGAAATAAATTTACTAAAATCAAAGCAATTGCGTTGTATTCTTTAACACAGGTACTTGTCATACCATCCTCGAACACGACAAAATAGCCATAATTCGTTCTTTCATTTTGTATCGTCAACTCTCAAATTTTAACAAACTATAGTTTGCATGACATTAAAGATCTATGAGTGATTTTCGACTCTTTTCTTAGTTTTGCTCTTCAAGTTTATTAATACGCTTATTAATTGTGAACTATATAAAATTCTGTTAAAAAATGACGCGAAGAAAAATAAAATTGGAATATATACGAACAGCAATATTTTTTTAAAGAAAAGTTGGCAGTTCTGAAGCAAATTTAAATGATTAAATAATTTAGTCGATGTTGAAATGTCTATGCCTCCTATGGTGATAGGATCACATTCCCGATGTCGTACCATGAACTTGGACGACTGGGAGAATCATTCGTCAACATTAAACAATCATTAATTGTTAAAGATAACTTCTTCAAGCTACGATGGATGCGGAGCAAATACCATTGCAACAACAGGTGGAGATGGGTGTAGAAGCGACGGAGAATTGCCAACGGGAGTGTCTTCTCAACTTAATCGAATTGATTTGGATGGATCCATTCCAAGTACCTCTTCTGGTAATGTGGTTGGAAATGTCCATTTCCCATTGTGTCAAGGACCAATATCTAACTGGCAAGAGGATTTGCAAGAACTTAACCATATTGGAGTATTAACGATATTTAATAAGGGGCTTGTCGGATATTGGATATTGGATATTATATTCACTTCCTTCTTGATGTCTTTTATATTTTTTACTCTTTTGACTGCGTCCTTGATTATCACTTGGATTGGATTGTAAAGAGGATCGACGGGGGTCGCAAGTAGAAAATTCATACGGATCGTTGGTTCCTTCCACCAAAGATTCTTCGGGATTTGTCGTAAATTCTTCATTTCGTAAAGTTCCAATTTCACTAGGTGGGATCCTTTTTCTCCCGGTGACTGAATAGTACAATATCCTTCGGGAGTGTTCCATGAAATATTTTGTGAGGTTGAATAGATATTTGTTGGTAACATCGTAGGTTCGTCTAATTCTGCGTGAATTTCGTTTGATAGGCAATCCAACAATTCTGGAACATCGACAATATCCTCCACTCCAGGAACAATCGTGGATAATGTGGGCGTGGTCTTCGTGCCACACCCAGATAAAGCACCCTCCTTTAAATTTTTGTTGTAGACATCGAGTAAAATATCTTTCATTTTGCTCGGTAGTAATGTCTGGCAATACATCATGAATAAGTTTTTTTCCTTTAAGAGCTCCACAAACTTCTCGACATAAAGTTCCTTTTGACAGTAAAATTTTCAATAGCGTGTATTTGCAAAATTTACGCTTATTAAAGTGAATATATAGAAAATATAAACGAAAATGTCATTAGTATAAATAAAGAATACGACACAATCGCCAACAAAAAAATAGATGTTTTACGTGTATTTCGACGTAAACGTACCATAAGACATTAGTCATTTTGAACGCATTTTATTTTTTTGTTGATTAACGGTGCTTTTCCCCCTAAAACTGTATTAGGATAAATTGCTTTTCCAAAGATCTCTAAACGTTCCAATAATTATTTAGGGCAAAATCTCTGGCATACGTATTCTCTACTTTAGCCCAAAAGGTACTGGCAATTTATAAATTAATTTTGTCAGTTCGAAGAGAAAGGTTTTCGACGGAAACCTTTCTGTCCGTGATGTATGCAAATTGGATCTATCAAATCATACGTACAAAGAATTTAAATGTAAGATTAGGATTATACAAACGCCCCAATAATTCTTTTTTTAGAAAAATCGGTACCATACTTTTTCTCCAATTTATCCCAATTTGTCTACTAAAAGACAATTAAATTTACACTTCGTAAACAGTGATCTGTTAAAATGACAGATGGTTGATTACCTTTTGTATTACTAGCATTACATCACGGCTAACTTAACAATATAACAAATATTTCGTTAACAACTACATTTCCATCGTTATTTAATTACACATAAAAAAAAATTACGACCTTCCTCAAAAACTAGATTCGCAAACGTTATTTTTAAACAATTAAATTCATGCAACTTGCAATTTTACAATTTCTTTTAATGCAGCGAAATTTATACGTCATATATCCATGGTTTGATTTAATTTTCTGCTCCAATTCGTCGTAACTTTATCTTTATTGGTTACCGTTGTGGTTTCGCTTTCATGTCTTAAAGCAGAGAAAAATATCGGCGTAAAAGAATGAGAAGAAATATCGCGGTATTAATATTGCAAAATATGCATTGTCTGCATGCATTATGTAAAGTCTAATATGTTATTTTATCTTTTAAATTCGTGGATTTCAAGTAGTATTGTAAAGAACTTTATGAGCAAGAAAAATTCCTAAAATTTAATTCATGATATTTTTGTGGAATTGTAACTTCTAAGTGTAGAGCTTCATCTCGTAAACTCCTCGGCAAAATAAATGCATCAGAAAATCTCTCAATTACTTTTAATTTTTTTACAAACTTTTAAATCGTTACTATCTATGTGATAAATACACTAAATTATTTCAACTAATCCTTAACGAATTAAAATTGTATTATCGGAAAAAATGAATTAATAACAGAAATAAACAATAATGTAAAATTAATGAAAACAGCGTCGATAAAAATTTTTAAAAAAAAAAAGTTGATGGTGAATAGTAAGTGGGTACCTTCAGGACAATCCATAAAATATGATGCAAAGTCATCAAATTTTAATCAAACTCATCAAATTTTAGTACAAAGTCATCCAGGCTTTTAGACAAATATGCAAAAATAGGTAAATGGATCAAAAATTGAATATTTACCAAAAAACCATCAGTTTTTCACTAATTTTACCCTAATTTCAACGATAAAAAAAATCAAGAAAAAACACTTTTGAGTAACTCAGTAACTTAATAGTATTCTTAACTTAATAGTAAGTGGGTACCTTCAGGACAATCCATAAAATATGAAGCAAAGTCATCAAATTTTAATCAAAGTCATCAAATTTTAGTACAACTTCATCCAGGTTTTTAGACAAATATTATGCAAAAATAGGTAAATGGATCAAAAATTGAATATTTACCAAAAACCACCAGTTTTTCACTTATTTTACCCTAATTTCAACGATCAAAAAAAATCAAGAAAAAACACTTTTGAGTAACTCAGTAACTTAATAGTATTCAGTAGCGTGTAGATCCTCTTCTAGCTCTTATAACTGCTTTCATTCATCTGGAAATGCTATTGATCAAGTTGTGAATGGTTTCCTGGAGAATATTCATCGATTCAAGAAGAACGACTAGTTCAGGTCCTCTAAGATTCGTAGGAGCAGATATGTAGCGTAGATGCTCTATAAGGTTAATGTCTGGGCTTCTTAGTGCTTCATAGTTCACATATGCACGAATCGTACTCCAGTGCCTTTCTGGCAAGGTGAGATTATTCTGAATAAGTATGAAATTGTCCCCGATAAATGGAACAATTGTTTTCTAAGATTTTTCTACATAGAAGTGTGCATTTATAGATCTCCTTCGCATAGGAACTAAATCTGTGCAACCATTGAAAGAAATTCCTATCTAGAACATATTGATCCACTACAAAAAAGGAATCCTCGGAGAGATATTGCAGGCAACAAACCTCTCACCTAGCCTTCGCCAAACACGTTCATCTCCATCTGGTGAATTAAGGCTTACTCTTGCTTCGTCTGCAAATAAATTGGTTTCCAATAGTCAATGATCCAATTTACATGTTACCTTGCAAAACGCAGTCCAATAACTCTAGGCTCCCTGGAGAGCAGTGGTAAAATAGCTGGCCTTTTACAGGGCAGCTTATATATCTTTCAATAACCATGAAAAGTAATACCCATTATTATATAGAAGTTTAGCGAAAGGAAGTCTAAGAAGATGCACTCGGCTCATAGTTTTGTTGAAAGAATGAAAAAGCGAAGGTTATGAAAGAAAATCAGGAGAGATCTATTCCTTTTAAAATCAACAAAGAAAAAAATATAATTTCTGGACTGGATAAAGATGATGTAAACATAGAACATGACGATGAATTCATCCAAATAAATGATTTAGACAATGCTAAAAATAAAATATTGTAAATTGTTCGAAAATCACCTAATAAAATTCTTTTCACCTTAATTTACTTTCTGCTCTGCGTTAAGTTCGCTTATTCTATTGCATAATTTGTACACAATGTAAAATTATTTCTTTATTCTTTATATCAACGCATACATACTTCTTTAGAACATAATTGTATAATTTGAATGTTCATTTTTAATTGTGTTAGAATAATATTTCTCTTTTCTTATTAATACGAAATGCTGCGAAACCAGCCATTACATGAATCTGTTATACGAACTGTAAAGGTACGGACTATCTACGGTGTTTAATCGGCACGTTTAGACGCCATGTCTACACGCTCGTATCAGACAATTTTGGATGTGGATTGACGTGGCGTCCACAGATGAGGAGCTTTTTTTCAAAACGCAACAAGTCCACTTTTTTTATAAATTGAGTTATAGATGGCTTTACCTTCATTAAGATGTGAGAAATACACTGCCAACTTGCATTTTCGTCAACCTACAATAAGTCCCATTTAAAATGTGTACCGAACTTGATGTGTTTCGAACAAAATGTTACAAGTCCACAATCTTTTTTTTTGCAAACTGCAACAAGTCCGTCTGTGTAAAGTGTGTGACTCATTGTGTACGACAAATTGTGATATCGCTAGTTGTTTTCTGTTTTGTGTGTGAAATTGTTATAAACAATTTAAAATATGAATGCCGAGAATAGTGAAGAAGGAGTTAGTGTGTCTGAGAACAGTCGTGGAAGCAGAAAACGAAAGAGGACCCGGGCACAGGAGCGAATTGCAAAAAGGAACGCTAAGTAAGTTTTAGGTTAGATTTTGTTTCAAACTGTGTTTCATAATGTTTCGTAGATATGCTGCAAAGGATCTAGATCTACATAAATGGAGACGCCCTTGCAATCATACCATCAATAAAAAATTGAAGTGTCATCAAATACCTATGTCAATTTTGCTAGAAGTAAAAAAAAAATTTTATATTGATAACGACAGAATCAAGCAGAATTCTAGGCTGGTGAATTTAATTGAAATCCAGTTGCCAAAACGGCGTCGTGAGCGAAATGTTCTTGTGAAAAGATCTCATAATTTGCAAATAAGTTACACAGTAAGTTATTCTACTTATATTATAAACTGTTTTTAACAAACTATGTTCGTTATAATGCAGGTTCGTACTGAGAAACAAAAATTTTTAGTATGTCGAGCATTTTTCGAAAAGTTATTTGAAGTAAATCGTAGAAGAGTTTTGTTAGTAGCTAGAAATATTAGAAGCGGAGAAGAGCAAAAAGAAAATAGAGGTGGTAATAGGTGGAAAGATAAGCTTGCTGCAAAGAAAAGAAACGTAAAAGAATTTATTGGAAAATTCAAAGCAGGCGAATCTCACTATAATAGATCAAAATCACAAAGACTTTATCTACCTGCGGAATTAAATATTTCGAAGATGTCCAAAATGTATAATAACAGCGCTGATGCCGAGAAACAGGTTAACCACTCTTACTTTCACAAAATATTTTCTAATGATTTCAATCTGGGATTTGGTTCCCCTGCTAGTGACATTTGCAGCTACTGTGAAAGACTAAAAAATCAAATTAAAATTGCTTTCAATGTGGAAAAACAGAATCATAAACGTGACTTAAAGATACATAAATTGAGAGCTAAACAGTTTCACGCAATAATGAAGGAAGAAGTAGAGGGAACAGTAAGCTACTGTTTCGATCTCCAACAAGTGCAAAATCTGCCTAAACTACCAATACAGGAAGCGTATTATTCTTTGCAAATATCATTTTATGCATTTTGCGTGGCTAATTTAAAATCGACTAATCCATCATTTTATACGTGGACTGAAGATATAAGTGGAAGAGGTTCAAATGAGGTGGGATCCGCTCTTTTACATTTTCTTCGAAATCAAAACTTAGAAAATGTGACAAAAATACGACTTTTTTCGGATGGGTGTGGGGGACAAAATAAGAACTCCCATATTGTACATTTACTAATGTATTGGCTGTATAAGGAATCTCCACCAAATATTACCGAAATATGTCTAATTTTCCCAGTACGCGGCCATTCTTACTTGCCAGCTGATCGTGTTTTTGGCCGTGTAGAACGAGAATTACGGCGTCACTCTAGAATACTTGTACCGGAAGAATATCAAAATTTATACAAACAATATGGCAACGTTTATGTTATGGGCAAGGATTGGTACGTTTATGATCTGAAATCTCTCTTGGAGACATTTAAAAAAGTTGTGGGTATAAGCGAGCAAAAGAAAGTTTTTATAGTAAAGGAAAATTCAGAAGGAAGAGGAAAGACTGTTAAAATAAAAATGGAAATGAATTTCCGAATAACTGATCCCTCAAATAAATTTGATTCGTTATTAAAGCGAGGAAAAAATTTAAAAAACTTGGAAATACGTTTGAGCAACAAAGGACGTTTTCTGGCCGCAGATAAAGGAAAGGCCGTTAATAAGCTTTCAGAAGAAACGTTTGGTAAGGAGTGGTATCATGAAGACAGATTTAGTTGGTACTTCGAACTTTTACGCGACCACATTACGGATGATCCATTGCTACAATCAGAAGACGAACCGTGTGTTTGCCTAGAACCAGAAGAAGAAATTAAATTATAATTTTTATTGTATTGCTTTTAGTATTAGTCTTATTTTTACGTTGGTTTTCAGATAAATAATAAAGAATTTTTGTTGGAGTGTTTTTGAATATATATTTATGAAATAAAGACTAATTTTCAAATTGATTTTCAGAAGAAATAATTTGATAATTATTTTACAGTATTTTTGATTGCGTCTTTAGAAATAAAGCCCTTATTTATACAATGATTTAAATGAAATTTCTTTTCAAATCGTAACATGTCCCATTTTTTTAACAAAATGCAACGAGTCCAAAACTTGTTTTATGCTATCGAATTAAATACATCACACATATTATATAATCCTTTTCTAAATTACATTTTAGATCATCATAAATAACATTATAAAAGATAAATATTGTTTCCGATATGTACAACAGCCGCAATTGTTTTTGACGGATTTCTCCAAAGTTGTTTAGATGGACATGTTGCGTTTTGAAAAAAAGCTCCTCAGATTGACGAACTTGCTACAAAACTGTTTAGATTTTGTTATGCCTTAAAAATAATAACAAATAATTAATGTTTTTCACATGATTTCCCGAAATATTCCCAGCCCTCGTAGTAAGAGAAGTACAAATAATATAACTACAATATAATAATGAATTTATCTTTGTTGGTTTTTGTGACTTCTCAAAATAATAATAGTTAATACGCTGTATTACTTTATCACTGCAATGTTTATATACCATGTCACTCAAATAAACAAAAATTAATATCATATGTAGATATGAAAACATTTAATTTAAATTACTAAACGTGAAATTGAAAGTATATAATCGTTCAGATGTTGTAACCATGTTTAATTAACACGTGAATTAATCTCAAACAAATAAAAATCGCTTATCACTAATACAACACACTCGATTATAGCATGAAATTATTGTTGGATCGCTATATGTAGTAGAAATTAAACATTTAATGTTGTTAGTAAAGAAAATATAAAATATTATGCGTTTGTAATTATTAACAAAGCCACAAAAGTAGGTTTCAAAGTTATAGCTCCTTGAATTTTAATATTTTTAATGGGAACGAAGTAATGATTATGAAAACACTTCAATAAGACATTTAAACGTAAACTGTGTTGTACTTATTCGAATGTATTGGTATATATGTACTTATTTACTTGGTAAATAAAAAGACTTTTTAACAACGTATTGCTATGGCCATCTGCATGACACCTATTTGAGGAAGAAAGCAAACAAATCTGATATAAAAGAGAAGACGGTTGCTCCCTTTTGCCAATATTTTTATTTGTTGACGATTCGATTTTATATTTATGTACTGAGATTTATGTTGTTTGGTCAAAGAATGAAATTGGAATATTCACAAACACTTTTAACGACTTAAGTATTATCTTTTTCGAGGTGATCCTCTGTAAATATAGTATATTTATGTATTTGGCTTTAAATAGGTGCTATGTGGAGATGAAAAAAATGATTTCATACAGATGTTTTAATGTACATATATACGAGGGCAGATTGCTATCTAAGTTCTCCAACTCTATAAAATATGATTAAGAAAAGATAATATAATGAAATTAGTCTCAAAATTAAGTAAATTTATTGTACAGCAATGTACAGCAATGTACAGCTGGGAGCATGGAATTCCAGACACAAATAATTGCCTACAGTAAACATGCCTTTCATATAGAGTTTTATTGACATTTTAGACATTTATTAATGTTTCACTCAGTGGCGGCTAGCGCATAAGCGCTGCAGTGCTGCAGAGCTCCCAAAAAATTGGGCGGGCGAACCTGTATTAGTTATAACTAGTTTTCTTTTACATAATTTTTCCGACATTTCTGATGTTTATAAAAGCGTAACATATTGTTATGAAAATTCTCCCCCTGTATATCAAAAAATTTGCATATTTTTCTACATCACCTGTAGAGGACATCAAACCCTACAATTTGACACCTCAATCATCAAAATCCGACAAGTAGAAGCCGAGATATTCGCTTCCGAAATTCCAAATAATATTCAATGGGCGACCAGTGGAATAACCAACCTAATTCGCGCGATCGCTCACTTGTTCCTTATCTGGTCCACACGAGCGTGCGCTCAGAGCTCTGTCAAACACCCGCGCGCACCCCGCTAACCCCGCGAGTGTCTAAAACCAATGCGTCATTTTAGCAGGCCTGGTCGCTGCATTAAATGCAGCGAAATGCAGTGCATTTATTCCAGCGCGGAAGGCGATATGATTCGGTATAGCGGTAGGCAACAATATACGTATGGAACGTAATGCGGTGGGCAACGTGTGTACGATGCCTATATTGAGTGACTTTCTTAAAATTTAAATTTATTTTGCAGAATTATTGATTTTTTTTACTTTTATCTTTTAGAAAACGTTATTGTTTTTTTATTACTTAAAATTACTTTATATGAAAAATAGTATACCATAAAAGTGTAAACAAAGACAGTATTTTTGAAACGAATATTCATTCAATTGTATTGTCATGAAATTGAATTTGTCAATCATTGTTAAATTTGTTAGAATGAATAGATATTTATATTTATCGGAAAATACTAATACTTAAAGCAAACAAATAAGGTGTAGTGTTTTGTTATAGGAATGAGGAATGGATAATATCCATTTCTTCCTGCATATTGATTATGCAGCTGATGCTTTCGTAATATGCTCATATTTGTATTTCTACTATTATCGTGGTGTTATTAATATTATAATACAGATACCAAAATCTCACGTAATATTTCCATCAGCCTTTTATTAACAATAAACAAGTAAAGTACAACTTCGTAGGTCGACAAACGCTTCAGTCTTCATTATCACTGTATTATACATGAACTGTAGGCTTAGTTTTTCGTAGAAATTGAAGTACGTGTCTGTTCCTTTGTAAAATTATAATAAGGGCAGGGGTTAATTTTATTCTGGCATTTTTAAAAATGCAGAGATCAGTTTTGCGACAGCATTCAGCTAATTACAATCTAAAATAAGCAACATTGTAACGTATTTTGGAATTGTGAATATCCGTAGGTAATAAAAAAAAAGGAAGTATAGTTTAATTACAACTGTAGCTTACTCCTGGTTTGAAGGAAGTCGGTATGTATCGACCGAAGTATAAGTTGAAATAATGCAAATATGAGCATATTACGAAAGCATCAGCTGCATAATCAATATGCAGGAAGAAATGGATATTATACATTCCTATAACAAAACACTACACCTTATTTGTTTGCTTTAAGTATTAGTATTTTCCGATAAATATAAATATCTATTCATTCTAACAAATTTAACAACGATTGACAAATTCAATTTCATGACAATACAATTGAATGAATATTCGTTTCAATGTATACTGTCTTTGTTTACACTTTTATGGTATACTATTTTTCATATAAAGTAATTTTAAGTAATAAAAAAACAATAACGTTTTCTAAAAGATAAAAGTAAAAAAATCAATAATTCTGCAAAATAAATTTAAATTTTAAGAAAGTCACTCAATATAGGCATCGTACACACGTTGCCACACCGCATTACGTTCCATACGTATATTGTTGCCTATGGCCCGTTGCGAGTTGGACCTATCGGTATTTAATATTTTCGCGACTATTTTTACGGTGCGGCGAGTTTAACGTAAAAGCAATAATATTAGAGACTCTTATTTTTTTTGTGTGACAATTGACAATCGTTCCAGAAATCCATTACTTCAGTGCGGAAGGCGAAGAAAGCACGATAAGATCGATGGGAGACAACCTCTTACTGCCCGTGCATGGTAAATTTTTTTGTAAAACTTGCAGAACACCTTAAAATTTTTAGCACGAGCCGCCACTGGTTTCACTGACATTTAAAAATATGCCTAGAGAGTCAGTCTTCGAAAGATTTCCAGATGGTAACTTTAACATAATAATTACCCATGTCATATCGCCATAATCGTTAGGAAATGGATGGCTACCCAAAATATTCAAGTTTTGTGGTGGCCTGCGAGGAGTTCAGACTTGAACCCAATTAAGAATGTTTGGGGATATATCATCAAAAAGCTATATATAAATAATTTTAGATCGTTGAAGAGAAACGAGCTTTGGAAAACTGTTCAAGGTGCTTGGCAAGATGCTACTGAAAATTATGACACAAGAAGCTTCATTCAAACAATAAAGTGACGACTACAATTGGTATTAGATCATAATGATACAATTATATACTTATTTAAACATTAAATTTCTTCAGTATCTTGACATACAATTTTTATTGAATTGTTTATGACTTACGCGCGCATGACATTGATACATAACCTAAAGGTATAGTGACAGTAACATATACGTTTACAATAGTAAATATTTTGAAAAAACTTAATTAAATTCTTGTTTGGAATTCTATGTTCGCGACAGTACATAATTATTTTTACACATAATTACTATTTAGTGCAACATATTTCTCCAAATGCTAAATCTCTTTCTTCATTCTGCCAATGAAAAAACTTTCTTATTTACAGTTGATCAAATTAAGAACAGCAGCCCGGACTTCAATGTCTGATGAAAAATGTTGACTTTTAAATACGTCCTTCAACTTTGGAAACAACCAAAAATCTGAAGTGCCAAGTCAGAACTGTACGGTATGGTTTTAATGGTGCGAAACAACCGTGAATTTAAGACTCGTCACAGGTTTCATCGTTCCGTTATTGCTATGGGGTGTAAGTGCGGATTACCTCCTCGTGGTACACCCTAGGTAACGTTGAGTTAGCTCAACGGTAAAAAAAAACACAGAGAGAGGGATGTGATATTGTAATATATAGAGCAATATTACTGCTAAATCCGCGGCTTGTACAATGTTTATATACTCATAGATCGTATGGGATAGGACCGTTGTCCGAGTAAAACGTATTAAATTTGTTTTCAACGATATGAATGTTTTCGTATGCCTCGAGATCTCTGGGGTTGTTGATATTTTTGGCAAGTGATGCGAAATATTATATGAACCATATTTTGTATAAGAAATTTTTTAATTAAATTGCTCATTGAAAAGTTGCAAGCGACATACAGTACTTTTTCCCCACCCTGTATATTTAATTGAATCAAATTTGTAAAACTATTCATAATATTTTATAGTCCCCAGGTAGGACGACCCGTTTGGCCACTAGAGCAATTCCAATTTTCGTAACATTTCGTTCTCGTTTTGAAAATTTCGTTTTTCAAACGTAACCGGAGAATTGAGCCTTGCAGTCGATTCCGGTTTTCAATGCAAATAGAAATATCCAATGGATATTGGTATGCGTTGTTTATATCCATGTGTAAATATGCACATATGTTTTTAACGTTTTTGTATTAGCGTAATTTATACACTTGAGATTAGTAAATATCAATATGCTATTTTCTTTAACTTAATTGTGTAAATAGTTTAGTTAGTCGCTTTATAAATAATAATTTTGTTAATAAATAATCAAGTCTCTGGTGAGTTGACTTTTTTTTTAACTCTGATCTCAGCGAAGGTCAAAATCCCAGCACGTTCATGAATATCATACCGCAAGATCGCAAAAACTAAACTTATATATCCGGCTCCCAATCCAACAACATATGGCCACTACATGTTCCTGTAAAAAATATAAACGGAATCTATGTGATATGTCGGTTAGATGTGTGTACATACATACATTGTATATAAATAATACAGATAATAAAACAGCATGTTAGTTAGCCCCAAAGTGTTTTTTTTCTGTATTAAAGAATTTATGCCTGTGTTTGTTTTGGCGCCTAAAATAAACCAAAAAATATGTTGTTGTGTATATACGAACGTACTTACATACTCAATGTGAACTGTATGCTACTATAAACAGGCGAGGTGGATGAATCGACGAATTTTGAAACTACTACTATTAGCATTTATTGTTTATTTTAATAATAAATCCAGTGTAGTGATGTAGAAAAAGTAACTAATTATTCGGTACATTAGTATTCGTTACACGAGTGGACCCGAACTAACGATTATTTGAAAATGTAACCGTTACTTTTATATTTGATTACTTTTGGTACCTATCATTATATTCGTATTTGATTACTTTCGGTACATATTATTACATTCGTATTTGATTACTTTCGGTACATATCATTACATTCGTATTTGATTACTTTCGGTACATATCATTACATTCGTATTTGATTACTTTCGGTAGATATCGTTACACTCGTATTTGATTACTTTCGGTACATATTGTTACAATCGCATTTGATTACTTTTGTACATATTACGTTCGTACATATTGCTGTGAGTTTTACTTGATTGTCATATGGGCACTCCCTCAGGCATATTTCTCTTTAAACTCCTAATATTGTTTGCGTATCTTAGGCTAATATTCAAATAGTATTCAATGTAAATTTAAAGACATAATACAATAAGATGTAATCTGTTAAAAAAATTTTATTATATATTTTAGTATTTTCATAAGAAATATATAAAGTCTTACTTTAAAATTTTATTTAAATCTTTCAAAATATCATGGTCAGTATTTCACTTAACCTCGAGGGTATGTACCCTATCAACGTTAAGCTAGGACTCAAGGTGTCTGATTTGACTCTTTAGAATATTAGCTTTATGGATATATTGATTCTACTGATTTATTTGTTTTTAAGAAAGTGCGTTATTCGACGTTTGTCTAGTGGAAGTCGAGTTCCTACAGAACAAAACGTCTATCCCCACACTGCACATTGTTTTATTTGATGCCTATCAATAAATATTTAATTACGAATTCAATTACGCAAATATCGTAATGTCATTTGTTGATTTTTTTATTCCTACGCATTTACTTGAATATCTTGCATAAATATACACTCACAGTGGCGTATTTTCTGTTAATTTAATTCGTCTAATATATAATCCATATATGCTTTAAAATATTTGGTTTAAGTTTTATAGACTTCAAATTGAATAGCGCGTTGTTTTACTTACGCTAATCTCGCTATTCTTGTGATATATTACTCGAAAACTAGATTTCAATTAAATATAAATTATAAATGTACGAAAGAAAATATTATGCAATACTATCTTAATAATTAAAATTTAAAATGCTTCAAATTATAAACATAGATATATAAAATTAATGCTTAAACTTTCTTAATAGATTTTGTACCTATTCAAACCGTTACTAGCGTTAGAATCAATATAGGAATCCCAATGATGAATGAATCAATGATGAATGTCCTCTAGATTTTTGATTGACTATTTTTAGACAATATTTCGCCACTCTGTTGATGTGCTTCATCAGGGTAGAGTAACGGTAATTAAGTTGTACCTAATACAACATATATAATATCTGTACAATAAAAATATACATACAAATTGAACTAATGTGCGGAAAGGTTTTACGACAGCATACCTAAATAAGTTAAGTGCGAGCAAATACAATGATGTTAAAAGATGAAAAGTTAAAACATATTTTTTCACCCGTTAACAGTCAATATCATTTTAGTAGTTTACACTTTACCATGTCGCAAAACGCATAGTAACGATTATTTAAAAGTACAGAAAACTGACATCTCTAATCCAGTGTCTCTTAATGCAGTTAATAATTTTACAACTCATTTCTAATTAGACGTGCATATGAAATATAAGTTCTCCCTTTTGAGAAGAAATGTTGTGCCATATCGCGCGATATTTGTATTAAAAAGAAACATTGCAATTAATAATTTTACAACTCGTTTTTAATTCTATTAGATTCGTGAACATAAAATATAGGTTATTTCTTTCGAGAGGAAATGTTGTGCAATATCGTGCGATATTTGTGTTAAAAATACAGATATATAAACATTTAAATCACTCAGATGATATTTGTACTGTGTGAGCTAACACCTATTTCGTTTAAATATTTACTTACTCATTTTTTCCCCTAAAAATAAATTTTATCTCGAAATTACTGAAGCGGTTACAACTTGTAATATAGACAGAATTCACGGTAAGATTGCTGCGTCGCAAAGTTGTGTGGTAAAAATGAGTTAATTAAAAGTGAATCTCGTCGTAGGCGCGAAACCTTGATCAACAATAAAGTTGTTTGGGGTTTAATGAAAGGAAATCCAAGTTGAATCTGAGAGAATTTGACCTTTTTGTCTTGTAACAAATTTTTAATTTTAATTTATAGCTAGTTGCTCGTTAAAAAAAGAATAACGAATAAATAAAGGTAGCTATTTAAACATGGCTTCCAACGTCTACGAATTGATATACCATACAATGACTTGCAGGGAATTTTATATTTGTGCATATACGAAGGTCGGTATTTATGTATATAAGAAGCACTTTTGCATACGTTTGAACCGATTTTCACAATGCTTTTCCAATTTCAAGTGAAGTATCTCCAAAAATGCATTTTGAACGCATCAATCGCTTCTTCTAGTGTTGAAAATCGTTGAGCACGTAGTTTATTCTTAACGTAGATGAACAAAGAGATATCATTGGATTCCAAATCAGGGCTATACGGCGGATGTTCCACCAATGATGTTTTGACCTGTCAAATATTGAGTTGTTTGTGCCGATATGTGAGAGCCCACACTGTCGTGGTAAAGAATGGTCTTGCGTCTCTGGTTGGTTTTTAACTGCTCTGATCAAGTTATTTTCGATATTTGTATTTTTCAGCACTTCCCAAAGTCTTATCTGAAGAACGCTGTCGTAAACTTTTTTAAGATCTACATAAAGAGTATGTATTTCCTGATTCATTGCTAAACTTTTCTCAATAACTTGGGTGACACAGAAGAGATTGTCCAATGTTGATCTACCTGCTCTGAAGCCAGCTTGTTATTCGGCTTCCAGACCATTATACTCACTTTCTATCATCAGCTTTAGAATTTTACCATACACTCTACTGATAGAACTTGCGACTGATATTCCACGGTAATTTTCACATTCTGAATGCCCTTTCTTATATATTGTTGATATGTGTGCCATATTTCATTCATTTGATATTACCGCACATTTCTGGAACACTTCTGTTAGATGTTATTGTAATCGGTGTTCCTTCAATATTAGTCACTGCTTCTTCCGGTATCTCTTCATACTCTCCTCTATCTTCTATTAGGAGATATTTAAAGTACACTTCCCATGCTTGTGGTGTAATAGTCGAAATGATACCCTTCTTCCTGCTTGCTCGTAGGTTCTTAATTAATTTCCAACTCTCTGTGTTTCTTCTTCCTCCTAGATACGTGTTAATTCTATTGCAGTTTTTCTCCAAACATCATCCTTTTTATTCATTAATCTGGTGTTTTTACTTATGAGAAAAAAACTTTTTTAACGGTTAAAAAAATGACACTTTGCATTCTGAGATTCATGAAAAAAACGTCACTTTTTTTGACAATTGGAGAAAAAAGGAATTTTAATTATGATAGCTGACATTTACTTCAATGTCAGGAATTTTTGTCCACGAGCGTACAAATTGTATGTGTCGAATTGATTTTGAATTTGTTTTTAAATTTTTGTAATTTAACTTTTATACTTCCTTCATAATTAGTAAAAATCGTATAACGCTAAGAAATAAGTAATTAAACTTCTAGTTTCAAAAATTCTTTTATTGTAAATACCACTACAATATTGTTTCGCCATACAATGGCTTCATCAGGTGGATGAAATACTGAATATGTACAATACAAGTTTGAATATTTATGTGAAAATTATTGGGGAAATGGTGGTGGAAATTTTTTTACAATCTTAAATTTAGTAGAGGGGAGTTGTTTAAATCTAGTTGGTCATTTAAAGCTAATCCTAAACTATTGTATCTATTAATTTCTAAGTTTTCTAACAGGTTAAGTTTTTTACTTTTTTCTTGAATGTGTAAAATTTTGAAATCTATATTAAATCTATGATTGATATACAATGACTTGCGAAAGTTGAATCTGTTTTCTTTTCTTTATGGCTTCTCTCGTGTTCTTTCATCCTAATTTTGAATGTCTTCCCCGTTTGTCCTATGTATACCTTATTACAATCTTCGCATGTTAACTTATGTACACCAGAGTTTGATTCTTTGTCTATTTTATCTTTGTTGTTTTTAATAATGCTCTGTATAGTATTGTCTGTTTTAAATGATATATGTTCGTTATTAAGTTTTTTAATGAAAGTACCAATTTTTTCCGAAATTTTTCCTAAGTAAGTGATTGAATTATAGGAATTAATTATCTTGTATTTTAATTTTGGATAAACTAAGGAAAGGGTTTTAGATTTTTGTTGGCTATTTAGGATGTTATTGACAATATTTATAGAGTAGCCATTGTTTAATGCTATTGTATATATTCTATTTAGTTCAAGGTCGAAATTACTTTTACTCATAGGTACATGAATTAATCTATATACCATTGATTGGTATGCTGATAATTTGTGTGTTATAGGATGAAAATAATTAGCGTGTATTGTGGTATCTGTATGTGTTGGTTTATGGTATATAGCGAACTCGTGTTTATTAGTTTTGTGTGATATGGTTAAATCTAGAAAATTAATGCTTTTATTTATTTCTGTTTCTATAGTAAAATTTATTTTAAATGGCCAACTAGATTTAAACAACTCCCCTCTATTAAATTTAAGATTGTAAAAAAAAAAATTTCCACCACCATTTCCCCAATAATTTTCACATAAATATTCAAACTTGTATTGTACATATTCAGTATTTCATCCACCTGATGAAGCCATTGTATGGCGAAACAATATTGTAGTGGTATTTACAATAAAAGAATTTTTGAAACTAGAAGTTTAATTACTTATTTCTTAGCGTTATAATGAAGTTTCAACAAGTATCTTCTTCGTCAATTAACTATTTAAAAACCGTATAATACATAACTAATTCTTATCCTTTTGAGAAAAACTAATCATTAATTGTATAAAAAATAAAATTCTGAAAATAAGAAATTCTAAAAATAGTAAATTTTCTCCTTACATAATAAATGTATAAAATCTACTCCATTTTCTTTTTCGTCTCACTTGCTCTCTTCACAATAAAGCCCAAAGGAAAAAAAATCTACAGTAAAGGAACAATATTAAAAGGAGGAGTTATCAAATGAAAAAAAAATCCATGGAAAATGCAACATTTGTAACAACGAGATCAGTAACAACAGAAGCGAACATACTTTGGACTCTCGGAACATAATGGCGGAACGGTGTTCACGTCAGGACGATCTTGTATAGATGCAAAAAAAAAAGAAAAAGATGCAATCTGCGATTGTCTGCTGGCTTGCTCGCTTTTGCTTCATTGGATCGATGTGCGGGGCTGTTGTTGTTGTTACTGTTGTACCAGCACTTAGTAAAGGTTACCGGGTCGTTCGTGAATGTTGGAGACGTTGGAAAGCAAACAGGATTAAAGCTATAATAATGTCGCCGTACAATCGAATGGGTGAGAGTCCGGCCAATTACTTTCTGTTACATCTACAGTTAATTTTTTTTCTTTTGCAGTTTGGCTTTTGTTGGCGAGAAAGAGTAAGGTATTATCACGCCTTGACCTTTTCTTGCATACGCGGTGTAATTTTTTTTACATTTTGTTAGGCGTTTTATTCCAATAAAGGAATGCGATACTGGTAGTGGTAATACCATTCTCTCAAATGCAGTTCTAAAGTGCAATGTGTATTTTACCTTCGCAACTTTACACGTCAATAATACAGGGTCTGCCCATTGTATTATCCTAACAATGTATGTCTTTTGTCTTCCAACTTTACAGACCAGTTTGCATATTTTGAAATTATTAAAAAAACATTTTTCTACTGTTATTAGTATTTTATATTCAATTAAAAAACTAAAACAGATATAACTAAGGCGGATTGATATACAGGGTGAATCATAACGGACGACCAAAAATTTACCAGCGTATACGGGACACCCTTCCAAATAAAGAACTTCCTATTAACCAAGAACTTGTAGTTCCTTAAGGAACTACAAGAAGTGAAATTTTTATAATTCATTAATGTAAGGACATTTTATTTAAATGCATTATTACAAAAATTGTTAAAATTATGCTATTTGAGCTTTAATGCAAAGCATGAACTCTACGATTAAGCGAATCGTACGCCCTAGCTACTTGACCATTGTTACGAATACAGCGTTAAAAATTCTCTCAAGCAGTAGTTCGCGTGTGTCAGTTTCAATACTGTATATATGACCCCAAAGATAAAAATTAAGAGGGTTTAAATCGAGACTCCTTGCTGCTTGCCAGTTAACAGATCCTACACGACAGATCCACCTTCCAGGGTAACAAGTATCTAACCACATGATGACATTCCTTCCATTATGACATGAAATACCATCATGTTAATACCACATTCTTAGATGAATATCCAATCATGTCCGATAATTTCGTATAATCATTTCAAAAATTTTCATACAATTGCGCATTTTAACGTTCATTTAAAACATGGATTCTAAAAACCTCCTTGAAGAATTCCAGCCCAAACATTAACACTAAAACGATGTTGATATCGTGCTTCAATGATTGCGTGCGGATTATCCCATCTTGTGTAAAATGAACTTAATCAGACCATAACACATTTGATATACTCGTAAAATCTGGCTTTTCATTATGTTGGTGCAGTAGCCTACGACTAAATTCCATGCGATGATAGTAGTTCTCTTGGCAGAAAGGATTGCACACGCTGAAAATGGTATGGATAGAGTTGTTCCCTACGTAGATTTCGGGAAACCAGTTTTGAGACAGATTTAATTGTGTCTCAACATATCGTGTACTAATTTTCGGATGGTCCAAAACTGTATAAATTATATTAATTTCATTGTCGACATTATTTGCGTTCGCATGAACACTACTATAATTTTTAATAGTTGTTCCACCACTAGCGTAATCGTTAAAACGTCCTAGCAAATATGGTTGATGCCTATTTGAAAATTTGCGCTAATAATCTCTACACGCATGTAAACCATTACCATCACAATACCCGTACACAAATAATGTCATATTCAGCTGGAGAAAAAGATGTGTTGCAGGATTATACAATTTTCTGAAACGCCTGATTATGTTCAAGTGGATTCATTAAGAGATTGGACAAAGTTAGTGTGCTCACTGAAAAACTTTCTAGACAAAGTAGCCATTGCCTAATTGTTCTTTTCCTATTTATTAATTGTTCTTTGTTTGCTAACAAATCAATAAATAAGAATTTTTTTAAAATTTATATTTCTTCGATTTTTGTTAATTTTTTTTATTTGTTCTTTTTATTAAGTTATTATTCATGTAGGTAAGACGTTGTACTTCTATTGTGTTTATAACAATTATTATTTGATTGTAGTGTTGGGTACTTAATAAACCAATATTACTATTTTTATTTAATTAGAAAATATATTTATTTTCGGCTTTAATTAAAATTAAATTAAATAGTCATATGGCTGTAGAACCTAGCAAGTTTACATTTGGTAGACTTCAATTGATTTGCTAAGTCTCCTATATATTTTTTTTTGCACTTTCCTTTCAAATATTTTCCATATATTTATTTAAGAATTCTCTCCAGCTGCTGTACTTTGTTCCTCTTTTTTACCCCCTACCATACTAATATTTGTATCATTTAGTATTTGCAGCATAAATAATTACATTTTTGACAACCAACTATACAAGTTGTCCCGTATCGTTACGTTCAAATTTTAGCAGTGTAAAGTAGATTTCATTTCAAGTAACAAAAACGCAAAACTTGTATATCCATTTTTATTTGTTTCAAAGTTACAGATCTATGAATGTGATTGTCAGATCATGAAAAAAAATGTAATCCTAAAGTCAATACAAACTGATTAAAAAAAAAGTTATACGATTCAATAACAAGCCTGTGATTGTTAACGTCGCATAATAAAATGTTATCCTAAAATAAATAAACACGTGTCGTAGTGCATACAGTAATTTCTTGGAGATCTACAAAAAAGAGTACTGGAAATTGATTTATGATAAAGAAGGTTCTTACTTATTTCGTAAGTGCTGAACTTACTTATATATCATACAATAAACAAATGTTCAGATGACTGTTAACGTTGCATTTTTTAATAAAGGATTACATTACGTTTCAGTTCATACAACTGCTTATTAGTGAGTGGACACGTTTTCTTTATTCAAAATGCCTTACCGATTTTCTTCCCAGGAGTATGCGGATATGCATTTTGTATATGGCTACTGTAACGACAGTGCACGTCAAGCAGTTATTGAATACCGACATCGGTTTCCTGATAGACGCATTCCTCATTACAGAACGTTTCTGGAAGTACACAGACAATTTTGGAGGAAGAAGCAGTAGCTATTGTTACAAGGGATCCAACTCTCAGTGTATGTCGAATCGCTAGACAACTAGGAGTGCCACAAACGACAGTTTGGCGAATTTTAAAACGTGAGGGCTTATATCCATATCACTATCGCAGGGGACACGGTTTGCTTGAAGCAGACCACTATGCTCGTCTAATTTATTCTACCTGGAAATTAAGACAGTCACGCTTTCATTTTAATTTCTGCAGAACAGTCCTCTGGACAGATGAATCTACATTCACGAGAAGTGGTGTTATAAATCTGAGAAACCTGCACAGGTGGTCATCAGAAAATCCCAAAGCTATACGCCCATCTAAATTTCAATATGAATTTTCTATTAACGTTTGGGCGGCCCTAATCGATGACTTGTTGATTGGTCCTATCGTTCTTCGTGGGAGGTTAAATGCGGACAATTACCTTCAATTTCTTATTGAGAAACTGCCAGGTCTTTTAGAGGATGTCCCACTGAATGTTCGACGAGACATGTGGTTTCACATGGATGGGGCACACCACATTTCGGAATTGCTGTCCGAAATTGGGTTAACGTCAATTATCCAAGATGAATTGGTGGAGGTGCTCCTGTTGCATGGCCACCCAGATCACCCGATCTTAATCCCCTTGACTTTTATTTATGGGGGTACATGAAAAATTTAGTCTACGCGCAAGTTTCGAACACAAGAGAAGAGTTGTTGGATCGTATTCACCTGGCTGCCCAGCAAATCCGACAAAACACGTATGAAATTCGGATAAGTACTTCTTCTGTTGGCTTACGGGTACAAGCCTGCATTCAACAAGGAGGTGGACATTTCGAAAATATTATTAATTGAACTTTTTTAAATAATATCAGTTTTAATTGACTTTGGGATTACATTTTTTTTCATGATCTGACAATCAGATTCATAGATCTGTAACTTTGAAACGAATAAAAATGGATATACAAGTTTTGCGTTTTTGTTACTTGAAATGAAGTTTACTTTACACTCATAAAATTTGAACATAACGATAGGGGACATCATTATATTTTGGCACTAACGACGTCTTCATTTTATTATTGGCGTACAAATTGAGACGTATTGGAAACTTATTTGTGGCTTCTTTATTTCATTATATTTTTGACGCAATCAATGTGGAGCAAACAAATCGTCTTGCATTCATAATTTAATATAATTATTCATATATTATATATGGAAAAATATAACTTAAAGGTAAATAAGTCTTTACGACACTAATGATACTTCTCACTGAAGAAGATAACTTAGTTGTGGAAACACACAAGATATAAGAGATTATAAGAAATTTTCCTTATTAAGCGATTTAAGGTCTATTTTAATTGAATATTTATTTATTTAAGATACTTAATTCTTACATGGTTCGGCACTTACGGCCTTTTTCAAAAAGTTTTTTTTTCAAAATATGAATGTTAAATTATAATTATAAAAAATGACAGCATATTATATTTTGTACTCACGCTGTCATTTTTTATAGTTATAATTAAATGTTAATATTAAAAAAAAGTCTTTGAAAAAGGCCGTAAATGACGAAACGTGTAAGAGTTAAGTACCTTAAATAAATAAATATTCAATTAAAACAGACCTTACATCGCCGAATAAAGAAAATCTCTTATATATGTATATATATATATGTATTTCGACAACTAAGTTGTCTTCAGTGGGAAGTTTCATTAGCGTCGTAAAGATTTATTTATCTTTAAGTTTTTCTTACCAAATAAAAGGCGAGTTTTAACAAATTTCTTTACAATATTTCGAAATTCTTTGTTAAATTATTTCTTTTTCCATCAAAATCGTTTTTATTTTGTTCGATTTACTATTACACATAGGTTTCTCCTACATATATAACAATTACATTAAGAAATTTACGAATTCCGAGAGAGTTCTAAAATATTCTAATCACATTCGCCCCAATTTCGTAGGGTCAGTTGGCAATATACGATTTCAGGGCTATAATGGAGACATCCGTGTCAGAGGCAACGTTTCCTATAAATCGGTCACACAATTGGAACAAATAGACGGACTTAATTTTCTAAGGGACATTCCGAGATGTGTGGGAACTTTAAAATGGGGAAGTTTCTCCCACCTCGTTCAATTTAAAACGTGTACATTTCATAGACCTGCGTTGTTACATTCTAAATGTGTGTGTATTGAGGAAGTTCGGTATCAAATGAAAAAGTAACAATTAACGTGACGGAAAGTTATTCTGTAATAACTGTACCGTGACTGATTGTTGTGTTTGTTTCGGTTTCAATCAACGGACCGAGGGTTTTTGTAAGGTATTTTGTCTATGGCGTATTAAATGCGAGTTTATTTAAGTAATTTTTACGTTAAGGCTTATTAAATTCGTTGAAATATTTAATGGACTTTCTGTGAATATAGGGAGTAAAGGAATATTTTTTAGCAGCTGTTAACTATATCTTATTGCAATTGTATCCATAAATATAGGTATCCATAAATTATTAATGAATTTACAAGAGTAGAGAAGCTAAAAGTTGACACTTTAATTGGGGTGAAACACCTAGAGTCTTCAAAACCTCAGCATTCTTCCATCACTCTGCTAGTAATTGTTAGCCCGGTTACACAAAACATTCAAGGATGTCAGTGAGGCTCTAGGTAAGTTAGATCTTTATTATTGAAATAACTTACTGAAGCTGAATTCAAGGAAAATACAATTGTGGGTGTTTGATCTTCGGAATAGGCAAGATAGTAAAATACAGATCGAATGGAAAGGAATGTTACCAGACCAATGTCGCAATTAGGAATGTTACTAGACCAATATTGTAATTAGGGATGTTACTATACCAATGTCCCAATTACAAATACCTGGACGTAACACTAGATAGAGCCTTGAAATTGAAATACAGTGTTATTCACGTTATACGGAACGGAATATTGTGGCCAAAATACTTGACTTTTAAAAAGTTTCACTTTCGGGATATATGGGGGGATCTATTATGGTTACTTTTTAAAACTATTTTCATATTATACAGAGTGTTCAAAAAGCCTTAAAAGTATCAAAGTTGTGTTTTTGAAAATGGAAACCCCCGTATTTTATTGCATTTTTGGATTCTCGGATCAAAATAAGTGTCTGTTTTAATTAAGTTTTTAATACTTAATCTTTAAGGTTTTTAAATAATTTGAATTTTGTCAAAATCTAACCTAATTTTCATGTTTCAAATAATTAAGAAGTTTTTAAGTTATGTAAGCAACATTTAGTAAGTATAACAATAGATCACATTTTATATCCAAATTATAATAAACATGCCATTTTATACAGGGTGTACAAAAATTAAAACTAATCAAATAAGAACTTTAAATGGCTATAACATGATTAATTTAATAGAACGCCATATTTTTTAACTTACTAGCAAATGCACTTTTTAATTACCTATCGAATGGTATAAGTATGTTAATTTATTTATGTTTCTTAAATAAAAATTCTAATATATCTAGTTGCCTATTGTATTTAGAAATGTCAGATAATTCATTTAGTCTATTTTAGTCTACAAAGTCTGTTTTTGATATAGTGGTATTATTTTTTGTAATTGTGAAAGTTTAAATCGCTATTATTTGAATATTTTTGTGGCACAGTTTGTAACGTACTCTTTAGATGTAAGCACCTGAGGAAGCCACTGTGGTGGCGAAACAGTTGTCGTGTTACGATTCAAGATTAAAAGTGAAGATTAGAACCGTAGTTTTATTTCTATTTTAGTTAATTTATACTTCGTTATGAAGTTTCAACAAGAGTGTCCCTGATCAATTAATTTATTAATAAATAAATTTCGTCAATATATTGATACGTAAAAATTTATATATTGAAAATTCAAAGTTTTGGTGTTACGAATATGATTTCAAGTATAAAGAAAATTTATGAGTGGACAAGGATAATTTTAGTAAAAGAAGATAAGAATAAACGTTTTAAAAGTTTAGCGAGAATGAACAAAAAGAAAACAGATTACACAGGCCTGCATTTTTCAACACTTTGAAAGTTGATTTAAAAATTTTAACTGTTTTCTAGTAATTGGGTAGCGCTGATTTCAAATCTGCTTCTATTTTTTTTGTATCACGTAAGGTTATTTTTCAAACCAGTAAATAAAAAAATATAGAAAAAACACGATTTATTTCATTTATAAGCTAGTTTTACATTATATTCAAAAAAAAATACAAAAATATACACATTGAAACTATTAGAAATAGTTATTTATTATTTATGCTTCTTAAAAAAACGTTTTCGTTTTTCAGAAAAGCTTCGTTTGGTTGTTTTTCTGTCATATTCAGCTAAAGGAAGATCTCTTCTCAATGTCCAACAGTAATCGGCCATCATTTTTGTGTCCCAGCGCCCTTGGTATCTTTATTCCATCTCTTTAATATCGTGGTGAAATCTTTCTCCTTGCTCTTCACTTACGTCCCCAAGGTTTTCTGCGAAATAGTCCAAATGGGAATGTAAAAAGTGAATTTTTATGCTTATATTGCAACCAAGAATCCTGAATTTTTCCAGCATATTTTCAACGATCTCAACATAGTTTGTGTCTTTATAATTCCCTAGAAATTAATGTACAACTTCGTTAAAAGCATGCCATGCATGTTTTTCCATATCTTCCATCACATTTTCAAATTCTTGATATTTCACCAAGCTCATAATCTGCGGGCCTACAAAGATTCCCTCCTTTAATTTTGCCTCTGACAGAGTCGGAAATGTTTTACACAAATATTTAAAACAATTTCCTTCTTTGTTTAATGCCTTAACAAATTGTTTCAGAAGTCCAAGTTTTATGTGAAGCGGTGGAAGTAACACTTTTTGAGGGTCAATAAGACTTTCGCGAATTCCATTTTTGGTACCAGGTGTTAAAGTCAACCTTTGTGGCCAGTCTCTTTTTATCCAATGCTGTTCTCGATTTCTGCTATCCCACTCGCACAGAAAACATGGAAATTTAGTATATCCAGGCTGCTGACCCAAGAGAAGGCCTAAAATTTTTAAATCTCCACACACTTCCCAGTTGTGATTTTCATATTGTATTCTTAAAAGTAATTCCTGTAAATTTTCATAGTTTTCCTTTAAATGAACAGAATGGCCGACCGGAACAAAAGCAAAAACATTGCCATTATGTAAAAGAACAGCTTTAAGGCTCCTTTTTGAAGAGTCGATGAAAAGCCTCCAGTCAGAAGGTGCCTACTCAGGAGCTCCGAGGAAAGTAAGTAGATCAGCAATTGCTTGGCAGTACACGAGTGGTCCGTTTTGTGCAAAATATTTTACAAATCCAGCCTCACGATTTATATACCAAGAGAAGGTAGTTTCTGGGGCAAGCAAATTTTTTTGTTTCAACCTAGACCCCAGTACTTCAGAAAGATTTTTTGAAAGTCCCAAATCTCTTACTAAATCATTCAGTTCGGCTTGTGAAAATAGCTGAGGTTGGTTTTGACCTGAGGTTGCTGGTTCAAAATCACTATCCTTCTGTACGGAGTCGGAAGTTGAAGAGGTTTCAATATCTTCTTGTAGTACTTTGGGGGGTATAGGTATAGGTACATGATCACTGTGAGGAACTGGTCTGATAGCTGATTTAATATTGTTTGGGTACAAAATATGTTTCAAAGTTTTTCTATTATGCCCCTTAATATCACAAAGACAAAAGTAGCAATCTTCATGATGATTTTGCGGTTCTCTCCAAACCATCGGTATTCCAAAAGGAAGGCTTTTTCTATTCCCTTTGGTCCAATGTCTTAAACCTTCTTTACATACCTTACAAACAACGTGCGGTGCCCAATCTTTATCTTGATCTCCTAATTTGATTTTGAAATAAGCATAATATGCATTTTTCACAAATTCACCAATTGGTCTCTTAAACTTTTTCAAGACGAAATATCCACAAATATAACAGAAATCATCTGGTTTGTTTTTGCAACACCGGCTAGACATATTTTTAAGCAATGTTTATTTATCAAATACCACGCACAACACTAAAGACAAATTAATTTTACTTGTTTACTGATCGACACTCAGAGCTATAATGAAGTAAATGACATTAAAATATACATTTTGTTTGGAGTGATAAACTTGAAATCCTTCTTCGCAGTACTAATAAAGTGAAAGCATAATAAATAGGATTTAGCAGGTAAAAATTCCCGGAAATCTTGTCCAAAATTAATACATGTAATAAAAGATTTACATCATGTAATGGGAGCCTACTTAACAAACTTCTTTAAAACCACAACAGAAAATAATTTTTGGGTTAATACCTAGAATTTGAAGTAGTACATTCATTTTAAAATGTATTAAAACGCCTATTATAAGATTTTTTATATATTTTTTTCTTTTTCTTTTGTGCAAAAAAATCTGTGGGTGGTAGAGACCAACTGTATTTTAATTAGTTATTGCTATATAAAAACTGAGCTTAACAAACAAAAATCACGTCATCACAAATTTTATGCAGGCCTGTGTTATTAAAGAAAACACAGAAATACTATAAAAATACAATTTTAATTTAATTTTAATATATTCGAGAGAAAAGGCGTGCATAATATTTGAAAGTGAAGGAAAATAATTTTATAGAAAAGGCGACAAAATTTTTGAATTGAAACAAGAACTTTGATTAGTTTTATACAGATTTTTAAAAATATGTTATATGTATTAATCGTTTAATTTAAAACAGTACATTTTAATCAATTAATAAAGATGATACAAAGGTATTTTTAATAATATAAAATATTATTAAAAATCTGGTGTGAAGAACACAAATACAGGTTCACTATTAATATTTTTGTGAACGTGTCCGAACATATCCCTCCCCAGAGACGTAGATACGTATTTCGCCTTTCAGCAGGCTCATCGGTACGCTCGTGCTCGAGAAAATCTTCAGACACATTCACAAAAAAGAACCACATCGCCGCATCACATCACATCATGAGTGAAGACACAAACAAAATGCAGTTTCTAGAGAGATGGCTGTGCCACCTTTGGAAGGGCGTCGTTACTTCACATTGGTTATGTGGACGGGGCGAGGTACTTCGGCTGTCGGACAACAGGCAGCGCTGAATTTACTTCTACGCTCGGTCTGGATCATTTCTGTGATGTGGCAATGTGGTTCTTTTTTTGTGACTGTGTCTGAAGATATCCTTTCTCCAGCAGGGGCGTACCGATGAGCCTGTAGAAAGGCGAAATACGTATCTACGTCTCTGGGGAGGGATATGTTCGGACACGTTCACAAAAATATTAATAGTGAACCTGTATTTGTGTTCTTCACACCAGATTTTTAATAATATTTTATATTATTAAAAATACCTTTGTATTATACAAAACTGGTGGGGTTTACCTACTCATGAATGTTTCAATTATTCTGATAATAAAGATGAGATTAGTAAATTTAAAAGAAGTTTAAATTTATTTTACTTATAAGATAAGAAATTTTCGTGAAATGGACAACGATCCCCAGATAATTTAATTTTAAAAGTCATCTTAAAATAAATTTGTTATATAATGACATTTTTGGGAGATTTCATATTTTTGACAAGCAACAAAGAGCATATATGTAATTCGTGAAATTATATTCATTTTGTTACATTTTATAGCGCATTTAAGGTAGTGTAACTACAATTGTAGCACTATACTTATATTAAAACTATATTGTAAGTAAGGATTTCTTATACATATTAACTTTTACAATTTCAAACGTAAATTACATACAAATTCGCTATCTTACGATTGACGTTTTAAAATTTTTTAAAGTTCTATTAACAAAATAAAAAAGTTTTATGTCTACTGGTATTTATAAACATAATTTACTGATTATAATAGCAGTTGCCCCTTTTTTTTTAACATCTGCCGAATTAGATCCAGTGACATTGCCAAAATATATATGTATACTAAAGTGAAAATGACCTTCAAGCACGGGCCTATATTGAAAACACTAGCAAAAAATTCTTAGTTATATAATTTGAAATAGTTCCAAGAAAACACTATTTATTTAATATTAGTAAACTTCCACGGCATAATAAATATTTTTAATCTGAAGTCTCCTCATTAAAATAATCCTTTTATTATAAATATATAAATAATAAATTATTAATTTAGATTATATATGTAAATAACTATCATAATCATGTAACAATCTGTATAATTGTGTTTAGAACGTGCGTATTTTTAATTAAATTATCTTGAAATTCTGGAGAAAAGTATCTTTTGAAATTTGCATAAATTAAATAACGAAATACTACATATAATGCAAACAATGCACATTGGCTTTACACGTTGCGCATTAATAAGAACCTCTCATTCATGGGTTTTAAAGATAAGACTAATATCGTGACATTCATGACATATATTAGACATTCTGAAATGTACAGTTTAGTCATTTTAATCGAATGTTAATTATATTATCTAAAAGTTAAAGAACAGTATATGAACGTTTAGGAATTACTGATTAAATTGTTGATGTAATAAAAGAAATATTTTTAGAATGTGAACTTATAAAAGTGAGAAAATTAGAATTTGTTTAAAGTATAAATTAACGCCATTTAAAACTTGTTGTAATCTACTAAATGTGTAACTGAATATTGTCAATTTAAGAGAGCAATTAATTTAAATTTACTTACAATAAGTGCAAAATAAATAAATAATAAAGTCAGTAATCGTCGTAGGAGATGCATGTTGAAACTTCATTATATCCAATAGAAAACACAATTTGTTTAGTTTCAAAAAATATATTGTATCGTAGACATACACTACATATATGTTTCACCACACCGCGGCTTCATCAGGTGGATGAATATACAGTGTAAACTTACATTTGGTACCTATTTATATAAACACAAATATAAAGGTGAAAAACAAAAATTATAATTTGAGAGCGGGTGGATCTATTGTAGTTTTAAGTTGAGTAGGGAAGAGTGATTTACCTCTGCCTGGTTATTTAAAATTATGCCTAAATTATGAAATTTATTACTTTCTAAAGCTTCTAACATATTGAGTTTTTTACTTTTGCCTACTACATATAATGTTTTGAAATTAGAATTGAATTTGTTGTTATATTCGAAACAATGATTAGCAAAAGTTGAATTTGTCTTCTTATCATTGTAGCTTCTTTCGTGTTCTGCCATTCTGGTTTGAAAGGTTCTTTCTGTCTGACCTATATACACATTCTTCCACTCTTCACACGTCAACTTGTACGTACACCCCTGAGTTTGATCTACTTTCCGTTTTATCTTTATTGTTTGTTATTGCTGATTGTAAGGATTGTTTGTTTTAAACGCAATGGTTTCTTTCTCACTTGTTTTGATTATGTTCACTATATTTTTTTAAACTTTACTTACGTAAGTAGGGTGATTTCTTTCGGGAAACCTTTGAGCATAAACCCGAGAAGCTAATACACAATTTTGATGACATTCTCCAAGCATAATAATCATATCAATATGCTCTTCTTTTGTGTAAATCTTCATTTTGACCAAGCAATACAACGAAAATATTCAAATAATAACGATTTAAACTTTCACAATTACAAAAAATAATACCACTATATCAAAAGCAGACTTTGTAGACATTCTGTAGACACCCGACAGTAGTAAATTCCTGTTTCACAGAAACTCCCCCCCCCTTCCAAAAAAAAAAAAAGGTCACGAGATAGTTATTTCTACTGAATCAAACTTCTTGCCGATATATTACTACTATGCAGCAGTTAAAAAATATGGTTGTAATAAATTTATGGATTCCATCGTGTTGGTACATATAAAATATCTCATTTCTTGGATAAAATTTGGAGCTGTTTAGTTTCTATAGTTTCTAATGAATAAACATCTTTTCGCTTTGAAAAGATGTCCAAATGTTAAAAAAATAATTTGTTCGCCTCAATATATTCTAGAATGCAAAGGCATTTAATCAATCTAAAAAAAGTTCAATTTTTTCATTTTGTCCCTAGCATGAAGGTACAGTAATGTAGTATGACTAAGAACTAATCTGTCCGCAACTTTCTTAGATATTTAACTTGGATTTTCTTCTATTAAAATAACTAAAATCGACTAAGATTGTAGGCCTGTCCGGAAGCTCATTATCAAACTTCTTGAATCAAGCAAGGGTACAATTTGTTCTTGTAGCTTTAATATAAATTCCATCTATGTAACGAATTGGGGCCGTAACAATTTTTAAGTTCATATTTATATTGCTTAATAATCATTGCTTAGTAATCTTGTTCCATTTCTTCTTGTCCTTTGCCAGCAGTCTCCAATTTCTCATTCGCGTCCTCCATAACAGCATTTTTCTGATACTTTCTATACAATATACTTAATCAGTGTCTCCTCTTCTAATTTTTCAAGATGCCTACGTTACTGGACACAGCGCATTTGTTTTAACTATGTTATGACAGTTTCTCCACATAAACTGAGGATTTCTTCATTTGTTCGTCCTAACCTATCCTTCCTCAGCCCTTTTTCCATCGAATATTTTCCTTACTTAATATCGATCTCTTTTAGAGCTCAAATTTACTTGTACTTTCTTATTCATTATCCATAATTCGCAGCCATATGTCAAAGTTGGTTTCAGCACCGATTTATATAATCTTATTTTAATTTTCTTTGAGACTTCATTCGATTTAAGTATATTATTTAATCCTCCTTACACATCTATTACTTTTTGTCAGTTTTAAGTCTATTTCCTTGGTCTCGTTACATTTGTCATCTATTGAAACATCTAAATACATGCAGTTTTGTACCTTTTCAAAAAGTCAAGATCCTCCCATCACAGATTTGTATTTTGAGTATTTGAACGCAGTCTTCAGACCCACCTTGAATTTCCACGGATTCAAGCTTTTTTTTTTCGTTTATCTAAAATTACTTGCTATTTGAATAACCGACTGCTTTATGAGCTGCAACTCTTTCTTGTTCCTTGCCATTAACAGGATATCATCTGCGAATGCAAAGCACTGGTGAATTCGCTAAAAAAACCTTGCTCTGCAATTTATATTTGCTACTCTTATTGCCTTCTCCAGAATTATATTAAACAATTGCTAACAGCGATCTCCTTGCTGTAGCCCTCTTCATCATTTTGTAATTCTGCAGGCGTTTCTCCATTTATTTTGACTGAATATGTCATTTTCAATATCATTTGAACGAGATTTATTAACTTCTCCGGGATTTTCTAGTCTGTCACTATTTCAAAGTTCACATCTCATCATATGATTATAAAAAAATACTTGAACCAAATAGGTGATAATTTCATACAGTACAAAGATCAACTGATTCATTGAGAGTACAAATTTCCATTTTAATTTACACAAATATAGAATTATTTCTGTAAGAAATGAAAAAAGTCTACATTTGATATGCACCGATTTAATAAAGAGTTTACGGAATAGCGCAGATTTTGGTTTTAGAATATAGACTACAGAAAGCTGCTAACATCTAACATATTTCCTGGAATTATTGATAAATATAGTGAGTATTGCTTCATACTCTAGTTCCTGTATTTTTTTTTAAATTGAAACTGCTAAATTATTGAACTTAAATTAAAAAATAAATTATTTTAAATAAATTACATTATAGTTATTTATTAGTTGAAAAATCGTGCCAAATTTTATAGTAATCTACGTAAGCAACTTGAAAAGAGAAGAAAAAACAAATCAACGAGGGAGATAAGAATGAAAATAATTTATTTAAATTAAGTAAATATATTTCATACAGTAAATAATAAAAATAAATTAAAACACTTGGCTTGTTTCACTATGAGATTTATTGAAATTCTCTAACAATTGTTTCGGCTGTTATGCCATTCTCAAAGAGATCTATAAATCTCTTTGAGAATGGCATAACAGCCGAAACAATTGTTAGAGAATTTCAATAAATCTCATAGTGAAACAAGCCAAGTGTTTTAATTTATTTTTATTATTTACTGTATGAAGTTAAAATGTTTCACCAAGAAGTATCTGCAACAACAGCCGAGAATATTAAATATATTTGATTTTACATAATCTTGAATGGCTAAAATTTTGATTCTTTTCCTTTTTATGCTAATTATTTATTTATATATAAACTAAAAACTGAATTATGTCTAAATAAATTACAAAGATTTGGAGTTAATTTGGGGCAAAATATATTGATTAATTTAGAAAAAATTAATGGCATTTAACATCAAAAAATAATTTTAAATTTTGAATGGAAAATACAAAGAATTTTTTCATTAAATTAAAGAATTGCTACGTAAGTTTCTTGACCGAATAAATAAATGTTGAAAAATTAACTTTTGAGCAAATACTGATAAAATAATCTCACCGGATTTTCTTTTTTCGGGCAAAACCAAAGATTTAGTCCTTTTGACACGCAAAGACCTCCGTCTTAAAGATCTCAAAAACGATTCCGGCATCCTCTGTCTAAACGATGGAGTTTCCTGAGCCTTTTTATCAGGTATTAACCAATTCTTCACGGCAGATATTGTAAGACCATGTTTAGACTTTTTAGGAGTTTGCTGAGGGTCACCTTTCAAGTCAACCATTGTTTTTTCTATTTGAAACACTTATTTTGAGTAAAACAACACCAAAAAGTTAACAAGCACAATCGACCTCGGTGCCACAAAACTGCCAAGATAACATTTCAATGCCATCACCGTATAATAATCCTTTATTTTCTCACACAAGATTTCTTTTATTAAATATCGGTAACGATCGCGATATCGTTGTTTGTTGTTTCGATCGCATCTCACGTGTTTTTGACAAGATAAGCGCGACGCACTCTTGATCTCCGCGCGTAACTACGAGCAATAGTGAGTGGTGTGCGTCTACTAGGTCGGATTAGGGGACCAGGACCCCCACCCTGAGGGACCGCGTGCGATTACGGACGCAAGCGCGAGCAAGTGAACCTCTTCAGCTTTTTGCCGGTATTCCGATGCGAAATGCATTGCGATACGGTGTAATGAAAAAGTTCACTTTACGGCCCCGCCGGGCAACCTTTTGGCTTTCAAACAGGCGAACGGGGAACCGTATCTTACGAGGATTTACGAATGAACGAAACTGTACGGTTTCAAAGCCGGAAGGTACTTTCTATAATGAGGCGAGCTGCACACGATTAGAGAGAGAGATAGGAGTGGTTTTCTTTGCTCTAATATGTAACACTTACATGTGGAGTGCAAAAATATTTCTTTAGAAAGATGCTGAGAGGATATCATTGTGATTCAGTGATTTACTCCAGCGATGATGAAAGGAGAATTTTATGATCGATAATTTGAAATAATATTTTAGACTGACTCAAAAGATAAGATGCACCAATATCGAGAGAGTAAATACAACTGTATTAAACAAGGAAATATGAAAAAGAAATTACAATTTAAGAGATCAGAAAAGTCATGAAAGATGATAAATAATTTGAAGGAATCAAGACATGATTGAATGCTCAAAATAATAACACAAGTTTACAAATTCCGGTGAACTTTTGGATCAGAGCAGATAAGAACAAATCTTGACGTTATTTGAGGTGCTGAATTCAAATCCGGGTTCCGTTTTTCAAAATTGGTTCTACTTTGTGAGTTCGCGCATGTTGGCAGCACTGCGCTATCATAATCACAGTCAGCTGTTGGCGTCGCTAGAAACAATATTTAATTTGTTTTTTTTTTAATCCAAAACGTGTGAAAATGCAAAGACAGAATTGTAAAGTTGATTCAAAGTGTTTTTGTTATGTTTGCGGATGTTGTATGATCAGAAAAAGTGGCAAAGTTATTACTAATATGATCAGAAATGCATATTTTTATTATTTTGGTTTCTCTGTACCAAACACTCACAAGCCGTGGGTACCGAAATTGTTGTGTAACGCGTGTAGCACAATATTATACAAGTGGTCACGCGGTAAAAAAGTATGTTTTTCATTTTCATTGCCAATGTTATGGAGATAGCCGAAAAATCATGTAGATGATTATTACTTTTGCTTGATGAATGTCGTCGGTGTAAATGCAAAAAAACTATCAAAATATAAATATCCTGAAGTATCATCAGTGTCTAAGCCAGTTCCCCGTGCGAGCAATGATCCTTTGCCAATTTGTCCAGGTACGAGTGCAAATTACATGGAAACTTGTAGTTCATCACCGACGAACAGTGGAAGCGATTTTAACATGGAGGAAAAACATTTAGTTTCGCAAAGTGATCTCAATGATTTGGTTCGTGATTTGAATTTATCGAAACAAAAATCAGAATTGCTCGCATCACGGATGCAGGAGTGGAAATATCTTGACACTCAAACAAAAGTCACTGTATATAGAACCAGAAATGAGGCGCTTTTACCGTTTTTCAAAAAAGAGGAGAATATATGCTTCTGGTATGACATCAACGGTTTGTTTGATGCGATGAATATACCATACGATGTAAATGAATGGCGTTTGTTCATAGATGGTTCAAAATACAGCCTGAAAGCTGCTCTGATACACAATGGAAATATAAAACCATCAATTCCGATTGCTCATGCAGTACAAACGAAGGAATGCTACGATACAATATGTAAAATTTTTACCAAGATTAAATATAAAGAGCATCAATGGAAAATTTGTGGCGATTTGAAGGTTTGAAAATAAATTTCAATTCAATTTTAAAGAATAAATGATTTATATACTATTCCTACAGGTTATTGGTTTCTTGATGGGGATGCAATCTGGTTTTTTCCAAATTTTGCTGTTTTTTGTGTCTGTGGGATAGCCGTGCAACTGACCAACATTCTGTGAAAAAAGATTGGAAAAGCCATACTAATTATGAACCAGGAAAACAAAACGTCTCTTCTATACCACTTGTGAATTCACAGAACATTTTCTTGCCACCTCTCCATATAAAGCTTGGCCTTATCAAAAACTTTGTCAAAGCGCTCGACCGTGAAGGACCGGCTTTTGAGTACTTGACCAAGTTATTTCCCAAGTTGTCGTACGCCAAAATCAAAGAGGGAATATTTGTCGGACCTGATATTCGAAAATTAATGGCCGACAGAAACTTTACAAAATGTTTAACGCCCAATGAAGCAGCAGCATGGGTATCATTTCAAGATGTTGTTCACAACTTTCTCGGTAACCGCAAATCCCCGGATTTCAAGCAGATAATCGACAGTTTGTTGCAAAATTATTGCAAGATTGGAGTTCGAATGTCTCTCAAAATACATTTTCTGCATTCCCATCTCGAATTTTTTCCTGAAAACTTGGGTGATACAAGCGACGAGCAAGGAGAGCGACTACACCAAGATTTGTCGAAAATCGAAAAACGATACCAAGGATTTTGGGACGAGGGCATGATGAGCGACTACTGTTGGACTTTAATGCGTGAAACAGATCCAAACAGTACAAGCGACTCAGTTCGACTGCTCTTCATTTCTAATTTAACACTTTTTAATGAATAAAATGGAGATTAATTGTCAAAAATTGTAAAAATTGTGTTTATTTAATATCTCGAAAATTAGAACCAAAATCAAAAAACGGAGTGCAGATTCGGATTCAGCGCCCCAAATAACCATAGAAACAGCTTTTGGTTGCTTAGATCCAAAACCGTGTATACTTGTGTAATTAAACTAAACATTTTAAATATTTAACTATAGGGACTCCAAGTGTTCCTCTGCCAACTTTGTAATTCCATTATTATTATAACCATTAAGGGTTTTCATTTATTTGAAAGTAGGTCTATTTCGAAAAAAGGAGAGTTGTAGATGTTTTATACAAGATGAGATTTTTATATCATCAATCTAGCTATGAATCAAAGGCGTCATACGAAAAGCTCTATTTTATTTTTCAAAACATGATCGACCAACGGTTACGCACTAATTTCAACCCTTTCTAATAAGGCTAGACCTTCCAAAAAAATTCTTTTGGTAAGTCTTCAAAAAATTCCACAGTCACTTCTTTTAGGTAATAATCTCAAAGAAAAACATTGTCCACGCAAATATTTTTTTTTAATTTAGGAAAGAGATAATAATCGCTTTAGGGTAAATGCTCCATCTCTGTAAAGTTAAAATAGTTGATTACTTCTCGGACTTGGCGAGTCTTGCGAACTCTAGAATTGTCATGAAGCACCATAATTTTATATTTTTCACTTTAGTTATTTATGCACCAAGGGAGTTATGGGTATTATATTGCTCTGAGGTTGACATTAATTCAGCCCGAGGGCCTCTGGCCCAAGGGATGAATGTCAAACGAGAGCAATATAATTGCCATAACGTCAGTGGTTCATACAAGATTTTATTTTTCACGAAAAATAAATTTCTTAAGCGGAAAATTCAAATTACATTGGAAAAGTTGCGAGATTTCTGTCAAGTGTCATGTCGTTGACAGTCGTTACACATCTAATATGACTCCTTGAATCAACGATAGAGGAAAGTATTTCTTCTAAGAATAGAGTATCCAGGATGATATTAAAAAAGTACTAGTGAGGATGTTTTCCCTCCAAGGACTTTAATAAACTTGGAAAGCTTCGGATCACATAATTTTTCAAGACATTTCGAAAACGGTATTTTTAATTTTGCTAAATAATGTTAAAAATTTGATTCTTTCTTTAGAAATCGTTGAAAATAAACAACTATTAAGTTTTACGTATTGTAATGTAATTGTCTTTCCGCGTTCTTAAATAAAACTAAAGGTAATTTAAACACATACTATATTAACAATAAAAACGAAATACACTAAATAACAATTTAAAAACTAATAACTAACAATAATAACATTTATGTATTTATATTTATATAAGATCACTCGACGATGATTTGATGTGGAATGCCTTAAATCCCTCTTGAATGCTATTTATATTCAAGGGAAAACTCTCGTATGCTCGATCTTCTCTATACTTCTGAATCGACATTTTTATAGATGGTGCCAGGCCGTGTGATACCTGACGTATCGTCGGATGACTCATTACAGTATTTTAAATGACAGTTGTTGACACTTTGATGTTTTAATTTAATTAAATAATGATAAAATTTTGCTTCTTTCTTTAGACTTCATTAAAAACTTAAATTATTAGTTCTGTAAAACGTATATCCTTTCTTCTCGGGCCTTATTTATACTTACACAACATTAAAAACTACAAATAAATTACCGGGCGTTATGGGCCATAATGCCGAGTTATGACTGTGTTTATGGTAATCGTATCCAAGGTGAAATAAACAAATAATACTTTTATTTTCACTTAAGTATTATATACAATTTAAATCTGAAGACATATTTCAGTAACTAAGTTGTTATCCTCAAGGATTTAAAACAATTGTAATAAAGTTTATTTTTTCCATTCACTTATACAGAATAAACCGCAGTCGATTTAATCATATTTACATTAGTTCTGCGGTTAAGATAAGGAGAATTTTTGTGTTTTATTATCATTAACATTACATTACGTTAGTGAAATCTGTAGAAACAAATGTAATACCTAGCAACTTTCCATAAGACATTTTTAATTACACTGGCCAACACGATTTTTGCAGACATCTAAGCGAGAATTGTTTTTTTACTAATTCGAGTGTGCTGAAACTGAAAATCATATTAATTTTTACGTATCACGTCAAAATTAAACTGTATACTGTACTATGTTCTTGAAGAATCACTAATTGAGTTAAGTAATTATTTACATAAGACCTGTTCCGATATAAAGAAAGTATCAAATTTAATAATTCACTTATTTATCTCAACACAATATTAGTAACGACTCGTTACTAATATTGTTACTAACGAGTATAGTGCACGTATGTATGCAATAATTATTAAAAAATTACAAGAGTATTTGCAAAAGGAAAAACAACAATTAGGTAATAAATTTTCGTTTGTAGCACCTTCTGCTGTATAGTTTGGTTTGTCAGTCTCTTTGAACACTCAAACTGTAGTCGGCCATCATATGAGGATCCCATCTTCCTTGGTACCGAGATTACATGATTTTTAAATCTTAATGAAATCTCTCGCATTGTTCATTCCTTACAGCACTTAAATTTTCGGGAAACCTACCAAGATTACTATGAAGGAAATTAAGCTTTATGGTCATGTTACAACCTAGCCGTTGAAATTTTTTGAGCATTGATTGCACTAGATCTTTATAATTGCAGGCTTTTTGTTTCCAAGAAAATTGTTCGCGACCATCGTGAATGAAATCCAGGCTTCCTTCTTAGCTTCGTTAATAGAGTTGATGAAATTTCTATTTCTCTCATTAAAGTTCTAATTTGAGGTCCATCAAATACCCCAGTTTTAATTTTTTCGTAACTTAGTCGTGGAAACTTTTCACATATTGTCATGATTTTTCCCCGAAGAACATTATTAAGAAAACATTTAAGTATATTGAACTTATATTTGAAGTTATTACTGTGTATATTTTGAATTGTTTATATTTTTGAATTTATTGTAGTGACCGTGACTGTATAGTTAATTTTAAACAGGAAATATATCGACTGGCGGATTTATTTGGTACGACTTGTGCCCGATGTCCGAATATTTTGCCGGTTTGGAAGAGAGAGATATCAGGTTTGTTGCATTGTATGGTTGGGGGTAAAAAACATCATTTTTTACTTCTTTGTGTATTTGATTTAACTTCGGTTTATTTTGTCTTGAGTGTTTTTGATGTGTAATTAATATTTCATTTACGCATTACGAGTGGTGATGATCTCGTATTTTATTTAATTCATATTATATTTGATATCTCTCGCATTAGTTTTTTTCTGTATAAAAAGTGTTACGTAAGTACTTTTTACAATTGTTTTATATAAATTCTATTCTTTATAATTCTATGATATTTGTGCTTATTTGTAATTTTAAATTAGCTTATAAAATAGATAGCTAAGAAAATTACCACATTTTTTTGAGGGAGTTTTTTGTCATGATATTCTAGAAGATATTTGAAAGTCAGGTTGGAGGGGAGATTTTGTAGTTGTGTTTAGTGCGCACGAGTAAAGCAAATTACGAGGTTGACGTTTACTCTATTTACGAATTGATTTTTTTGGGCTTATAATTTAGATTTTGAATTTGAGAATTTTCTTAACAATCTATTAGATTTAATTTTTGCTGGTGAGTCATTAGAGTTCTTTTAATTGTGTGCGAGTAAATTTTTCACACAATCTTTTTTACTCGAAGCTTTTGTTAAATAACGCATTAGCTCTCTTTACGCTTTGTAAAGAGGTTTTTTTTTAATTTTTTTAAATACAATAAACTTGTAAAATCAAATTGATTGTGACTATTATTTACTGAATTATTATTTTCCACTTTCTTACTCGTGGGAGAGTGAGCTCTAGATAAAGCTGTCTCAAGCAAGCTGAATCTTCGACTGAATTAGCAGGGAAATACAGTGGACTGAGCAAACACACAGTTCACAGCACATATGTACTGGAAGCGGTTACCTTGAAAATCTAAAGCTTTAATATATTGCTTCTTAAGACCCAATTTGATGTGAAGAGGTGGAAAATAACTTTTTCTCTGTCGACTAAAGGTTGACTTATAATATTTCCTCCAACATCTAGAGATGTTCTGGAAGGTCAATATTTCCGAATACAGTGTTGGTTTCTCGATCGACTATCTCAGAGGCATAAAAAGCACGGAAATTTTGTATATCCTCTTTGAAAGCTAAGTAAAAAGTTTGCCATTTTGAGATCCACACAGAAGGCCCAGTTCCAGTCTGTACATTTTGGTAATTTATAACTTTTTCAATATCGTTAGATGTTTCCTTTAATTGAACGCAAGATCCAATAAAAATTGAAGCGAAAACATTCTTCAGCTGGAACTGTCGATAAACAAACGCCATTCACTTAGGTCATATTGTACAACGCCCATTTTAGTTAGAAAACCTAGCACATTGTTACAATAAACAAATTCACATTCTTCTTTAAAATATTGTACAAGATTACTTTCCCTGCTAGGATAAAAATTTATGTTCGTACTTTGCTCGAGTGTTCTTTTCATTTAATCTTGAAGTCCAAATCACTTACTAAATCATTCAATTCTGCTTGAGTAAAACGTTGTGGTCCATCATTAGAAATTATATATCCTTAATCACAATCTACATCTGAATCTTGCTTCTCAATAGCATTTGCCATGACTCCAGCATATGAGTACTCAAGTGAAGGAAGCTTTTCATAAATTGGTACGGGTATTTCATCGGAATGAGGCACTGGTCGAATCGCGGGGTCGATATTACGATATACAATTTTATTGTTATTCTTTTTGTTATAACCGGAGGTCTGAACTAAACATAAATAGCAATTACCTACGTGGTTTTTCGGTTCACGCCATATCATAATTATAATTTCCAATCGTAGTCAATTTTTGGTGTGTTTAAATTGTAATGACAACAGAAAAAATATACCCTATCACAATGAAATGTATAATCCTAAAAAATAAGTAATTAAACTTCTAGTTTCAAAAATTCTTTTATTTTAAATTCACTACAATATTGTTCCGCCATACAATGGCTTCATCAGGTGGATGAAATACTGTATGTTGTAGTAAATTTACAATAAAAGAATTTTTGAAACTAGAAGTTTAATTACTTATTTCTTAGCGTTATAATGCAGTTTTTAACAAGTATCTCCTTCGTCAATTAACTATTTAAAATGTATAATCACTAATCGCCCATTCTTTAAATTCGTTTAATAAAACTATCAATTCAAGCAATAGCCTATTCAAACAAAATATTATTTTTCAATTTACGATGTAAAATTCATGTATGTAGTTATTCCATACTACGATAACACCAAACAAATCACTGCATTATTTCGTAATTTACACACGCTGATGATGCGCGCAGTCATTAAAATTCAACAGCACTCCTGTGTATTGCGTCAAAATCATGCAACTGTCGCTGTATAATTAACTTGGATCATTGTTGTAAGTTTATTAGCACAGTGAACACCATATATTTGATCACATATAAGTTATGGGAAATTTGTATGAGAAAGAATGGCTTCTGACGTAATATACAGACTTAATATGTCGAAGTATTCCTCAGCGAACAATATACAATATGTACCACGTCATCTTTCATAATAATGCATATATATGAGTCTCTCCCCCGCAAGGGTAGTTAGTAGAGAGTGTGTGGATTTAATAAATAAATAATTTAATTCAAATTTATAATAGAATGTAGGTCTGTTGATTATTTTTGTTTTGAAAACTAATTGATTTGGGTGCTAATACTAAAAGTCATATTGAAACATGGAACACTTCTATAGTATTTCCTAAATCATTATGAATATCACACGCATTGACGATCTTACTAAAACAATAGTCCTGCGAAAATCAACACAAAAAGTAGATGCTGATCTAGAACTTATTCGTGCCATTTTAAAATTTACTTTGCCTAGAAGTTGTGGACAATCAATTCTATTGTAAATATTCTTTCTACACGTTACGACGCTATTTTATTCGAATTTTTCATAGAAAAAATTCGCCCTCAAGTAGGAATCGAACCCACAACCTCTGGCTTGCCGGACCATTGCTCGACCACTGAGCTGTTGAGGCGTGAATTAGAAACTTTTATGGGGATGCTTTCAGTTACATGCAAAGAAACGAATGCAAAATTTAATGCCCTAACTCGTTTGTGTCATTTCGAGACTTACTTCTTGCCAATCCTCTATTGTTGTCATTCCATAACCGATGAAGAAAAAATCTGTAAAAGGACATATGCTTGTCTAACCCATCTATTTCAATTTTCTCAGTAATACATTTACTTTTTTCAACCTTTAAACACATAAAATCAATTCACGATGAAAAAAGAACACTTGGTTATATGTTTCACTAAATTTTATTTACATAAAATAAGACAATTGTTTCGGACTCTGCAGTCCATTTTCAATTAACATAAGAATAAGTTTTCTAAAGTATAAATAGATGTATGTAACTACAAAATAGAAAGGGGATAACGTTACTAACAAATTTTCGTGTAAATGGAAACGGGGGTATTTTAAGATACAATATAATTATTCAATAGCTCATTAAATTCAAATAACTGCCCTCATTATCGGCGAAAGGCTAAACTCTGTTTGCTCGTTTACAATGTTTAACGACTTATTTTTCGCCTTTGAAATTTCTAATATTTCCAGGAGATTTAATCTTAATCCTTTTGAAGAAGAGTGTAATATATTAAAATTGTCCGATGAGATCATATGGTTGTTATCAATGCAGTGTTCTGAAATCCCTGAGCATTTCCTAGAATTTAAAATGGCTTTTCTGTGTTCAGTAATACGAGTGTGAAAACTTCTACCTGTTTGCCCGATGTAAAACGCATCACAGGTCATGCAATTGACTTTGTATATTCCACATTTTTGTGTTTTTTCTATTTTCTATTTTGTAGTTACATACATCTATTTATACTTTAGAAAATTTATTCTTATGTTAATTGAAAATGGACTGCAGAGTCCGATACAATTGTCTTATTTTATGTAAATAAAATTTAGTGAAACATATAACCAAGTGTTCTTTTTTCATCGTGAATTTATCAAGATGTTTCACCAAGTGCCAAGCGAGTGTTCAATCAATTTAATACATAAAATCAGTTCCTGATTTGTTCAGTTTACTACTTAAATATCGCCTATATTTATTCTAAATACTTAAACTTCATTTACTTTTATCTTTTTATCTCACGCGTATATACATAATGGGTAATAAATAAAATACCGCACACCACAAGAACGACACGAAGTGATTTATAATAATTGAAAGTAATATTTTGCAATTCGCAGTGTTAATCAGTAATATCTCTTCTTTTTTTTCTTTATTTTTTTACTTGGGCTTGGTAACACAGAGATAATAATCGCCTTGAAACCAAACCATTTACGGTGTGGCAAAGGTAATGGGATATTTCATCTGTACGGTGAATATTACACCAGCATTTTAATGTCACGATCGACTGGAAGCAAGATTTAAAAAAAGATCTCAATAATAAAAAAGAAACTAAAAGGAAACAGATTTTGTGAAAGTACTTTTGAATAATATTGACATTTTATAGAAGGTAAGTATATACTCAAATAAAATGCTTTAAAAATTACATATTGCCATGGATTTTCCATGAACAAGCAAGGAAAAAGATTGAACTATTAGTGAACTGTTTACTAGGGACAATTTATAAAAAAATTAGCTATTTCACTTGTATATTTATTTATTTCAGATGGGGATCGATATATCTAATGTTGTATAAATAAAATATTTAATGTATAAAATTGTGATTAGCCCTCGTATATTTAGGTGGACCAAAGGAATTGAATTTGCCGCTTTTTCGGATATTGTATTTGATAAGATGTATTGTCTGTATATTTTGATTTGATAGATGGAAGGGATAGCGAGGCGGATATGAAGAATTTTTCATTTTTGATTCAGAGGTATCTTGACTGTTAATGTGTTTAGTTAAAAAAGGATAAAATAATAAATTTTATTCTTTGTTTTATAAAGTCGGTCTGTACTTTGTTTTGCATTTAGTATAAGGTGCAAGTAAACCTTAATTCGATTTTTGCGAAGTTTTTCATAGTTATTTGAAATCTCGTGTAAAAAGATGCCTCTCGTGTATTTCGAAATCACACAAAAAACTTAATGTAAGTTGATAAAATTATATTATTTATTTATTAGATATTAAGATTATTTTCAGTGCTATAAATTTTGTATTTATTGTAATAATAATGTGTTTGAAAGTAATATATGGATATTAGCGAAAGCTTGTCATGTTTTTTGTTAAGGGAAGTTGTTTTTCTTAATATTATACTTCGAGAACATTTTTTTTTGGAATTTAAGGTTGGAGAGATTGTAGTGGGGATGGATCTTATCATGTTATTTGTTGCATGAATAAATTTTCAACTAGCGTGAGTTTCGAAAACTAATTTGTTTTTGATATTTGATTGTAGGGGTCACAGTAAAGGTTAAACTTGACAGATTTCACTAATATTTATTAGTTTTATATTTGATCGTGATTCACAAGAGGTTTTTCTCTGTGTGCGAGTCAATGTTCACAAAGAGTGTTTCCTCATTGCTACTGTTTAATGATGCTTTAGCACCCTATACACTTTGTAGAGGGATTTTTCTTTTTTTTTATTTTTAATATATCAATGTAAAGGGAAAATGCGTGTATAATTTATCTGATACCTTGTGTTTTATTTTTGATATTACCAACATCCGCGAGGATCGACCCAGAGACGTAAGCTCAAGGATTCTACTAGACTGAATAGCCGATGAAAAAAATAAGCTGTAGTGTGAATTAAAATTAAATAAAGCAATTTCAAAGAAAAATCCAATGCACAATTGGCTAACCCAACGTGGTGCTAGAAAATTCCACTGCACAATTGGAGCCCAACGTGTCGGCGATTTGAAGATAAGTAAATAATTTGGAAATACAAGATAATTTATACATCTGGAAAATATAGTAAACAATAACAAGCAGAATGGACGATATTCCGAATGTAAATGACTGGAGACAGCCACCATTAATTGGTAGTCAAGAATCATTAGAAGGTGCGAGTGCAGGTATAAGTAATCTCAATCTAAACCCCATACATGAAGCAGGACAGGAAGGAGGTGACAGTAGAGGGATGATGGATATAATGCACGTTATGATGAAAACGATATGGGAAATAAAACAACAAATGAATATGATACAACAAAATCATAAGGAAATGAAACAACAAATAAATATGATACAACAAAATCATAATGAAACGAAACAACAAATGAATAGGATGGAACAACGACAAGTAGGTATGGAGAGAAAATTGGAAGAGATAGTAGATCAGATGGTGCCCATAAATAGCAGTAAACAAACAGATAAAGACATAATAGATGAATCACTTCCGTTAACAAATGAAAATAACATACCACAAAACACTGTAAGCATAGATCAATTTTTAGAAGAAAAGGAAAAAAGAGAGTGGCAGGGACAGAAACTAACGTATATGCAGAAACAAATTGAACAAGTGAGAAAAGAGAAGAGTGAAGAGAGTGTACCTGTGTTCATCCCTGTACCAGTACAAAATGAACCATTGCCGAAGTTCTATGGTATGGCGAACACAAATCCCATGGGTTTTCTAAAAAAATTAAAGGAAAGTCTAGAGGATGTGCAAGGGGACCAAAAGAAGCTCCAGAAAATAGGGAACTGTCTCAAGGACGATGCAATGACCTGGTGGGACATGATCTCGGATGAGGTGAAGACGATGGAGGAGTTCGAGGTCAGATTTACCAGCCAATTCTGGGGAACAACGAGACAAACAAGGGTAAGAAATGATTTATTAGTTGGTAGATATAATAATAATAGTAATGAGTCACGAGCGTCGTACGTTATGAGGAGACATTCAATTTTAAAATACTTGCAACCAAAAATCTCTGATAGAGATTTAATATGCCAATTAAGTACTCATTTTGATGCACAAATTACTCAGGCAGTAGCCATTCAGAATATAAGTGACATGCAACAATTTATTGAACTTTTGAAAAGATTAGATGACATGGAATATGGTAAAAGATATCAGAATAATTATATAGATCGTAGTATGAATAGATCGCCATATGCTAGAATAGAAAATAATAATAATAATAAATATTCAAGTCCTCAGCGAGTAAATAACTATAGTGATAGAAATAATCGAATGGCTTCACCAGGTCGAATAGACGATAATCATAGTAAAGAAATAAGAAAGGAAAGTTTAACAGAAGTTAAAAACTATACTGGGACACGTCCTAAAGATAGTCGATGTAATTTTAATTTAGAAACGAAAGATAAACAAGGGAAAGTAGAATTAGCATGTAGTAAGGATTTTTAATAAAACCAACCAAAAAGAATGAATGTAATGCATTGTATGAACAGTCGAAATACGCAATAAACACGGTTTTACCACATATAAAAATAAAAATAAATGATAAAGAGTTAAGTTGTTTAATTGATTCAGGAAGTGAAACGTCATTTTTAGATGAGAATGTGATTGAATGTTTGATTAAAAATAATGTGGGGAAATATATGCCCACAAGTAAAATAACAATAGTAACAGCTACAAAGAAAATTTTAACAGTAGTGAATAAAATTTTTATTGTTGAATTTATGATAGGTAATAACAAGTTCTTGGGAGAATTTATAGTATTAAAAGGATTAGGAAGGGATGGAATACTAGGAGTAGATTTATTAGATAAGATTAATGCAATTATAGATATACAAAAAAGGGATATAATAATTAATAATACGAGCGTTGAATGGATTAAGGAATGTGAAGAGGATGGTGAAAAAGTTATTAATAATATAGAAGAAGAGGATTTCGAAGAAAAAGAGGTTATGATGATGGAAGATATGGGCAAGGAAGATAATGGAGAAGTGGAGTTCCCTGAAGATTTAGATATGATTAAGTTGGACTGCAGAGAGGATAAGGAAGTAGAAATAAAAAATTTAATTAAAAAGAATATAGAATTAGTCAATAAATTTCCTAGTATTGCCAGAAATTACCAACATTCCTTAGAGGTAGATGAGACGAGACCATTTAAGGTGAAAAATTATCCCATTCCTAAAAATATTCAATCACAAGTAAATGATGAAATCAAGAGGATGCTGAGAGATGGTGTTATTGAAACTGGTAAAACGCGTTATGTTAATCCATTAGTAGTTGTAAAAAAGAAAACAGGAGACATTCGATTATGTCTAGATGCACGTCGACTGAATGAAAGAACAAAGCCTCAATTTGAGACGCCTATTACGATAGAACCATTATTGGCGAAATGTTACAATGCAAGAGTATATAGTAAATTGGACTTAAAAAGTGCTTTTTGGTTGGTTCCATTAGAAAAGGAGTCCAGAAAATATTGCGGATTTATGGTAGATGGACGAGTATATCAATTTAGGACTGTACCATATGGGTTAAGCAGTTCGGCAGCAGCTTTAATTAGAGCCATGCAACAAATTTTAGAACCTTATGAAGAGTTTGTGGTTCATTACGTGGACGATATTTTAATATACAGCAGGGATGAGCAGGAACACTCACAACATTTAGAGAAGATCATGGAAGTATTAGCCAGAGAAGGGTTAAAGGTAAATTTGAGTAAATGTGAATTTTATAAGAAAGAAATTAAATTTTTGGGGTATAATATAAGTACTAAATATATAAGTGTAGATGAGAGTAGATTGGAACTCATTAAGAAGTATCCTCTACCTAAGAATATAAGAATGTTGAGAGGATTTTTAGGCATGGTTAACTATTATAAACGTTTTGTACCATACCTGGCACGTATTAGTGTTCCTTTGTATGAAATGCTTAAAAAGAATGAAAAGTTTAAATGGACAGAATTAAGAATGAATGCATTTGAGGAGTTAAAGAAAGAGTTTTATTATCAATTAAAATTAATACTACCAGATTTTAATAAGCAGTTTGTTTTAAGAGTGGATGCTAGTGATGTCGCTATAAGCGGAGTTTTAATTCAAATAGATGACGAAGGGATAGAACAACCGATATGTTTTATCTCTCGTATTTTGAAAAGCTATGAGGTTAAATATACCATAAGTGAGAAAGAAATGTTGGCTGTGGTACACGCGATTCAAAAGCTCAAATATTATTTATTGGGAAAAAACTTCGTCGTGGAGACAGATCATGCAGCTTTGACATCACTTTTGAATACACGTTTTAAAAATAATAGAGTGTATCGATGGTCACTATTGTTGTCAGAGTATACTTTTGAAATAAAGCATATTAAAGGCGTTCTAAATGTTTCTGCCGATGCGTTGTCACGAATGTACAACAGTAAAAGTAAATTTCATTACGTAGAGTTAAATGAATATAATAGACACTATGCTACGGGGAATTATGAATTTGAGATGATCCTTCAGGTCCAGCGAGATGAAAGATTTAATATAATAAGGGAACAATTAAATACTAAGGATAATTATAAAAATTTTGTTATGAAAGAGGGGTTGATTATGAAAGTGATTAGGGAAATAAGTTATATTGCTGTAAATGATGTGTATGCAAGGCAAACGATGTTACAAATTCATGAAAGTTTGGGACATATAGGGGGATATAAAGTATGGTTGGTGTTTAGAGAGGCGTTTTATGCAAAGAAAGATCGCATAATCGCTAAAGATGTGGTTAGAAATTGCATTACTTGTCGTTTAGGCAAACATAAGAATAGAACCTGTCAGTATGAAATAAAGAGTATAATTACTCATGAGAAACTAGAATTGGTAGCTATAGATTATTTAGGGAATCTTATTCCAGGAGAGTTCGAATATAAAAATATTTTAGTAATGGTTGATGTATTTTCAAAGTTTGTTAAATTATTTCCCACTTCACAATATAATACAGATACTTCTATACAATGTATTGACTCATGGATTATGCGTCAAGGGAAAATGAATAGAATATTAGCTGATAATGCTTCGTATTTTAATAATGATAGATTTAAGACTGCTTTACATGATCGTAATATTGAAATTTCTTTTTCTTCCATACGTCATCCATGCGGGAATCCATGTGAGAGATACATTCAGGAAATAATAAAGTTTCTAAGGATCAAAACCTACGAAAATCATGCAGGATGGGTTGCTCATGTCCAAGATGTCGAAGATAACATCAATAATACACCCAATACTGTCACACTGGAATGTCCTGCGACTGTGATGTATGGGACGAAACCTGTCCGACCCTGGAACACACAAAATGAAAGGGTTGACAACCTGGTACAGTTAAAAAATCAAGTTGCACAGAGAATAACAATAAACGCACAGAAATATCTAAATAAACAAAATGAGCAGATTACGACGAGAACGAGATTTGATATTGGAGATGTGGTGATTGTAAAAAGTTATCGTTTGGGCAGAAGAGATCAAGGTAAATGTCAGAAGCTTGATCTGCCATATACAGGACCTTATCGGATATCGAGATGCTTCAATAATGTGACGTATGAGCTGCATTCGATGGATGGACGTAAGAAAAAAGGACGATATCACATCAGTGCATTGCATCCGTTAATCACACTACAGCATCAGAACGACGTGGATCCTGTTCAACACTAATACTACAAGTGAGTGCCGAGAACCAAGACAGGGTGCGGTACTGTCTCGAGTGCTGTGCTGAAGATTATCCTTGAAAAAAGCTCAGTGATGTTCTGACTTTGTTCTCGGATAATCTCGGGGAATTATGCCATGGATTTTCCATGAACAAGCAAGGAAAAAGATTGAACTATTAGTGAACTCTTTACTAGGGACAATTTATAAAAAAATTAGCTATTTCACTTGTATATTTATTTATTTCAGATGGGGATCGATATATCTAATGTTGTATAAATAAAATATTTAATGTATAAAATTGTGATTAGCCCTCGTATATTTAGGTGGACCAAAGGAATTGAATTTGCCGCTTTTTCGGATATTGTATTTGATAAGATGTATTGTCTGTATATTTTGATTTGATAGATGGAAGGGATAGCGAGGCGGATATGAAGAATTTTTCATTTTTGATTCAGAGGTATCTTGACTGTTAATGTGTTTAGTTAAAAAAGGATAAAATAATAAATTTTATTCTTTGTTTTATAAAGTCGGTCTGTACTTTGTTTTGCATTTAGTATAAGGTGCAAGTAAACCTTAATTCGATTTTTGCGAAGTTTTTCATAGTTATTTGAAATCTCGTGTAAAAAGATGCCTCTCGTGTATTTCGAAATCACACAAAAAACTTAATGTAAGTTGATAAAATTATATTATTTATTTATTAGATATTAAGATTATTTTCAGTGCTATAAATTTTGTATTTATTGTAATAATAATGTGTTTGAAAGTAATATATGGATATTAGCGAAAGCTTGTCATGTTTTTTGTTAAGGGAAGTTGTTTTTCTTAATATTATACTTCGAGAACATTTTTTTTTGGAATTTAAGGTTGGAGAGATTGTAGTGGGGATGGATCTTATCATGTTATTTGTTGCATGAATAAATTTTCAACTAGCGTGAGTTTCGAAAACTAATTTGTTTTTGATATTTGATTGTAGGGGTCACAGTAAAGGTTAAACTTGACAGATTTCACTAATATTTATTAGTTTTATATTTGATCGTGATTCACAAGAGGTTTTTCTCTGTGTGCGAGTCAATGTTCACAAAGAGTGTTTCCTCATTGCTACTGTTTAATGATGCTTTAGCACCCTATACACTTTGTAGAGGGATTTTTCTTTTTTTTTATTTTTAATATATCAATGTAAAGGGAAAATGCGTGTATAATTTATCTGATACCTTGTGTTTTATTTTTGATATTACCAACATCCGCGAGGATCGACCCAGAGACGTAAGCTCAAGGATTCTACTAGACTGAATAGCCGATGAAAAAAATAAGCTGTAGTGTGAATTAAAATTAAATAAAGCAATTTCAAAGAAAAATCCAATGCACAATTGGCTAACCCAACGTGGTGCTAGAAAATTCCACTGCAATATGTATACAATGCCTTCAAAAACTTTCCTGATTAGAGTAGGCTGTTTTTTTTTAAGTATTTTAGTAAGATTGCCGAAACGAAGGTTTTTCTCTTTAACAACCACTTCCGGCCAAAAATACATTCAACATGCATTTATAGAGCTTGTTTTCAACTCTCTCAGTGAGGCGTCGATATCAGCGATGCAATCCGCTGTGTTAAATTTTTTGCAACTGTAAATCACTGTTCCTTCTGAATTAAGATCAATCGAATCCAAAATTCGCTTGAAACATCGCCAAGTGTAATAGGTTTTAAAAGCTGAAATTATTCTCTGATCCAGGGGTTCAATTAAAGATGTCGTATTTGGGGCCAAAAATATCACATTAACATAAGGATGATCTCCTACCAGAGTAGAGGGATGTCCAGAATGAAGTCAAAGTTTGAGATGCATGATAGTTCTTTACCTCAGGGATAAAACAATCATTAAACCACTCCTGGAATAAAACACCGGTGACCCATGACTTTTTATTAGCTCGCCAAAAAAACGGATAACTGATTTTTACTTTTTCTCTTCAATACTGGCGGATTTAGAGACCGATATATCATCATCGGCTTTATCTGAATATCATCTGAGTCATTTGCACACAAGAGAAGAGAAACTCGATCTTTTGCAACCTTGAAGCCTGGAGCTAACCGTTCTGTTTTGGAAAGGTCCTACACGGCATTCTCTTCCAGAACAGTCCCGTCTCATCCGCATTAAACACCTGTTGTGGTAGATATCCTCCTATTTTTCCTATTTTTTGCTGTCTCATGGTCAGCAGACGCCGATTCGCCGGTCGATTTTATATTATGCAAATTATGCGTTTTCTTGACATTTCAAAAATGAATCAAAATCTTTGTTTATACGATCAAATATTTTTTTAGCCTTAGCTCTTATCAAAGCTGAACTGCTTTATCTACTAAAGGGGATGGGATGAATATACACATTATTCTTAGATAGCTTTTTATCGGGCAGGTTTGCCGTTTACTTAACACATTACATATTGCGATGGATTTTTTCTAAAATAATATTTAAAAAATAATTTAAAAATAAATGTACAATTATTGTGAGATAAAGTATATATTCAAGATGTTATTTATATGTATTTAAATTTAACGAGAGAAATTGTTTTTTCCGATGTCGTTCTCATGTGTTCGAGAGGCCTAGGAAAATTCAAGGAGACAGATTTAATATCTCGTACTAGAAGATAGCTTGGTGTGATATAATTAATTATATTGAATTAATTCGGTTAATTATTTGATAAGTGTTTTATTGATGTATTAGAGAGTTGTAAAGTTAAATTCTCGTTTGCTAATTGTTGTTTAATATAGAAAAAGCACCATTTTTGTTCTTTGTCTCCAGTATTTTTGTAAGTAGATATTTTTTTATGATATAAAATATATTAAATAAATATTACAATTATATTTCTATTGTATCCAAGTTTGTTTTAAGAGATTGAATTTTTAGAAATATAAATAATAAAGATTATTATTAATATTTCTTGGTAATAATTAAAATTGAGAAATTTGATCGAGTGGATTCAGGTTTTTTGTACATGTTGATTGCGCATGTGTAAATTTTGATCGTGTATCAGTATCTTATTATACAGAGTGTTTTTCTGGGGAGAAATTAAAAATAAACTTTATTATTTTTAGATAAGTTTGATCGGAGTCATTAAGAGGAAGTTTTTTCATTCACTCAGCTGTCAATATTACAGTGAATATTTTTACCTCATGTATTATTGTAAGATACAGAATCTTTATACTTTATAAAGATAGTTTTTTTTTTCTTTTTTTTATTTTTGTATTAAATATTCAGTTTAAATTTTTATCTTGTGTTTCATTTATTTTACATCCCAATATTGTTGTTCAAGCTCAATATATAAAATAAGTAAATTAAAAAATTGTGAACAATTCACTGGCGCCAGACTGATTTTAGAAATAACACGACTTTCCGAATTGAAACCCGAGAAGATAGAAGTCTCATATTTTGAAAATTCTCCGGCTGAGGAACTTAGTTGGGAAAACTAGTTGTGGATAGTGGCGTGCCCAATTCTCAAACCACTATTCATAGCAATATGTACTAAAATATAACGTACCTATTTTTTACAAATTTATTATATTTATTACATACTTCGTCGCATTTTAATGATCGCGAATGATCAAAACTCCCGGATGTCAAAACCGCGAATGTTGAGGGATTACTGTAGTTAGCGAAATCACACTTCATCATTTCTTAAACGATCTCAAATCATTACAATCGCCATCTAAAGTACACGATCCCTAGATTCCGACATCATAAGCAACTGACTTAAAACTGCGCTATCCGCCGACATATTAAATGGCCATCTCTAATCAGTAAAGATTTTGAAGGAATAGCATTTGTATTAATCTGTATACCCTTTATTATATTAGTTTACGAAATCATACTTCATGAATAAAGACGGCAGACTATGTGCCCGAACAGTAGCGTGATGTGGAGGGATCGAGTAGAGGCGTACGACGATCAATTCAGTTGCCGTTGAGACGTTGTAAGCGATACATTGTTAACACAATCGTGTTGAAAATGTCGGGAATGCGTAGAAACAATACATCGACTCGGTTGCATGCTAACGTAGTAAAGAAATTTTTACATCGGTTTTCCGCTTTAATATATGACGGTACCGTAGTGAAATGTTTAGTTTGTGAAACAACTTTATTAACTTGGAAAGCAAGTCAGTGCCAAAGACATATAAATAGTGACAAACATAAATCGAATAATAGTGGACGCAGATCATATAATAAATTTGTGTGATTTAACAATGATGTTAATTGCGACCAATATACCAATGCAGAAAGTGGAACACCCAATGTTTCGTCAGTTTTGGAAGAAATACAATCCTACGTGGAAATTACCAGCATGAAGTACGCTACGGAATTACGTACTGTCAGTGCGTGAGAGAATTGTAAATTGTACGAAAAATACGGTAAAAAAAAATTCCTGCGGTTAACAATAGACGAAACTACATATATTAAAAAACAGTCCATCCTAGCCATTCTAGTACGGACGCTGACTCCGCAAGGACCTTCTCCTCCTTATTTACTAACCTGTAAACGAATGCAAGGGTGTACTGCCAGAGCGAATATGATGTATTAATAGAAACACTACACAAATTTGAGATTTTACCGAAGCAAGTGTTAATGTTAGTTACCGATGCTGCCAAGGTTATGTGTTCCACGGCAAACTTACTCAAAACGATTCAACCAAACCTGCTGCATGTCACATGTTTGCTTCACGCTTTACACCTTGTAACAAACACTATACGTACAACTTATCCTGATGTGGATCAACTGATAGGACAAACGAAAGCGGTTTTTCTTAAATATCCGAAACGGATTCGGCTGTTTCATTCGCTGTGTCCTGATATACCCGAGCCGCCGCAACCAATTCTTATACGATGGGGTACTTGGCTAGAAGCAGCATTTTATTATTATAAACATTTTGAAAAAATTAAATCAGTGATTTTACAACTAGATGCCAAAGAAGCAGCTGCAATACGGCTCAGCCAGGTTCAATTTAACAATCCTCAAGTTGCAGCAAATTTAAAAATTATTTACGACAGTTACGTTCCAATACTAGACGCAATAAAAAATTTACAGAACACTGCGCTGTCCTTATCGGACTCATTAGCAATTATTGACCAAGTAAAACTAGTGCCGCATATCCTTGAAGATGAAAAAAGTGATTGTGTCGTGAAAAATTTAACAGTGTATTAGATAAAAATGTAGATTTTACAAAATTAGGGCAACTTTTTACCAATACTGAAGATCCGTTGTACAGATACAAAGAGCGCTTTAACTATGCAAATATAACATCTCTCAACGTCGAACAATCCTTCTCTGTATATAAACATATATATACGTCGCTACGTACGAACCTTTCCGAGACTAATACAGAAACATATATTATGGTGCAGTTTTTTCATCGCGCACATCCGCATTTTTTTGCAACAATGTAAACATGTTGGGTAAGTTATTTATGTTTTTTCTTAACGTTTTGTATAGGGATTCGATATATTTATTTTTAAGTAAGCGCACTGTTATTCTGCTAAACTCTCCACGCAACGCCACTGCTGGGGCACATAGTCTGCCGTCTTTATTCATGAATTCTTAAATGATGTCAAATCATTAGAATTTCCATCCGAAGTACATGATCCATAAAAAGCCAGTGACTTGGAACTGTGCTATCCGCATACAGTGTTAAAATTGATAAAATACGTTTGTTTCAAGATCCGAGGTGAATATTATATATAAATTATATAAAATAAATTGTTTGATAACGTTCTTTTGCATAGTTTATTATTTTAGAAAAAGATTTTCGCAGAGTGTGTATGTAGATTATTATAGTTTGTAAATTGTACTTTGCTTAAAATCAAATTTAATACTACAACTTCATTAATTTGTTTCCAAATGAACATTAACATGACAAAAAGTACTTAACATAAACCATATAAGCATACATTACATATTGTTTGTAAGCCAGTACGTTCTTTTTCCTTTCAATTATTCAATTGTCTTTGATCACAGCTCCGGTTTAAAAAGGGACCCTCAAAACAGCAAATCTCGTTTAACAAAACAAAAAAAAAAGCAGAAAAGAACCTTCCGGTTTTCGTGCGAGCCTTGTCGGACCAGTGAATACCGGCCGGGTCGAATTTACAATTCTAATTTTTGGCCCGCGGGCCCCGATACCAAGGCCCTGTTTCGATCGACGACAGTTGTTCACGATTTCGACTATCAAGATCTAACGTACGGTCCCGACACCGCAGAAAGACAGGTGTTGATTTCCCTTGATTTAAATATGGTTGGTTATGCTTACGTGTGGCCGTGTAAGCTGTCTCGACCGGACTGTCCCGTCCGCTTATCGATGAGAGTTCGCGAGTACACGAACAAATTAGGGGCTCACGTCTTAAACGTCGTTTTACTTGAATGGTTTATCTGATTCTAAAGAACTCGTTTGTGTTCGAAAGTCTGTATGTAAAAAGAATCTGACATCAATTAAAATTCCAAATCAGATTACCATTAGGAAAAAAATTTAATTATTTTGATGACTTTTTTACAAATTCTAAATGCTAAGGTTTCTTAAAGGTCTTTGTATCTCTTTAATTGGAATGTAAGGACATTTTTAATTATAAGTGCTTTAACCTGAAGAAAAAAAAAACACTTTTACATATAGTCTGAACAACACGTTCTTTTTTTTTTTAATAATATACAATGTTGCCTCCAAATGCGTGACATTATTTGTGTTTGATATTCTGATATTCTGTAAATATTACTGAATCGTCAAAACTACCGTAATTCATATAAATTACATATTATGTTTGCTCTAATGATCATATGAATTTGTTCGGAGGATATTGGGCATTGACATGCCTCAAATACAAAACATTTTACATCAACAGTTAGACGTGAAAAAACTTTGTTGCCGATGGATTCCACATTAACTGACTCATTAAAAAAACTCTGTAAAAATTCCAATGCGGCGCAAATTCGGTTTGGAATATTGATACAGGTAATAAGTCATGGATTTATTGTTATGATTCTGAAAAGAAAAGTCAATCGGCTCAATAGGTCTTTCGAACAGAACCAAGTCTACAAAAGTGCAGTGGTGGTGTTACTTAACATGCTGGTTCGGCTGGACGGCGTGCTAACAATAAAGGAAATTATTTAAAATAAATAACACAGGTCTACAGTGATTTTGATGTTTGAAAGCTGTTTGCTAATTTGTATATGTTTGGGGGCCCTTATTCCAAAAAACGCCATATTTTTGCTCTATCACGTAAATTTTTTTTATAGCGCTCTATATCTTAAAAATGTTAATTTATTAATATACATACCTATGACAAGAATATGTTTGTTCCATGTTAGGCATGATTTTTAAATGAATTGATTTTTATGAAATTGAATGTGATTTGGCAACACTGGTTAATGTTAGATTTCTCAGCAAAGCAACAGAGTCGGCGCAGAAGCGTCAATACAACGTTGAAACCTGCTTATGTGCAATTTGGTTGTGTTAGTCGTCGTGCTACTGTGTCCGCGCGCTTGTTGTCTTCGTTGTTGCGTATTTTAAGTGTTCTAGAACGTATAAATATGGAAAGAAGACATTGTGTGAACATTTCGAATAACTTTTGTTATATCTGTGGAAGTTATGTCGTAGTAAAGCAGAGGCAAACTATAACTTCGTTTGTGAAAAATGTATACCACGCTTATTTTGGTGTAAAAATTGGCGACCAAGACAAGTCCTGGGCTCCTCATACTGTTTGTTCCGTTTGCGTTGAAGCATTAAGAAACTGGCAAAAAGGTAGGAAGAAATATTTAAGCTTTGGTGTTCCTATGGTATGGCGAGAGCCTAGAAATCACAGTGATGATTGTTATTTTTGTTCGTGTAATGTTGAAGGATTCAACAGAAAAAATAAGAAACAAATTGTGTATCCCAATCTTGACTCTGCTATTCGACCAGTTCCTCATGGACCAGATGTACCGATACCTACCGCCCCAAAAGCACTAGAAAACGTCATATCGTCAGAATCAGAGGAATCTAATTGCGACCCAGATGACTCAGATTTCACACCAGATTTCAGAGAGCCCGAAGTGTTTAACCAGAGCGAACTAAATGATTTAATTACAGATTTGCACCTTCCAGACTTCGTGAGAAACATTTACTGGCACCTGGCGTTACATCAAGCTTTTATCGGGATCGTGAAAAAGAGTTATGTCAATATTTTACTCAAGACGGACCGCTAGTGTATTGCAACAATATTCCTGACTTAATTTCAAAATTAGGAAATGTGCCGTACGTAAAAGAAGAATGGCGCCTGTTTATTGAATCAAGTAAGCGTAGTTTAAGAGGCGTTTTATTGCACAATGGTAACGAGCTGGCCTCGGTTCCCGTTGCCCATTCGGTACATTTAATGGAAACGTATGAAAATTTTGAACTTCTTTTAAAGAAAATAAACTACCAAGAACATCAGTGGATGCTTTGTGGTGACCTTAAAGTGCTGTGCATGCTACTAGGACAACAAGGAGGTTATACAAAATTTCCACGCTTTATTTGTGAGTGGGATAGTCGAGCAAGGGATAGACATTGGACTCAAATAAAATGGCCCTCTAGAACAAGTCTTACACCTGGTAGCAAAAATGTATTAAGAGATAGCTTGGTTGACCCCAAAAAAGTTTTACTGCCTCCTCTCCATATCAAACTTGGCTTGATGAAGCAGTTTGTTAAAGCCCTAGACAAAAATCGACAGTGTTTTAAATATTTGTGCGAGACATTTCCAGCCTTATCCGATGCCAAGTTAAAAGAATTTTTGTTGGGCCGCAGATAAGAACATTATGCAAAGACAAGGATTTTCAAAACACAATGACCAATGTCGAGAAAAACGCCTGGGTTTCATTTAAAGAAGTAATTGAAAAGTTTCTTGGGAACTCTAAGGACGAAAACTACGAAAATATTGTTCAAAATATGTTACAACACTTTCATCGTCTAGGTTGTAATATGAGTTTGAAAGTGCATTTCCTGTTTTCACACTTGAAGTATTTTCCTGAAAATCTTGGAGCAGTTAGCGAAGAGCAGGGAGAGAGGTTTCACCAAGACATTAAGGAAATGGAACGGCGATACCAAGGCAGATGGAGCATAACAATGATGTCGGACTACTGCTGGATGTTAAAACGGGATATGCCCTTAAAAACATACAACCGAATGTCCGGACAACGCAGCTTTCTGGCAAAAAGACAAAGATTTCACTTAAAAAAGACTGAGTAAATTATTTCTTTCCACTTTTTTAACTTGTATTCCACCTTTCTACTCAATAAACAAATAATTTTTTTTAGAAATGTCGTTTTCTTTCATTTAGTATTTGCAAAAAAACCTTACGTGATACAAATAAATGCATAGAATTTTTGAAAACAGCCTACCAAAATTATATAAAATCAGTTTTCAAAATAAAAACATCTGTCAAAAAGTTTAATTTTGTAGACTTGTGTAATTAGTATTGGTGATGCGTCAAATGTCCACGCCGTCTGTAATAATGCAGAAATAAATATATTACAACTTATTAAATAAATAAAACAGAACAACTTTGTCCTTACAATTTTTTATTCAATATTTACATGAGAATATGAACGATTCAAAATGCATTAAAGTAATTAAATAAAGTAGCAATAAATATAAGGAACGGCAAATAAGTAATTAAAAATTAACATAAAGAAATGTGGAATGGAAAGAAAGTTAAATTGTGCAGTAAATTAAATGTGAATTAAGTACAAGAATAATATAAATTTGAACACTTTGTGTTGCGAACATTTCGCGATCGGACATGTTTAAAGCAAGGCCGAACAGCACTTGAGTGCTGGAACAGTGACGAGTTGGAGCGATGTGTATCTTGAGTTGGAAACAGAAGAAGGATGAGTTTGGTGTAAGAGAACACTCGTTTGGGAAAGTTTCAGTTTGGAGAGGGGGATGAAGCCGACGATGTTTTGAATTAAGAATCAATTAAAAGCGCGAGTTAAGAGTTGCGATATCGATGAAACAAATATCATTAAAATATCCTTTGTGAAAAAAAAACTTTAAAATGATATGCGACATGATATAATTATGAATTAAATACTTAGTTATTTAATTAAATTATTATTATTTTAAAAACGAAATGTAAAATATTTGTAAACGAACGTTAGATACTTGGCGACCGTACTCAGTCAGGTAGATGTCTAAAACTTTCTACTTGCAAATACGAAATATACACAGAAAATGTTTGAATTAATATTTTTTAAATCGAAATATTTTTAAAGAAATATAATTTAAAATTGAATTAAAGCATTCTTATATATACACGAAGTGTAACACTGGTAAGAATATGATTGTTAGATTTCTTTCTAAAACGGATCATATTGCCACTATAGCATTGGAAGACAGACGTATCGTTACTGCTGATTGGTACACAAAGGTCTGTTTACCGCAAATCTTTGAAAAAGTTCGTAAAAGGAAAAATAATTTTACACCATGACAACGTATGATGGTATAGAGCAAAACTAACAACTGAGTATTTGGATGTCCTAAATGTCAGCACCATGGACCCTCCACCATACGGCTCTGACCTAGTACCTTGTGATTTCTTTCATTTTCCAAAAATTATGCGTGGAATCACTTTTACGTCATCAAATGAGGCAGTGGAACATTATAAAACAAGGTTTTAAGGGATGGTTTAATCGAATGTAAAAATGTATTGACGTCAAAGAGGAATCAATTAATTCTTTTAAAACTAATCCTTGTTTAATATGCTGTGTTCCCCTCGTATGATGGTATTACACCGATATATTGCCAACATGGATAACTGAGGTTACAACATTTTTAAACAGTTTATTTTTTAAACAGCATTTAATTACAATATCTTAAAAATAAAATTATAAAAATTACAAATTTGCAAGAAGAAAAAGTTCCCAATGATGCAAATGACTATGTCATACAGTTATCAATAAAAAAGCGTATTTCCTCCTCTTGCCCTTATTACAGTTTTCGTTCGTTGATGTATACTTTGAAAATGACTTGACTGTCTCGGTTTGAGGAATATTTCTCCACTCTTCCTGAAGAGCAAATACGAAGCTCATTTATATTCTCCAGGACGACCTTTTACACGTCTCTTAAGCATATCTCAAACATGTTCTATTGGATTTAGGTCCGGGATACGCGCTGACCAAATCATTCGATTAATTTGCACTTATTAATTAGGCAAATATTAACACAAACCCATCGCCAATAAACAGAGTATAGGGCACAACATGTTCTCAAAGTATGTCTCCTATAAGCCGTCAATAAATAATTTTCATACAGGCTTGGTACGAAATTTCAGGCCATATTACTACAGAGTCTTTATAAAATGTTGTCCTTGGAGAAAATGTAGATTTAAAATAACGTTCTCCTGATCTTCACCATGCTTTTCCTCGACTATCTGGAGACTATAAGGCAACTCTGGATTCGTCTGAGAATAAAATATTACTCCATTGCTGCTCTGTCCAAATTAAGTGTTGTCTTGCGAACTGTGAGTCAATCGATGTTGTACGACTAATTCTGACACCGTCGCTGGTTTGTAAGACCCTAATCCAGCCTACGTGAAGACTATTCCCACGCATCTCTACCAATTGATTTCGTGCCATAATAGCTGTAGAATGACGATTACTCAAAACAATACTTACTAAAAATCGGTCATCACGGACCACTGTTGATCTTGATCTGTCTGATACAGGATTTCTCGTGTAAGTGTGCGTTTCTTGGTATATAATGATGGTTCAATGAACAGTTGCATAGGTTGCAGGCCCGTCTGCCTCTAAATCCAATTACAGGGCATATAACAAAATAAATAATAACATTTAAAGCACAGTTACTTCAAATACAACTGAAATGTATCCGTAATGGATTCTTCATTCAAATAATAGCCATTCTTAGATATAGCATCGGTGCTAACTCTTAAGCATTAAGAAAGTTGTTCTGCCTAAGTGTCGATGAGATTATAAGTTCATTGTAATAGGAACCTATTGATACCTCTAATACTTCTTAGACATAATTTTTAGGGCGGAGAAGTCACCGAAAATAGCATAAGCGAATAAGGTTTCTCTAAGCTAACTTAGTTACATCAGTTACATCCTTGGAGAAACTTAGACAAAAATAGAAAAACACCTAAAGCTTTGAATTCTAATATTCTGTAGAAAGTAGTCTGTTGTATGTTATATTCATAATAGAATGGAGTGATACTTCCGGAGACACAGAACAGAACATATTTTTTTTAAATTTCAATTTAATTTTACTACTAATAAACCAATCATCTACAATGGAGCTTGGTCCTATACTTGATGCTAGATGTTATACAAAGAAGCCTTACATGGCAAATCTTGAGGAGTTCCTGTATATACTTATTTTTTATACTCATACATCCTATGAACTATTATTAATATTTTATAGTATGTTTGAAGCAGTTAAAATCATTTTAATTAGCTTTTGTATACAATTAAACATCTTTTTTATTTCTACGACATAATCTCCTATTCATATGCTGCATCAACATAAATCTAATTAATGAAATATTTTTAATGTAAACTAAATATTCTATTTATAAATTGATTTTTCATTGCAAATCTCCTAAGATTTTTAAGAAATTACGTGTTTCGAAATTGCATAAGCATTATTTTTAGATATTTCATCATATTTGTCATTATTTATTGTTGTATCAAATGTACAGTGTTCTTCGTTACTGAGATGTTGTCATAACCAATGCCGTTAACTGATTAATAACTCTAGATTTGTAAGTAAGTATTTCATAATGTATTAATAGAAGTTAGGTAATACAGATTTAGACTGAACAACTATTAACACAAAATTAAGACAATAGTTAAAATTACTAAAAATAAATTTCCAGGAAACGTTCTGAATACGATTACAGCAAATTGTTTATGTTTCATTTAAAGAGTCCTGTTCATGCATTTTAAATGAGTGTTTAGACAGAACTTTGTCTGTTTTTAAATATGCATTTATGTGGACGACCTTCTTCAAATTCGTCCGTGAGCGGCGGCCACGATTGAATTCACTATACCAGTGATATACAGTGACTTTAAATGGTTTTTGATCACCAAAAGTTGAAGTGAGTTAATCGATATACTGTTGTTGAAATAATCCAAGTCGAAATTCTTAGTAAAATATCGCACGAAAATTTTCATGAGTTAATTCCATTTTTTCACTGAGATGAAATTTTCAAGTCACTGTAAACACAAATATGGATCCACGATGCGTCCACGTTAGGTCCACTGCTCTTACTAAGTTATGTAAATGATCCCTCTTACAATATATCATCAGGAAAAGTTACCCAGTTTGCGAATGATACGTTTTGGTAAGAACCCCCGGAAATGGGAAAGGAGTATGTATATTTGGAGGAGGCATTAATAGAAGCAGGAATAGTTTGGCAGTAATCTCAATCAAAATAAAATGCAGAAGTTAGCACTTACCACGAAAAGAATCTCAAATGAGAACGAAGAGAGCATTAAATTTTTGAGAATACAACTTACCAATACCATGAATGGGATTGCCATCTATAAAATATGTGTTGTCATCTTGCTGCAGTTGTTTACTCCATTCGAAGGATAAAATAGGCAGCAACATACGAAGCAACTAGAACGGTGTTGCTAAATCCGTATTTAAAATGCCAAAGTGTGCCATTAGGGCTCTTAGTAGTGTATCCAACACAACCAGCTACTTTTAAAATACTTAACAATATCAGTGACGCATGAGAAGAATCAAAGGCCAGTAAATGCACAAATTCAAGGTAATCCCTGGATCGGGCAAAAACAAATTGTTCTGCAATTAGGCATTAGTTAAGAAAGTCTATTTTATTGTTCAGACGTTAAATTACAGAAAAATTTGCGTTAGATGGGTCGCGCGACCTGTTTTGAGTATGTCTACAAAACACCTCAAAAGTTCTCCTTAAATAGTGTTCACAACTACAGCACCAGAAATCGAAATAACATAATGATTCCTTACCATCGTCTATAGAGCCAATTGGGTACAAATTATTTAGCTCAAAAAATTTACAACAAAATATCCAATGACATGAAAGGCCTGTACCTAGGAAAATTTAAAACGAAAGCCAAAGACGTATTATTGAATGACGACTTTACGATGGTTATGTTAGATGGCGCTTAGCAACACTAACGCTAGGGTGAATTGATATAAAAGGTATCCAACAACGACATTTTATGCGTAGTGGGGATAGAAACAAGTTTTAACCTGCAAACGGTAATTTCGAATATCTCGTCTTAGCATGCGAAGTTCCATTTTCCTGTGTAGAGTTGTTGAGTAAGTGTCATTTATTATTAAGTTCGATTTCTGAGATACGTATCAAACTACGACCCTTGATAAGAATTCTAAAAGCTGGCAGGTTGTGCGACCATCGAAATTTACAGTCGTCTGAAAGCTGTTTATGGCAACGATTGTATGGATGTGAAGAATGTTCGCCAGTAAATTCGACGTGCAAAACTGTCATAGAGGCATGAAAGTGTTTGACGAAACACAATCAGGTTGACCAATATCAGTGATGAGACAGTGAGAAAAATCAAAGGCAAGTAAATGCACAGACTCAAGGAAATCCCCAGATCAAGCAAAAACAAATTGTTCTGCAATTAGGCATTAGTCAATAAAGTCTACTTTATTGTTCAGACGTTAAATTACAGCAAAATTTGCGTTAGATGGGTCGCGCGACAATTAATAGAAGTCATGAAAGAACAAAGAAAAAACATTTGTCAAGTACCAGTACCAACATAGAGCAGATAATTTTCTCATGAACATCACCATCGAAGACGAATCTTGGATTCATGACTAACACCCCGAAAACAAACGGCAGGCAATGGAATATCATCGTTCTGATTCTCCATGTGTACGAAAATTCAAGAGATCCATCGGCGCGGAAAGTTATGCTCGCAATTTTTTGAAACGCAAATTAAATAATTGATGGTGATGGTGATGCATTTAAGGTCTAGGACATGTATAATGTGTGCTGACATAAATATATTACAACCTATTACCTAAATAAAATACAACAACGTTGTCCTTCAAGTTATTATATAATATTTATAATAAGAAATTGAGTGTTGATATATTTTAAAGTAATTAAATCGAGATATAAAGTAGTATATACAAGGAACGTTGAATAAGTAATTAAAAATTGATATGCAAAAATTACTCTGGAAAGAAATTAATTAATTTAATTAATGCGAATGCAAGTAAAATAAAATAATTTCTACAGAACAGTACAGAGTTACCTTGAAAACATGTCGGCCGGACATGTCGTGGAAACAAAGAACGCCGGACGGCGTGTTGTATGCCGAACAATACATGGAGTAAGATGCTTTTCTTACGAAGGTTTGAAACAAAAGAAGAAATTAATTAGTTCAATAATGTGAATGCAACTTAAATAAAACAATCTTTGCATCGAACAATACAGAGTTACCTAAGAAACGTAGTCACATGCTTCATGGCGGGTAGGTGCTTGAACAGTACGCAGAGTTAGCTGTTACGCAGAAACAATGGTTACGGCATGGCAACTGAACTAAGAAGCACTTTTGTGTAAGAGAACACTCGTTGTCGAAAAAGGTTTTCATGGCCCAGTTTTGAAGATGAGGACGAAGCTGACGATGTTTTGAATTAAGAACTAATTAAAAACGCGAGCTAAAAGCTGCGATGAAACAAATATCATTAAAATATTCCTTACAAAGAAAGCTTTAAAATGATATGCGACATAATATATAAGAGAAAACGTGCGTAATTAATTAAATAAATTAAGTTTAGAAACGAAATGTAAAATATTTGTAAACGAACGTTAGATACTTGAGTTGAACGTTCAATGAGGTACCTTTCTTGGAGGAGTCAACTGACCAGAATGATAACAAAAGAAAAACTTTCTCTTGCCGACGAATGTACTGACGATGTTTTGAATTAAGAACTAATTAAAACCGCGCGAGCTAAAAGTTGCGATATTTTATGAAACAAATATCATTAAAATATTCCTTACAAAGAAAGCTTTAAAATGATATGCGACATAATATATAAGAGAAGACGTGCGTAATTAATTAAATAAATTAAGTTTAAAAACGAAATGTAAAATATTTGTAAACGAACGTTAGATACTTGAGTTGAATGTTCAATGAGGTACCTTTCTTGGAGGAGTCAACTGACCAGAATGATAACGAAAGAAAAGCTTTCTCTTGCCGACGAATGTACTGACGATTTTTTGAATTAAGAACTAATTAAAAACGCGCGAGCTAAAAGTTGCGATATTTATGAAACAAATATCATTAAAATATTCCTTATAAAGAAAGCTTTAAAATGATATGCGACATAATATATAAGAGAAGACGTGCGTAATTAATTACATAAATTAAGTTTAAAAACGAAATGTAAAATATTTGTAAACGAACGTTAGATACTTGAGTTGAACGTTCAATGAGTTACATTTCTTGGAGGAGTCAACTGACCAGAATGATAATGAAAGAAAAGCTTTTTCTTGCCAACGCATGTACTGACGATGTTTTGAATTAAAAACTAATTAAAAACGCGCGAGCTAAAAGTTGCGATATTGATGAAACAAATATCATTAAAATATTTAAAAGCTTTGAAATGATATGCGACATGATATATAAGAGAAGACGTACGTAATTAATTAAATAAATTAAGTTTAAAAACGAAATGTGAAATATTTATAAACGAATGTTAGATATTTGAGTTGAACGTTCAATGAGGTAGATTTCTTGGAGGGGTCAACTGACCAGAATGATAATGAAAGAAAGGCTTTCTCTTGCCAACGAATGCATATAAACAGAAAATGTCGTAAGTTTGAATTAATATTTTTAATTCGAGATATTTGAAGAAATATAATTTAAAATTAAATTTAAACATTCTTATATATTCGAAGTGTAACAATACCGAATCTCGGCTGAAAGGATCAACGATTAAAATAGAAATTAAACTAACTTGGCTTTATTAATATTTGTTCGTAAAACGACAATTGTGTCGCCTGCATAGTGGCTTCATTATGTACTCACTAGAGCACGTTACAAACTAACATCGGTATCCATAAAAAAAGAAAATGAAAAAGGTTAATAACGGGTGTTCAAAAACATTCGAAATCAAAGTCGTCCTTGAAAATATGAAGTCATGTCTGATATAGATTGATACATTTACTTAATACAATTTTATAGGTTATCAAATTAGTATATTAATACTTAAGTAAAGATATACGATTTTTTGTTCAGTGCCCACTTGACTTCGAATGTTTCTGAACACCCGTTATTATTTTCAATGTCTTTAAAATGTAAGAATTTAAACAAATATTGCAGTAAAAATGAGTAGCTCATCTGGTCAACCCTTACAATTATACTATTGGGTACTAAACATATTTTCTTTATTTGTAAACAAATTATTTGTTTTGCTAAACCAAATTGCTCAAGAAACTTGGCAACCTTGCTTCAATTATATATTCATAACTGACCATCGAACACAGCTAAGCCTTATCTAGTAAGGACGTAATTTCGTTGTGACCTTCTTGAGTTTAGGTAGTACCTTTCTCGGGTTGTAATTTCAACTGGGCCACGAAATGAAGAAGACAGATTTCCTGTTGTTCCTAAAATTGAAAGAGGTATTGAGAGATCAACATTTTTCATCGGATACTGAAGTTCGGGCTACTGTTCACGATTGGATCAACACTAAACAAGAAAGTTTTTTCACGGACGGAATAAAGAAATAGATTCAGCGTTTGGAGAAATGTGCTGCACTAAAATGGTGATTATGTGAAGAAATAATTATGTACGTAGGTTTTACTTCAATTTGAGACTGGTCTTTTCCGATTCTTATTTTACAATGTTGGAGGTCTTATATATCAACCTCTTCGTATATGTGTTTAGTATAATTGTACCATTTCATGTACATGAAAGTAAAATAGTATTAGTAAAATTATAATATTGGTCAACTGCAACAGGGAAAACGGAACAAAATTACAATGTACCAACCCGTACTTATACCTATTAAACTAAAATAGAAAACATGTCTACAATACAAACAATCTATGCCTTACATAATAAAATAAAACGATTCCAGTTCCAGTCAACCGTCACTGGCATAATAACAATCCATTACGAATAATCTGTAAAATTGGCTCAGAGAACCTATACAGGTATTTACACGATTGCAATACGAACCAACAACGAACACAAACATACATCGTTGGAACAATCTACGTTATACGAAACTAAAAATAGAAACTATTAATCAACATGGGAGCACGGACTACGACAAGCTGACACAGGTGATATAGAAACATGATAATTTAAATGCAATGTAGGGAATTGGCTATGGCAGGCGACGGCTGTAGCGAATTTTGTTCTTTCATTTCTTTTACATTCTCATTTTTCTGTTATTAGAAAGTCTAGGTTACATGTTTAATGTCAAAGCAAGCTGTTCGCGTGCTATCTCGATACTTGGAAAGTAGGAACGCTGTCAGTACGTAACTTAATCGAAAAAAAGGACCAACTCGTGGAAAAGTTGCGAATATCGCGAGACGAAAAAGAAAATATATAACTTGCATATTTGAAACTTTCTAACCGTGTACGAGTTTAGATTCTGTAACGTTCTTTCACGTGTAGACAGATTTTGAATGAATAATGTTTTATATATTATTACAGAATTTTAGAAGCAGTTTTATTGAAAATGTAAACAATTATTAATTTGGTAGTCGATCACTAGATTAAACTTTTTGACGTATATTTAATCTAGCTTTTATTTATTTATTTCGTATGAGAAGGGATGTTAAAAAAATTAAAATTAGTCTTGGGGATGACTCTGGACTCCGCTTTGGGGGTCGATGCTTCAATTCCGGTTACTTGAATCACGGCTCAGATAGTGCTTCACGGTGCACAGGTTGTAAAGCTGTATACACTTCAATTTTTTAATTGTCGGTTAGTAAAATGAATAAATGCACTTTCAAACAAATACAGGCTGGCCCAAAATGACCGAAGGGGTTTTAATTCCTTATAACTTTTTTATTATAATTTTTTTTTGTTTTCAGTATTTTGTAAAGAAGACTTGGGGAATTTAAAATGGAACAGTACACAATTGAACAACGTGCCAAAATAGTTGAACTTTATTTCTCAAATCAACGATCCATCGTTTTGACTCAGCGTGCATATCGTCGTTATTTTAATGTGCGGGTTGGACCCTCAGAGTCAACAATAAACCGTCTGGTTGCAAATTTTCGAGAACAAGGGGCAGTAAGGAACCTTCCTGGTGCCGGCAGACGACGAACGGTGCACACGGATGACAATATTGAACGGGTACAGGAGAGTATTCTCAAGTATTCTCTCAAGAGGGTCGCTGCAGAGAATTTTGCATACAATAAGAATGTTTCCATACAAAATTCAGCTTGTCCAACAATTGAAACCGACAGATTACCAGCAACGACTTGATTATGCAATTTATTTTCGTCAAAAAGCAGAAGAAAATCATGATTTTATTCATAATTTAATTATGAGCGACGAAGCTCATTTCCAATTAAATGGGTTCGTTAATAGGCAAAACTGCAGGATATGGGCTACGGAAAATCCAAGAGTAGTTCAACAGCGAGAATTACACCCACTTAAGTGTACCGTTTGGTGCGGTGTTTCGTCGGAAAGGATAATGGGCCCATATTTTTTTGAAAATGAACACGGTGTCGCCGTTTCCATCACTGGTGTTAGATATCGGACAATGTTGGAAAATTTTTTAAGGCCAGCCGTGGAAAACCATCCGCAAGTATGGTTCCAACAGGATGGAGCCACAGCGACCACTGCGAGGGACACAATGGCTCCTTTACGCGACATCTTTGGTGAACGAATTATTTCCCGTACAAGCGATTTTAATTGGCCTCCGCGTTCACCGGATTTAACGGCTTCAGACTGTTTCCTTTGGGATTATTTGAAAGGAAAAGTCTATATTAATAAGCCTCGAACCATACAGCAATTAAAAAATAATATACGCGACGAAATCAACAACATAACACCTGAAGTTTTGCGAAAGGTTATGGAAAATGTTTTGGAAAGAGCACGAATATGCGAAGCAGAAAATGGCCACCACTTGCGAGATATAATTTTTCATAATTAAATTAAAAATATTCTCCATTAATATACTGTATTTAAAATAAAAAAAATTTAATAATTATGTCTTAAATAAGAAGTTATAATGAACTCAAACCCCTTCGGTCATTTTGGGCCTCCCTGTATAACGTTCCTTCAAAAACTTTCCTCACTAGAGACGGCCATGCTTATTCAAAATTATACGTTTGTGACAGATTACGTGCACTATCACCAACCATTATCAAAAAGCAGAGCCGTCTCTAATGAAACTTAAACTCGCTACTTAAGTTATAATGGTTCGTTATACTCGTATGTTATAAGACTGTTGTGAATGACTGTTGTTGAGACTGGTGTTTCTTGTTGCTAATATAATACTCTGATTGAGACTCTTGTTATTAGTGTGTGATTCGGGTTGAGAATGTTCTTCTTGGTGTTAAAAATACTGCAAGTAGGTAAAATCAACTACTACTCCAACAAACTATTACATAATTAAATACGGACCATATTGATTGACGTCATAATTTAGGAGCATTTCCATGTGATCAATCCTTAGTAAATCGTACTACTGACGACAATACCAGGGTTTACAATAGGTTTTGACGATCTAATATTAAAATATTATTACTAATTAAGTATTAGTTGTAACTCTAATATTCTAATATTAAAATATTATTACTAATTAAGTATTGGTTGTAAATCTAAGTATGTATACAGTTCCGAATAAATTTCGTTGTTTAGGAATGGAATTTATCGATACATATTTAGGAAACGTGAGCTTAAGAATAAAAAATACTTATCATATCTCGTTTCTCTTCGTTAGTGTATGACATTTTTGTATTATTAATGAACAATAAATGAAATGTTTGACAGATTGAAATTCCATGGCTTCCTTATTCAATCTTATAAATTATTCTTTCAAATAAAACCTAATGTCAAAAACTTTAGTCAGCATGTGGTACATGGTTGAAATCAGAAAAAAAAATCTCTTTCTGAAGATGTATAAATCCAATATGGCGCCTATAAGAAATTAGATAGTTAATGATGGCCAGAAAGAAACGAAACGTCGTATAAAAATTTAGAGTACACCACTGGATAGAGGTTTAGAAATGGCCACAAGGATGCGTTTTTATTTTTTCTTTACAAGGCCAAATGTCGGTGCTACAGGTAAAAGAAGAAAATGGGGGCTTCGCGTTTTTTCTTTAAATAACGAACGTCATTTGTCATAGGTCTATTTTCTTTACGGATTTATAACAAACACAAAATTTAACAACTTTTCCAAATTTAAACCTATACTCTATCTCCAATAATAAGCGAGATCCCCATGGTGAGGGCCGAAAATGAATCAGCCTGTATAGTCATTTAGTATAGCATATAGCATATCAGTATACAGTAATAAGAAGCAAAATAAAAGAAATTAACTATTGTTTTTCGGCTTTTCAAGTGATGGACCATTTAAGTCTGCAGAGCTAGTCTGTATCCGAAAGAGATTAAAGTTTTTATTTCAACAAACTAGACTGAGGGCAACGGGGAATACACATAAATTAGTAAGGGAACAATTTGCCTGTCAATTCAGCGTAAATAATCCTTGCAACGGTGCTTCATTTTCACACATACGAACGTACAACACCTAAATTAAATCCTTTCGTCGCCAAATTGAATAGCACGAACTTGCACCCAATTTTATTTTAAGCCACACCGACAGAGGAGGTGTGCGGGCTTCTGTTTGGCGGCGAAAACAACACAGCTGACAGGATCAAAGTGGGCGTGAGACGTGTGTACGTCAGCAGCGGTGCGACCCTTATACACTGTTTGTCCTGTCTGTGTTGATTCATTTCGACCCCGTTCGTGATTAACATAAAGCCACGTGGACGCCGTGACCCCCGACCTCCTCTCTTTATTCGTCTGACAAACGCAGAGGCATAAAAAAGACACAAGATCGCGTCTCGCGGCAATTTAGCAGTCACGCTCGTTATTTGAACTTATTTTCGGTGGCAGGTGAAGCACTTCGATCCAATCAGCAGATATTTTTTTGATGTTCTAATGATAAAGTGTGATTATGTATGCAAATTAGTGTTGATTTTTTTTTAGAAGTCACGCGATCAAGGTGTGTGTCAAGTTTTTGGTTATGCGCCAATAAAAACAGATGTTTTGTCCGGTTTAAAAGTGTGTGTTGTGTCTGTCTCCTTTGATACATTTGATTTGTCGTCAATAACAAAATTCAGATTATTTTTAGAAATGTTTCACTTATAGGTACTACGTATTGGGGTAAATATATATTGAATAAATTAGAGAAAATTGCTAATTATCGAATTTGGCGTATGCTTTAAATAATTAAATTTATTTTTAAAAATCTTAGTATTTTCATTGAAAAAAAATTTATCTTTGTGCTGGTCTTATTGGGCAATACTTTTCCTTAGTTTTGCGTCTATCCCGAAAGAGTTTCTGATAGCCACCACATAATAACAGAAAGGACAAATAACTTTTTTTGTTAATTAAGATTTTTGGGCGCCGAATCCAATCAGCTATTGTGAAACTATGTCAAACAATGTTTGGAATGTTATCCATTGCTTTATTTAAACGCTAAAGATTTTTAACAGAACTTTAACTTCTCAAAAGGGTAAAAGTGTTAAATTAAATATATTAAAACATTTATAAACACTGAAATAATAAAAAAATTTCTATAATCAAATGAGTTTTAATGCTTCTAGTTTCCCATTTTTATTCCAGGTTCGACAAGTATGTACAGTTAGATCTCGGTTAACGTGAAAATTCGTTTATGTGAATATCTCAGTACCGTGAACATAAAATATTTTCTATTGCATTCTCACCGAAAACGTGAATAATGAGTAGTTTTAATTTTTAAGTCATCGGGGGTTTCCCTGTCTGTATGATATGCTACAACATGTAAAAGCAGGCCACAGTGTTCAGTGAATGGCTCTTGTGCGGTACGTTAACTGTCGTAACATGACAAAAGTGAATGCAAAGTGTTTGTCTTTACATGAAAAAGGTAAACTAATAGAAGATTATAGTGTAACGGCCATTTCAAAAAAGTATGGCGTAGCAAAATCAACAGTTTGCTCAATTAAAAATAAAAAGAAAAAATCGTCGCTGTTTTGGCTAGTACGTCAACATCTAGCCAAAAATGTACATTAACAGAAGCGGAATATCCAAAAATGGAAAAAATTCTATACAGATGGTTTCTTAAACAGGGCCAGAGAAACATTCCGGTTACTACTGAAATAATTCGGCAAAGGGCTTTATTTTTTTATGATAAGGTGCATCAAAGTACACATAAATTTAATGCCAGTTATGGGTGGCTCCAACGTTTTAAAAAGCGCTTCGGAATTCGTCATTTGAAAATTACCGGAGAAAAATTATCATCTCAGCCACATCTAGTGGATCCTTTTAAACAACAATTGAGGCAAAAAATTGCGGAATTTGATTTAAATGAGCATCAACTCTATAATGCTGACGAGACTGGGTTATTTTGGAAACTGTTGCCTCATAGGACCTATGTTTCACTTGCTGAAAAAAAACGCTCCGGGAATGAAAATTGCGAAACAAAGAATTACATTCCTCGGTTGTACAAATGCAGCTGGGTCGCACAAATTAAAGCCGCTCATAATTGGAAAAGCAAATCGGCCTAGATGCTTTAAAAATTTCTGCAATCCAGTTGTCTAAAAGAACAACGCAAATGCATGGATGGCGAAAGATATTTTTACAGACTAGTATTTTCAGTATCAGTTCAAATAAAAAAAGATACCGTAGTTGATTTTCATAATTTTGGGTTAGAGCTTTTTTACACAGTAAAAACATCAGAGAATATGCCATCCTTCTTCTTGATAACGCTCCTTCTCATCCCTCGGAAGCAGAATTAAAAACAACTGATGGCAAAATATAAGCAATATTTATGCCCCCTAACACCATTGATTCAGCCGATGGACTACGATGGAATATGCAGATCCTAGAATTTTTTACAAATAAATAATACTTAGCTCAAATTTTGTTATTTCATGAATATGTAAATAAAAAAAAACATAATTCTATAAGGGAAATAATATTGGAAATGTTTTTTTCTTCTCATTAAAATACGAAGGCCACTTAAATTTGACCTGCATTTTATTTTTTTCTGGACATAATTGAATAAATACTGCAAAGTCGTTTTATATTCATAGCAGCATGTTTTAGCTAACACCATTAATAACTGCAACTTGATTGTGTCAATGTTGTACAATGTCTCAAATTCTTTTGCGCAACGTATATTTATTAAATTTCTTCTCAATTAAGGTGTAAAATCGTCTGATATTCATCAGAGACTTCACAAACAGTTTTGAGAAGAGTGTTTATCCTTTGAGTGGTGTAAATCGTTCCAGAATGGTCGCGAAACGTGTATCGGACTTGTTTAATTCTACCCATTCAACGTCTGCTGTGAACTGTAATATAAAATTCTAACCACTAGGATAGAGATATCCTCCCACATAAATTCCGAAAATCGCAATGAATGTTCCATAGGTGAAGGAATTCTTTTTAATTTCACATTAGTAACACGTAAAATCATACGAGAATTTTATTAATAAATAGAAAAAGTTTAACTTCGAACAAAATTAACGACCACGCTTAAATTTGGCAACACAATTTTTAAACATTGAAAACGAAGAAGTCGATTCTAATAGCGTTTATCCAGTTCTACTTTGATTTCGGTTGGTGTTAAGCTTTTCAAATGAAAGTACTTTATCACTGCTCAACTCAGTTTTTTCCATGATTACGAAATCACACGAGACGTTCATTTTGGCGTACTGACAGATCATTCTGTACTGTCATATTTAACCTACTTAAAGATGATTTTACAGAATAGTAAAGAAGAATCCTGCGAATTCGCGCCATCTCTGTGTTAGTCCACGTAGTTTCCGAACAATCATAGTATTTGACGCACAAATACAATGCGTCCATAAGGTATGGACACAAGCCCGTAGTAACGTTATTGTGCATTATTTGACAAAATGCAAAGATATGTCGATTAATGTTTCTATTAGCTATATTTAGATGCTACTATACTTTGTTTTTTCCGTCGACCTTGAATAAGTTATGACGTCATTTATATATTTTTTTAAATGTCAACCTCATTCTTTTTTTATGAATTTTGGAAGCTTTTACAATTCTTATTCGATGTTGTAAACATTTTGGTATGTTACATTAGAAAATTTTTGAGTATATTGTGTTATAATTCTAAGTTTTATTTTTGACATTTTCAGTATAAAATTTATAACAAATGCTCCTCAAAATGTTTTCCTTCATTTTGTTGACAAAATCCTAAACGATGATAAATTCCATTTCGCACATTCTGTAATATTTCGGGAGTGATTAGTCTGGTTTCGTATATGGTGCGTTGTCGTAAAACGTCCAAATTTTCCGGTCGCATAGACTTTTGATTTTAAGTAACCCCACAAGAAGAAGTCCAATGGGGTTAAATCTGGCGATCTAGCTGGCCATTCAATTGCCCCTCTTCTTCCAATCCACCTGTTAGGAAATGTATTATTGAGGTATTGCCTTACTGGTGGCGTATAGTGCGGAGAAGCACCATCCTGTTGATACCAAATTCTACGATCTGGAAAATGTGGATCCTCATTATTAGGAAAAAGAACCGCTAAAACGGGTATCAATTCATTCCTCAAAAAATTCAAGTATATTTACTCAGTCAAGTTTCCATCAAAGAAAAACGGTCCCACAATGCGATCGCCGATAATCCCTGCCCATACATATAGTTTTTGCGGGTATTGGGTATGTGTCTCTTGCATCCAATGAGGATTATCAGTCGACCAAAATCGGCAATTTTGTCTATTCACAGTGCCATTCAATGTGAAAGTAGCTTCATCAGAAAACAAAATGTTGAAGAGAAATAGAGGGGCATTATTACAAACTTGCATAAACCGTTCACAATATTCCAAACGCCGATCAAAATCATCCTCGGACAACTCCTGAACTAAATTCATTTTATAGGGATGATACTTTGATTTATGCAAAAGTTTCCCAACTCTAGCCCTTGCTAAATTCTCGACTAAGTTGCCGTGTGCTTGTGTGAGGACGTTCTTGAACTGTTAACAAAATGTCAACTTGAGTGTCTAGGGCCGTTGATGGACGTCCACTTTTTGGTTTATCTCGAACGAACCCTTCTTCCAAAAATTTTCTGTGGATTTTACTTACTGTTGAAAAACCAATAGGGTCCAGTTTAGGATGCGTTTCATTAAACAACTCCGATACTTCTCTAACATTTCGACGTCTATCTCCAAACCCAATCATCATGAGCAGCTCAATGCGTTCCCGTTCAGATAAATGCATCTCAGAGAATGAATAATTAAAACACTTTACACCAACAATTAGTATTAAATAAAAATGTTGTGATTCGGATTATTTACAATCTGTCAAAAAAATTACCTTGTCACTTTGGGAATGAAAGATGGAAAATGATTACTCAAAAATTTTCTAATGTAACATACCAAAATGTTTACATCATCGAATAAAGAATTGTAAAAGCTTTCAAAATCCACAAGCAAAAATGGGGTTAACATTTAAAAAAATTATCAATGACGTCATAACTTATTCAAGGTCGACGGAAAAAACAAAATAGTAGCATCTAAATATAGCTAATAAAAAACATTAATCGACATATCTTTACATTTTGTCAAATAATGCACAATAACGTTATTACGGGCTAGTGTCCATACTTTATGGACGCAAATGATTACTCAAAAATTTTCGAATGTAACATACCAAAATTTTTACATCATCGAATAAAGAATTGTAAAGCTTACTAAATCCACAAAAAAAATGGGGTTGACATTTAAAAAAATTATCAATGACGTCATAACCTATCCAAGGTCGACGGAAAAAAACAAAATGGTAGCATATAAATATAGCTAATAAAAAACATTAATCGACATATCTTTGCATTTTGCAATACGTTATTACGGGCTTGTGACCATACTTTATGGACGCACTGTAGATATTATAGCTAAAAAAGTTTTAGAGCGTTGAGTTTTCTATAAAAGTTTAGAGAATTTAACGGAAATTTGCAAAATATCTAAATGTTAAATTTCATACTGAGAAATTTTCCAGATTATTCTACTTGCTTGAGTTTATATGGATTGCATTCTCTTAAAGATAGAAAATTAACATTAGATTCCGGGTTTCTGTACAAGATCTTTAATTGGATACTCCAGCTGGTGTTGGTAATTTAAATTTTCATTCTGGTGGATACGTTTGGGTTCTATTAATTATTTGTCGATTTTTAATTCCTACGCCAGTATGAACTCGCTTTTGTATAGAATTTGTACAGATTATGTTAATTATTTTAATACTATAGATGTGTTTTATTTAGGCCACAGAACTGCTTTATTATCGACTAAGCAGTTCCATGATTGATTTTTCTAGAGGTTATTTGAGAAATTCCTTTTCTTCCTATTTTCTTTGTGTACTATTTCTTTATTATTTCCTTTATGGGACTATAGTCTTGTTGTGTACCCTCTTTGTAACAACAAATAAATAAATTATACACACTAAACAGAACAAAAGAATTAATAAAACCGAACAAATCAAATAGACATTCGAAACACTCTCTCGAGCCAGCTATTCCATTATTGAAACTCATCAACTTAAGCGTTACTATAGAACAAGAAAAGAAAACTCTTCCAGCAGTCGGCCGATCAATCAGAAAAAGTTCCGTAATTAATTCGAACACGCTTTTACGAGCAAGGGCGACGATAAAAACCTCGCGTAATGCCAATAAATCCGTCAAGATGTTTTCAGCTGATTCCTCTACGTTCGTGCAATCGATTAGGGTTCTGACACGCGAGAACCATTCTTTCTTACGTTAGCGCCGTCTTATTTGATACTTTCGAACGCATGTGTCCTGTCGTCTGAACATGATGGATCGCCGAAAATTACCTTACACTGTCCCCGCTTGCAACGGTCTTAAAGTTAGTGCATCTGTCATCTAGATGGAAAGGTTGCAGACTCAATGATGTAATGTAGTTTTTTTTAATTTTAGATTTACTTACTGATTATTCATAGTACACAATCCAATGTATGATTAGAGGGTCTCTTCATGACATTTTATTGTGTTTACTGTGATGAATTATAATAGAGAATTTATTAAGTTGTTTTTATAATACAACGAGGGGGATGATTTTACAAGAGTAACTTATATCGCCGGAGTGACACCAAATATTAATTCAACGAGTCCGTAGGACGAGTGGAATTATTTGGCAACATGTCGAGTGTCAATCCAGTGATTGTAGATAATTACTCGACATTTTACCAAACAATTCTACTCGTCCTACGGACTCGTGGAATTAATATTTGGCAACAGATCTCGTGTCACTCCAGCGATTGTAGATAATTACAATACCAAGAGTTGTATACTTTAGATTATACAACGAATAAAGCAAAATTTCGTCAAATTACATTTTAACTCAATTTCTGACGGGTACTAATATAAGAAATGTCACCACTGACAAGCATTATGAGTTGTCTAATCATAAATACATTATCACTTGGCTTCAAAAACTTTCCTCATTAGAGACTGACATATACTGTCATATATATTTTTAATTTCTTTGAAAAAGACACTATGTGTCGAAACATGTAAGATTGCTGTAAATATATACATATCAAAGTAAACCAGACCTTAAATCGCCGACTAATTTAATCTACTATTACATACAAAGGTCAAGAAATAATTATCTATATATATATATATATATATATATATATATATATATATATATATTTAGTGTTTATAAGAAATTAAAATTTATTTCTTATTTATTTTATTGGCCGTGTGCATAATATTAAAATAATAAGCTTTTTTTGGTTTAGCGACCTTTATTGAAATTCAATTAATTAAATAACGACGTTTCGTACTTTTTTGTATATAATTAAGTCTTTTTCAAGTGATTTAGAACTAAAAAATTACAAAACGAAAGGTAAGAATTATATTTACAATATATGAAAGAGTTAAAATTAAAATAATGATTAGCGTAAAGAAAAATAAAATTTAAAAGATACAAAAAACTCACCATATTTATTTCTATGTTAAAACACATGCCACAGTGCAATATGCGTGGTCGGAAACAATGTCAACCCATCACTACAGGGTCCGACCGTGTAGTATATATATATATATATATATATATATATATATATATAAATTGTAGCAAGACTGTCGGCTGGTAAAAATAGAATGTAAAGAATGCTAATATAGTTGAATTGTAAGCAGTATCCACAATTAATAATACATGTCGTTTTTGAGCATTAATTGGATACAGAATCTTCTTATCTCTTATCTCAGGATCGCCATGGATAGAAAAACACTCTTTGAAGCTATGTAAAACTCCATTAACAATATAAATAAATTAGATTTCGCTACGCATGAATACTTAAAAACACCACTTTATTAATTCACGTATAAAATATTTATTTGAAACAAGAAAACTATACAAGAATGATGTGAAACTCGGCTCAACGGTGAAATCGTATATTATGATATTTATGATAGTAAAAGTGTATGAGTTATGTTAAACCAGTTGAAAATACAAAAGGGATTATTATTATATAAAATAAGTTATAGTAATAGGTAAATACTATACGTGTAATTAACTAACAAAGATTCATTATTTTGAGGTATCTAAATGATTATTTTTACTAAGTTAAATCAAGATATTGTTTTGTAAATTTTGAAATTAATAATATAAAAAGAATTTGATTTACTTTAAAAGGTAATAAAGGACCTGTATTTCGTAGGAAGGGCAGCAAACTGGAAAATGGGGTTCTACGACTCAAATCTTGGTGTGCATCTAGGTATGATAAAGGATATATTCGGATGGGTCGGGGGAATTTTTGTATATCGGATCCGGTGTTGGTTATTAGGAACTTCGGACAGGTTTTCAGATAAGTTAAATCTTTATTACTTTTAATAGCTTGGGCACTCGGTGTGACCTTCGAAGAAAACTGATTTTACTTAGGTGAAATTATGTTTAAACGTTGCTTTTACTATATATGCACCTTCTGAATATGTTTATGACTTCAAATCACTGTTTTTTCTGTATTTAAACGAATTTTAAAGCGGACGAATATGTTTTATGTGCAACACTATAAAAATCTATGAACCTACGCCACGCTATTGGTCATTCATTTTTATCAAAGCCCTTTTAAATGCAAAAATTATCTTGACTTTCACTTTACAGAAATTATTATTATAATTGATTTTTAAATATGACAATGATTTGAATGGAGTTATTAAATTAATATAAGAATTTACATATATGTGAGAATGTGTTTTAAATGATAGTTCAGGTTTTAAAATTGAATATAAATTGAATCTGTTCGCGGTTTTTCCATTTTTAAAAAGTGGGCGTGTCCAACTAATGTCGATGTAAAATTCAAATGTAAATGAATTAAATATCTTTTTTAATTTTTAAATGACCAAGATGAAAACTTCAAAATATGAAAAGTAAATTTTTAAATAAATATAATTATGTCTAAAATATCAAAAGTTGTCGGGATATAAATTTATTAACACTTCGACATTAATTTCTACAAGTTATGTCCACATACCGCAGCAATTTAATATGTTATTTTCTTATACTAATTGGTACCTTGTCATTTTTAGCTCACTGGAATATCCACTTATATATAAGTACTTGTGATACAGTTTATTAATATTGTACAATAACAACATATTGGCAAGTTTGTTACATTCCTTTTTTTTCTTCTTAATAAATAAAAACAGGTCTGAGGAAGGTCTAAATACAAGACCGAAACGTCACGAAACCAAAATAGTGTTTCTCTACAAAACGACACCCTATTTCTACACAAGTGTAGTAAGAAATTAGTATATATTGCTATTCACCATCAACATACACGTTGAATTCCACCATACATATATATATATATATATATATATATATATATATATATATATATATATAGTAAACTTAATAAGTCGGCGATTAAAGGTCTGGTTTATTACTTCAAAGTATATATATTTAAAACAACCCTACATGTTTCGGCAATGATGCCTTATTAAGTTTACCATATCATACCAAGGTCACGAAAATATTATATTTTTTTATTGGTTTAGCGACCTTTAATGACTTTTAATGTTTTCTTCTACGACGTTTCGACTTTTATTATTATTAAGTCTTTTTCAAGTAACTAGGAACAAAAATTAATACAATGAAAAGTAAGAAAATATGTTTGCATTTGTGTGAATGAATTAACAATTAAAATTAAAATTAAATTAATAATAAAGTAAGGAAAAGTTAAAGTGATTACATTTGTATGAATGAATTAAAAAAAAATACATTAAAATTATTATATTATATTATTAATATATATTATATTATATTTAATTCATTCATATAAATGTAATCACTTTAACTTTTCCTTACTTTATTATTAATTTAATTTTAATTTTAATTGTTAATTCATTCACACAAATGCAAACATATTTTCTTACTTTTCATTGTATTAATTTTTGTTTCTAGTTACTTGAAAAAGACTTAATAATAATAAAAGTCGAAACGTCGTAGAAGAAAACATTAAAAGTCATTAAAGGTCGCACTTTAAACACTAAGTTTTCATTTTAAATCCTTAACAAAATTTTCGCAATAATTATTTTACACCCTCCAGTAATTAGCATATCCACTAATCAATGATAAATTTTAAATAATGCTATTCACTTATTTAGGTCGCAACGTTAGTCACTATAGTTTGTTGATATTTTAGTGATGTTTAAAAGTGTTATTTTATGATTCCACTACCAGTAAATCCAATAGAAAATAAAATAATAGAATTGTACAAGTACAAGTCAGGAAGCTAGAGCTTCAAGAACATTATTAAATTTGCAATAAAAAATAAAAATATCATAATTATCGACAACTTGACATTGATTTTCAATATTTAAGCTTTTTTTATGTAAATCATTTCTACAATAATAAGGAACACATTTCTATTTTATACGAATATTTGTTATTACTGTTATTGGAATGATCAGGTATTCAATTTTAACCTACAGTTTTGTATAAATTTTTTTAAAAGAAATGAACATTTATACACTTTTCAAAGAGTTTAGGTAGCAATATACAACAGAAAACTCTCTCAGATTCGTGTATGTCACATTACAATATAATATGCTGTTAACACTGAGTAAATCCGCTTAAAATTTTTACCTGAGTAGAATTTTGTATCTTTCTCTAGACTGCCTAAATTTACATACTACTTTCTGTTTGGACCGAACCTAATTATAATAATAATTATTCGATTTGTACTACCATATGCTATAAGTACGTTTTAAGCACACACACACATATACAAACACACTAATACACATCCGTTTTTATAGTCTTTTTATTGCGTATTGTGCGTAATTACAATAGATGTGAATTGTGTCGCACAACGCTACCCTTACATTACCTTATGCGTGGCTGCATTGACGCATGCGATTCGATACAATGTAGGAGCGTTTCTGACAAATTGGGCGAGACTCCTGAACGATGTAATAACAGCAATAATTTGCATGCAATACCATTACATTGTCCGCGTACAATGGTAATGACATCCAAAATGAGTACTTAATTAGACCGCGATGGGGGGTACGATGTGAAATTAGATGAAAAATGGGGCGTTCTGTGCCATTTGTCATGTGTGTCGACGATTAGTGGCTTTTATTTGTAATTAGTTGGGCCGGTAGGCGATCCTTTTTTGATGTTAAATATATATTTTGAGCTATTAATTGGAAAAGTCTACGCTTAAACTTATACAGGGTCTTATAAATATTTATTAATATTTAAATAATCGAGAGATAATAAATGCTTTATTGGATTATTCCTTGCAATGATAGATAAGCGTTATTCAAATAGAAGGCAGAAACTTTTTGTATAATGTTTTAGATAGACATCGCAATGAAGAGTTTAATACAAACTGATTTTGTTTTAGTTTTATTTCCTGCAGAGCTAATAGCAGCGATTCACAATAATTTTCTATTATCATAAGCTAATATCCAGGAAGCTTTGGGTTTTCAAATATTTTAGACCTTTTTACTTTTATTTACTATTCTGCATTTTGCATACCTGTTTATACAGTCTGGAAACGTGGTAAGTTAACGACACTGCTGTGCAAGACGCGCCCCCACCAACTTTACCTCCCCGATTTTTTTATTCAATGTATAGTGTAGCATTTGATTGAATAAGCAATAGGGATAGGTTAGAAGTAGGTGTGGTATACACATACCTATTGCGTATGTACTCGTATTTCTATCGTGTTCATCGTCGACGTATCTGATCAGTAGAGAACGGATGCAATTTCCATAAAACGCAATCGGCAATTGGAATTGTGTATAACGTCGCTCAGTACATCCCGGCGTAATTCAATGAAGTATTTGTTTGACTTACTCGGCCACCTGGTCTCGCAGCGACAACAATGGACAACCCAGCTATTGTATTCGGAGAATATAGTGTTTTCACTGGTGTCGCGTACGTAGATAAAATAAATAAGTTTATCGTATTTCGCAAGAGAAATAGCACGTACATTCCTTTTCTTTTCATTTAAGCAACATCTTCCAATTATTTTCACGTAAGTGTGCATAAAATTGCGTTATTTAATTTCGTTTATTTGGATCTAGAATATTCTTACTTTTTCAGACAATGGAAGAGCGTCGAGAATGGCATCGTGAAACAATGGCGAGTTGGATTGAGGGCCATACTGATTGTATGTACATTGCCAGTGATTCCGAAATTTATTGTGAAGTGTGTGAAACGTTATTGAAAAATTGCAATAAATCAACCGTAAAACGTCACGTAGGATCGTTAAAGCACGAAAAAAAATTGAACCCGTTGGTATCTGACAATTTTAACGAAGAACTCTGTGAAACTTTTATGGCAGCTAATATTCCATTATTTAAATTGAACAATCCAATTTTGAAGACATTTCTGAAAAAATATACTGGCCGAAATGTTCCTGATGAATCAACTTTACGCAAATATTATGTTTCTAGGTGCTATACGAGAACAGTAGAACGCATTAGAAGCCATCCTTTAAATCAATACATATGGATAAGCGCCGACGAAACGGTGGATATGTTAGGACGCTGTGTGGTAAATGTTGTAGCTGGTGTACTACATCCAACTATTCCCTATAACTCATATGTAATAGCAACAAGTGTTATAAATAGAGTTGATGCGGAAACAGTTACTGATACCATTAAGAAGAATATGCAAAAAATGCTTCATTCGGACGCCACGTACAAAGAAAAAATACTTTTATTTGTCAGTGATAGTGCTGCGTATATGTTAACAACAGGCAGATTATTGAAGAAAACATATCCTAATATGCTGCATATTACTTGTGTAGCACATGCTCTCCACGGAATCTGTTAATATATCAGAGACACTTTTCCGGAAGTTGATAGACTTGTATCAGCTTTTAAGAAAGTTTTCAGAAAAGCACCATTGAGAGTAGCTCTTTTCACGGAAAAATTTCCATCTCTGTCACTGCCTCCCACTCCAGTAATAACTAGATGGGGAACATGGCTGGAAGCTACTAGTTATTATGCTGAGAATTTCGATAGTCTAAAACATTTCGTAACACTGCTAAAGGAGGATGCTAGAAGTATTGGTGACTACAAGGAGCTCACACAAATCCCAAATTTAAAAAATCAGTTGTACTTTCTTCACGAACACTTTGGAAAATTGCCAAAACTAATCACTTATTTTGAAAATCGAAATCTCAAATTAAATGACGGATTAACCACATTAATTGTGTCTGTTAATAATTTGAAAAGTATTCCAAGTGACTTCGGATGTGGCCTTCGGCAAAAGTTTGAAGCAATTCTTAATAGAAATCCAGATTTAATTACATTGCAGCAATTATGTATGGAGACAACTCCACAAAATCTAATGGTTAAATATGAAGAAATAAAAGAATATTTCCAGTATGCACCTATAACCAGTTGCGATGTAGAAAGGACGTTTTCTATTTATAAGGATGTACTTAATTCAAAGAGAACAAAATTGACAGAAGAAAACCCTGAGAAACTATTGCTAGTCAATATTAATACTCCTTTACTCAACTTGAACGACAAAATAAACAAATAAAAATGTTGCAATTATAGAAATAAAATTAAAAACTTTAAAAATACAACTTTTCAACAAATACATATGTATTTCGTAATTTTATAGATCACCACCCGTTCGTTTTCCAATTATATAAATAATATAAATAAAATTAAATATTTCAGAAATACAGCCTTTCGCCAGTACTGCATTGGGCTTTGCGTCATGTTGTAAGCGTGTCCGTTCTCTACTGATCAGACTGGGCATAGACACGCCTGGCGTTTGGTATGGTATCTCCCTTCTCTCTTATCTAGTGTATTGGTGAGGTATCGTTCACGTCTCTACCGTTAACTTACCACGTTTCCAAACGGTACCTATGTACTGTAATATTGAATTAGAAGAAAAAACGATTTTTTTTCCCGAATCTTTTGAAGAGTTTCTTCTCCTGAAGTTTCCTTCCGGAATTTATTTTGTTTAAAAGGCGAGTAACTTCAATATGATTTCGTTTTTTACAAATTCAACTTTAAATTTCAATCGAACGTCATTATCTTTAACCCTTAGATGACACTTGGCGCCCAGTGGACTCCAAGGCCTTTTCAATAGTAAATATTTCCATAATGCCTATTCAAAATCGACATGCTGTAGGCCGATGTGTGAAACTTGTATCCTTCCCTACATTCTGGGTTATTATTATAGTTTTGTAATAATGTATAACTTGGAACAATTTTTCTATGATTTTTGTACCAAATAAATAAGTATTAATGAACTAGTATTTGTGACTTTACTTGCCACTAAATTCCCCAATATATTCTGCAAAATAATAAACTTTTTCTGAGGTCAGCTTTTTAAACTAATTTCATATGGAAGAATACTATGTCATGAGTACTCCCTGTAAATTTTATGAAAAAAAATCTAAAAACGTAAAGGGGACCTTATATGGTCATTTAAAATATTTTTTCAATATACATATTAATACGAAAATTTAATTGTAACAAAAACTACATATTATTCCTAAGTTATTTGCAGTTTTTACCCTGTGGAATGGACTCCATGTGGCATCAATGATGTTATATTGACGTGTGTCCTATACCAAAGTGCATTTACAATTAAGGAAAATAAACAATTGGTATTATTTCACAATTATTACCAATGTTATTTATTTCCCTTAATTTTTACCATGTTTCACCAAGAGATTTCCATCACTTTAGTTAATTTGTTGCATTTACAATGTTTCTAAATACCTTGTTCTGAAAAATATTTGTATTTTCTTTTTTTTTGTATAACATCAGAGCTATATCCCATATCTCCAAACATTATTGGTTGCTTCTGTAAAAGAACTTTACTGAAAATTTCTTATGGTTGTTTCACCACTTGTGCACGGGCGTAAGACCTTATATGGTGCACTGCTATTTTAATCTTACTGTTAATGCTTAAATAAAAAGTTGATACGGTCAAGAAGTATTTTATCACTGAACTTAAACAATATTGGTATAACGCTAAGAGATTTTAATTCAAAATGAATAATTTAATCTGGCGTGTAGAATTCCGCGGTTGTTCTCCATGATTGCTTCTGGGATTACGGGCTGGGACTGCGTCCTTGACCCGGCTTCTTTCTTGGGCGATGTTTCGACCACTGTTACAAGGGACATCCTACAATCATAAATAATTTAAAATGATGAAGAACTAAAACCATATTCCACCTCGTCGACGAAATTTTTCAACACCCCGAGACATAAAGAGCTTGAAAGAGGACGAAGGCGATCAAGCACTGACGTTCAGCCTTAGGAAAGCCAAGAGAAATATATTTAGTAATAATAGAAAGGCGCTATTCATATAGAAGATAGTACCTTTTCGTATGATGTTTTAGATAGAACTTGTATTTTACTTACATTTCCTTCAGAATCAATACCAGCGATCAATAATAACTTTCTACATTTCAATACTTCAGAATATTCGTTACCAACTAACATTACCCTCTTTTAAAAGCAGTTAGTCCACAAAAAACGCTTAACTTTGACGCATAACACTATGATCAAAGGTTTTCTTAACCACAAAAGAGGCTTTCATTACAGCTTTTTTATGCTGAAGCAATACTTTACATAATTTTTTTTATAATTTGCAGTTTCAGCTAGAGAATAAATTACCAAACAATCAAACATTAATTACATCGAAAAAATAGGTCAACAAAAAATACGAATTGTGAGTTTAATAGGTTTCAGCGTACTAATTCACAAAGTATATTTAAAACTCGTTTAATATAGCGACACAAGACACTCTAAACAGCTCATTCTGCCAATACGCTATTATTAAACTTTACCGAAGTTTTGGATAGTACCTCGTATACCTACTACTAGTATTTACATCCAATATTCTTTACAAACAGAATTCAAATATCTAATAAATGTAAAAATGTCTAAAACTATGGAGATTCTTAAAATAAAACAAAAATATTAAATATGTGTTTCGGCAAATAAGTTGTCATCTTCAGTAGGAATAAATAACTGTCTTGAACACATTATACACAGACAGTGTATGTGTAGACGACTAGTCAACTGTTTCGCAATCTATATGTTGGCTTTACTATGCTCCATGTTCAACACTGATATTTCTTCCTACTACTGAAGATGATGAACAACTTAGTTGTCGAAATACGTATTTTGGACGTGAATTTTAATGCAGTAAGGATTTTTTTTAGTTTTTACTTAGCCATAGTTCCAGTGAAAGACTAACGAATAATGTATCGCTCTACCATAATTTATTCCTTTTAAAATAAGGTAATTGACAAACCTATTTTGCATATGCACCTCGTTAAAATAGTAGATGCACGTGCCTACTCGTAAAGAATTGAAATTTTATTTTTTAGAGAATAATTACTGCTAAGTTCTTGTTACTCTAATTACTAACCGTTTGCCACGGTGATGGATAAGTTAATTGTAAGGTAGGAAAAGGGTAAGTATTAATTATCATAGATAGGAGATCTTACAAGATAAAAATTAGGCGTTCTGTCACTTAGAAACTTAAGTGATCATTCTCTGTATTCAGAACGCGCGTGTAATTACACCTTAACTGAAAAAACTATAATTACAGAGTAACAGTAACGCATCTATTATAGCTTGTACGTTTAAACACAAATGCAATGTCAGTAATAAATACGCAAATAAATAATAAATAATTGCTCTATACATTTAAAAGTATGGCCACAATATACTTAAATGTTCTTTGATGTAAATAGTATCGATATTCTTTTAATTAATCAAAACGGATACTTATTTTGATACACATTAAAAACACATGGATTTTATGTGTTTTTAAAGTATGTGTATGTGTAACCAAACCAGAATATTCTTATTAATTATATAAAATAATTGTATAAACATTAAGTAATCAAATACAAATTTAAAAAAGGTATATAACCCCTTACCACAATTATTAGTCGTATCCTAAATACGTATTTCGACAACTAAGTTGTCATCATCAGTAGGTAAAAACTACTAATTAAAGTCACACGGGGCACAATAAAGTAAGATAAACGCAACTTAGTTGTCGAAATACGTGTTTAGGATACGACTAATAATTGTGGTAAGGGGTTATATACCTTTTTTAAATTATTATTTAACCACAGTCTCCATTGAAAGAATTTTAATCAAATACAGTCAGTACCCTTACTTTGTATAAAATACGATAGATCTCAAATGAATATGTTGTACTTTACTGCATAGTAATAAAATGCAACTAAATAATTTTTACTTTATTTTATTTTCTTCTGTTTATACATAGCGATTAGGAATCAGACGGCCTGTCGTGTATTAAATAAATGGACCGTGAGAGACAATATTAGGGGCTATTACTAGGTACAAATACTTATATATAAAGAAATGTAGTTTGTTTTTGCGAAAATTCAGAAATATACTGATGTTAATAATATTAATACTGTTACGCTTCGCATATAAGAATATTTTAATTTATTTTTAAATCATATTTCTTCTTTAAATATCTCGATTTAAAATAATATTCACTTAAGACATTTTTTCTGAAAAGAGAAAGCATTTCTTTTGTTATATCCCTAACCGAGAGACCCTTGGTCTTCTACCTGACCCGTCAACAACCTAACGTTCACGGTAGAATTTCTATATACATTTCATTAAATTGTTTTAATTTAATTACGAACGTCTCCTATGGGGTTTCATATCATTAGGAAGCTTATTTCACAAGGGATATTTTAATAATATTTATGCCATCGATAGAACACCTCTTCGGGTCGCGCTTCTTATTAATTACACAGGCCTGCATTTTTCAAATCTGATTTTATTTTTTTTGTATCACGTAAGGTTATTTTTCAAACCAGTAAAATCAAAAAATATAGATAAAACACGATTTATTTCATTTATAAGCTAGTTTTATATTATATTAAAAAAAATTAAGAAATATACACATAGAACCTATTAGAAATAGTTATTTATTCTTTTTGCTTCTTAAAAAAACGTTTTCGTTTTTCATAAAAGCTTCGTTTGGTTGTTTTTCTGTCATATTCAGCTAAAGGAAGATCTGAAGGTAGTTTCTGGTGCAAGCAAATTTTTTTGTTTCAACCTAGATCCCAGTACTTCAGAAAGATCTTTTGAAAGTCCCAAATCTCTTACTAAATCATTCAGTTCGGCTTGTGAAAATAGCTGAGGTTGGTTTTGACATGAGGTTGATGGTTCAAAATCACAATCCATCTGTACGGAGCCGGAAGTTGAAGAGATTTCAATATCTTCTTGTAGTACTTTGGGGGGTATAGGTACATGACCACTGTGAGGAACTGGTCTGATAGCTGATTTAATATTGTTTGGGTACAAAATATGTTTCAAAGTTTTTCTATTATGCCCCTTAATATCACAAAGACAAAAGTAGCAATCTTCATGATGATTTTGCGGTTCTCTCCAAACCATCGGTATTCCAAAAGGAAGGCTTTTTTCTATTCCCTTTGGTCCAATGTCTTAAACCTTCTTCACATACCTTACAAACAACGTGCGGTGCCCAATCTTTATCTTGATCTCCTAATTTGATTTTGAAATAAGCATAATATGTATTTTTCACAAATTCACCAATTGGTCTCTTAAACTTTTTCAATACGAAATATCCACAAATATAACAGAAATCATCTGGTTTGTTTTTGCAACACCGGCTAGACATATTTTTAAGGAATGTTTATTTATCAAATACCACGCACAACACTAAAGACAAATTAATTTTACTTGTTTACTGATCGACACTCAGAGCTATAATGAAGTAAATGACATTAAAATATACATTTTGTTTGGAGTGATAAACTTGAAATCCTTCTTCGCAGTACTAATAAAGTGAAAGCATAATAAATAGGATTTAGCAGGTAAAAATTCCCGGAAATCTTGTCCAAAATTAATACATGTAATAAAAGATTTACATCAGGTAATGAGAGCCTATTTAACAAATTTCTTTAAAACCACAACAGAAAATCATTTTTGGGTTAATACCTAGAATTTGAAGTAGTACATTCATTTTAAAATGTATTAAAACGCCTACTATAAGATTTTTTTATATTTTTTTCTTTTTCTTTTGTGCAAAAAAAAATCTGTGGGTGGTAGAGACCAACTGTATTTTAATTAGTTATTGCTATATAAAAACTGAGCTTAACAAACAAAAATCACGTCATCACAAATTTTATGCAGGCCTGTGTTATTATTCAAGATATCGACCCTCTCTTCGACTTAGGTCATAAAACAGACCTTTTGCTATACCAGTGTTCTATCGACACAAACTATCAGACTTCTTCTCGTTAGAATCTTCGTAAGTAAAGCATCTTACCCGCCGTACTGGTCAAGTACTGGCATCATGCACGTGCCCTTACATCTCTGCAATTAGAAGGTAATCTTGTATTGTTCAATATATATTATTCTTTTAAGCGAATCCATATTAATTCACATTGATTTAATTTATGTCTTGTTCCTCTGGCCAAACATCGCTCTACATATACTTGTATATCTTATACAAGTATATCTTCGCAGACCACGTGGCAGACCACCTTCGCAACTCAAAGGTAACTCTGTATTGTTCTATACAGAGGTTATTTTATATATATTAATTAACATTTAATTTACTGCTCAATTTAACGTTCGTTTCAGTGTATTTTGTGTTAATTTTTAATTACGTATTTACCGCTCCTCGTTTATATATTACTTTTGTTTAATTACTTTTAAATATACCAAGTTCAAGTTCTTTCTTATGTACAAATAAATACAGACTTTAAGGACAACGCTCCTGTGTTTTATTTAGTAAGTAAGATGTAATCTGTTTATTTAATTAACTATTATCACACACGTCCTGGACCATTGATGAAACTTGTCCAGCACCACAATTATTTTATTTTAGAATAATTTCATTATTATTAGCACACGGCAACCTACACCCAATAACCTGCAAAGCCGCGTTTGGTAATAGCACCTGTTCAATTACTCTATTTTGATATCTTCAATATATCGAAATTAATAAAGTAGAGTCGCCCAATGTGATATAGGTTCCTAATGTGAAATAGGCTGTTATACGACGAAATATAAGTGCAATCTACTTACAAGCCAGCCTATCAAAGGCTCCTCCTAAAACGTTTTTGTACGTAGAACGCCTTAAAACGGTTAGCGTCAGTTGTTTGATGACAGTAAAGCAGGGACTGAAACCATGAAAAAAATGGGTTCAGGTTTGGGTTCGGGTTAATCAAAATAAAAAGTTCAAGTTCGGGTTCAAAGTTTAAAAAAACTACATGTGTTTAATTAGTAGAAAATTTATTTTTCAAAGAAATTTTGGTTTAATTTTATAATTAATATATTTTTCAAGTTTTCTTCTTTTAAATTTGTTCTTTGTGGGGATAAAATGAATTTCAAGGCTGAAAAGGACCTCTCGACGCTTACTTGCGTAGCAGGTACTGCGAATATAATCTGAGCCGCTTGATACAATAATGGCGTTTCCGTTTTATGTTGCTCCCAAAATAGTAAAATGTTTTTTTCTTTTCCCAGTCTTGGATATTTTTCATATATATCAAATTCATTTTTAACTAAATTATCAATCGAAGCGGTGACATTTACATTTGAAGAATTTGATTTATAAAACCTTTCCTTCTTTTTTAGAACTTGTTCGAGCATATCTTTATCATCTTCTGAAGAAAAAGATATTGATTCTCTCACAAAATTCTCTTTTTCTCTTTCCATTGGTAAATTTTTCAAAATTTTTATTGTTTTCAAAATATGTTTTTTAGCATTTTCAACATCTTCGGGACTTAGAATGACCTTAAATCTGCTATCTAGATATACTGCTGCAATCAAAAGTGGATTGTTAATAAAGTTGTTTTCTCTTTTTATAATATTTAAATATAATTCTTTTGACAATGATTTTGTTTTGTCATCTTTTGTTAGCTCCAATTTAAAAGTAAGCCAGATTCTATAAAAATCGCCTAAATTCATCGGTTCTTCTTGTAGTTTCAGCGTTATCTTTTTAACAGGTGCAAAAGCTTCTACGAATTCTTCACAAATATTCCAAGTACTATCAGTCATAGTTAATTCAGCATCCAGCAATTCCGAACAAAAACTTCTGTATTCCAATAAGGCTTGAACCATGTCATAACTGGAATTCCATCTAGTTTGACAGTCTAGTATGACTTTTTTCAAGTTTAGCTTCTTAGCTAAAGAAGAAATATTTGGTGTTCGCAATTTTTTGCAAATGGCTCTGCATTGATCAAGAATTTTCTTAAAAGGAGGACTAGATATTGTGTCGAGCACTGCCAACTGTAAACTATGAGCAACACATCTGAAATGAATAATATTTGGGTGTGAATGTGCTAATGTTTCTGCTCCTTCCAGTTCAATATAAGAAAGCGCATTTGCTTCAGCTGCATCAAATTCATCTTCCATGTCAAAGTTTTCATACTCGTCTTTTAATAATTCAGCAGCTTTGATCATATTCTTTCCGTTATCTGATGTAATTGAATATACTTGCTGCAGTTTTATGTCGTAACAATCAAGAACGCTGATGATAAGACTTTTTATGTAGGCTCCTGTCTGACGATTTTGAGCCTCATGCATGTCCAAAGTTCGTAGTTTTATTTTTTCGTCAAAAATATATTGAATATTTATCCCTACAATACATCTACCAAGACGAGAAGCAGAATCAATTTTAATTGAAATAATTTTGTTTGATATTTCCATTTTAATTTTGTTTTTTATTTTGTTGCTTTGTTGTTAACAAGATCACTTATATTATGACTATTTACTGATACTTTTAGTGCATTCATAATCGGATCGATTATTTATTTCATGCCAGAATCTTCGAAGATTGTGAAAGGACGGCCATTAACGGTTACTAATTTTACGCATGAATCAATGAAACTTTGTTTGCAGGTTTTCATCTTGATAATATTTAAATACTGTTCAAGGGTATTTTCCTCCGCTCTTGCTCTTTTATTGGTGATCTGACTCAATTTAGATGTTGACGATTAATTTTGAGTTTTCTTGAATAGTTCAGGATGCTTCCGTTGTATATGCCGCCCAAGATTTGCCGTATGTTTACCTTTCATTTCAAATTTGCATTCTGAGCATATAGATACATCTTTTCCTGCATCATAAACAAATAAATTTTTCATAAATTTCGTATAGACATCTCTGGGTTAGAAAAATCAAAATTTATATAATTTTTTAAATTTGAATGTGAGCACTCACTTTACTAAAAACAATTTAAGAGTTGATTTTAACAACCCACGTTTACTTTAAGAATGCTAAAATATACTAATACACGGTTTGCGTCGCTACTATTTGCATTGGTTACAAGAAAATGTTTGCCTACTGATTTGTTTAACACAAATATTATGTTTGAACATAGCTCAAACAGAAAAAGGGGATTTCCCATTTTAGTCTAGTTTGTGTGAAGGTTACTGGTTACTTGTTCGCTACAAATAGTCGTTATTTTATTTTGATTTTGTTTTTAATTTTTTTTTGCATGCAAGAAATGTAATGTTTTTTTATTATTCTTCTATTAAATATTTCTCTATTTTTTTATATTTTTGAACCCGAACCTTGCTGAATTTTTGGGTTCAACGGGTTCGGCTTCAGTTCCTGCAGTAAAGCAAAGGTAGTTTCGGCCACGGCCGACACATTTTTACGTGCCAATAAAAAGTGTTGTACCTCCGTTGTTTTTAATATTGAAAGTAAGATATTTTATGGGCCCAAAATTAGTAGGTTTGAAATATGGTCAATAGTCAATTCAAATAAACAATTGGTTTCGATTATGTTGATATGAAATAAAAAATAATAATTTTATAATGTGGAATTTTACACATTAGGAGACTATTTCTAAAATCTTTCGTTTATGCAAAGGCCTTCCGTTTGTTTCAGGAAAAATGCCTAATACAAGCATTCCAGAACATAAAAGCCGTAAAAGTAGTACGAACTCATACAATGGGCTATTTAAGAGCTGCCAAGCACTACAACGTAGTGTCAAGCCGGGACACATTATTTAGATATTGCAAAAGTGACAAAAATATTAACGATATCAAAAAGGAAACCTTAGTAAGAACCCCATTTTATCGCAAGAATTTGAAAGCTATAATTGTGAACGACATTCTTAAGATGGAAAAAAACGTTTTTGGATTCACGAGGAGAGACGTACGTTCTCTTGAATTTCAGCTGGCGAGACGTAATATTCTAAATATGTTTTCATTGCTTCAGTAATCTGCAGGAAAAAAAATGGTTAAAGGGATTTCTGAAAAGACACGGCGATAAAATTAGCATAAGGCCAATAGGAACATCAGTTGTAAGAGCTGCCAGATTGAATATAAAAAGTGTGAACGAGTTCTTAGACTTGCTTGAAAACATCATTGATGAAAAAAATTATGTATCTAAACAGGTTACAATGTGGATGAATGTGGCATATGTTCCGTCTAATCTAAATGCCTACAAATTTTAGCAATGAAAGGCAAACGGCAAATAGGAGCAGTTACTTTTACGGATCCGGGTTCCCTAATAACAATTCATATTTTTAAAGAATAGAATTTTCTAGATGTTGAACACCAAGTGCAGGTTTGCAATGTTATAATATAGCTCAGAAACGTAGGCATGCTACGAATAAAAGACTCGGACGTCAAAAGAAAGATTTGTCTTCATCAAGTACAGAATTTTCTGCATCAAACATTTCTAGGCAGAATTCTTCAGATGACGAAGGGATGTTTCCAAAAGAAGGAATCCTGATCAAGATGTTCATTGCCAGACAATAATCGAGGAGAAATTTGGATAATGTGCATGCTATGGTAACTGTTGGGCACATAAAGAGTGTGCAGGACCTGAGAAAGAATCATATGTTTGTGACTTCTACCGTTAGCACTGTTAGTTTTAAGTTTACTTGGAAATTTTGTGTTAATCTGTATCGTTATTCATTAAATACATTTGCTATTCCTTTCGTTGTTTTATTTAAAAAAAAAAACTATAGTTTTTAATAAAATTTTATAATAAATGATATTTTACACTGGGGACATAGGTATTTCACATTAGGAATCCATTTTTGAGGATCTAAAAAAAATTTTCTTTTGTATTCTCAATTCTTTTTTTGCCATTTTTATTTGATTATATATTTTTAAGACATGAACTATGTGTCCCTAACACCCGTATCTATATTTATACAAAATATCTAAAGACAATATTGAAATTTTTAATTTTTTTTTTATTAAAATAAAATAAAATGCTATTCCACATTAGGCGACTTTACTCTAATACTTCTCTGGTTTTCATGCTGATGTTATAATCACTGTTTGCATTTCTCCAGATCCTCACCGCAGGGTGAGTATTTACACATCAGCAAACTATTTTCTTGTTATTTGAAAATGATTATAACTAAGCAAATAAAACACATTGTAAACCACATGTTTCCTAATAAATATAGTCACGGTATATAGCAATTTAACTGAAGTAGTTCTAATCGTGAATGTTAACCTAAATAAAATATGTTTAACCAAAAAAATACCAAAAATAAAATGAATATCTCATTCAACTTTACCATTCATCTAAATTTATCGACGTTTAGGACCACCAAAGTTAAAAAAGCATACTTAATTTACGTGAAAGATGATATTTATTTCGACTTCCGCATTGTCAAATTCAATAACTTTATACACAAATTAACGCCACTCATTAAAGAAAAGGTCATATGTGTAAGGTTTCAGGGCCATTTCCTGTGCACACAAACTGACATAACCTTTTCTGAATTCTAATCATTTACTCATTAAACATGTCAATAAACGTTCTATATTTATACACAAATATTGTATCTGGAAACACCGAAAAAATTATGTATAAATAAATGGATAACGAGAAACGTTATTGACCTCTTCAAACGATGACTTATCATCTTGTCGGAGATGTTCCGAGAAATTGAAACGAAATGAAACACAATTACGATAGAATATAACAGGGATCATTGATGATGTATGTGGTTACAATGCGGGACAAATTGAATTCATAAGGCCATAGGAATATAAATAATGATTTAGCAACGACGGCCATTTTTGCTAAGGTAAAGTTATGATATACAGGATGTTTGCTTTAACGGCGAACTAATTTTCAGAGGTAATATCTACTATACCCCAGTCAATTAAAAAAAAGAAGCAGATGGTGTAATCTAAGTACAATTTACACAGAATAAATTTTGTAATTTCAGACAAGTAGAACACAGTGCTGTAAGTTTTGCTTTAATATTATTTAATATAAAATAAGTGACTGTGTGGGCAGTAGTTACTCAGGCATATTTTGATTTTGATTCAGTATAGCATTTGGGTATCTCAGGGCGATCTTTTTGGGTTTTGCGTAACTAGGCCTAGCCTTCAAAGTAAATGTAAAAAAATAATACAATAAGAAATAACTGGTTAATAATTTTTTATTGTCTGTTTGTATGTTCACATTTCATTTGGTTACAACTTAAAATATTTCATTCTTAACTTAAAACTTAATTTATCAATGAAAATTTTGTACAAATACATTTTATGAACAACACACGTATGGCCTGGAATCTCTGATTTCGAATTCAATTGAATCTCTCAAACAATTACGTTTGAGTATTTCACTCATAGAAGGAGGTATTTCTCCTCCTAATTTTAAGATTAGTACTCAAAGTATATCTTTATTCTGAAATGTAGATCCTGGCTTCTACTGATATTTGTTTTCAATTTGAGTGTGCTATTCAGAGTCTATTTAAGTGGAAGTCAAGTTCCTACAGAATAGTACGCTTATCGTCACACTGTATACGTACTTTATTATTTTCCACGTCTATTAATGAACGTTTAATTTACAATTTCTATGGCACAGATATTTCGAAATTATTCGTGGAAACCCTACTTCCTACTCACTGGTCTCTAATACCTGATACACTTCAATCGTGTATTTATGACTATTTAATTATTTAAATTAACAATCCACATGAATTTTTACTGATTTAATTTACTCTATGTACTCCAATTCTATCGTGTGTACAGTCTTACATACTTGAAACTGAGCTCCGTTTATAAATTTTCATACATTCTGAATCTTTAAATATTTTTAACAATTCGTTTCTATCAACGATAAATACAATACAGTTAAGTAACTGTATATTTGTGTAATAATAAAATGGGCTAAAAAATTAAAATTAATTTTAATTGATAAGTGAATGTAATGCTAACTGAATTGGCCGATAATAATCAAGAATATTCAGTGAATCTCCTCTAGTCTGCCGTGTCTGTCCCTTTTATATCTTGCGTTTTGTGATTCCCAGTATAATTTTCGCACTCCCAGTGATTTATTTCCATTTTGTTTGATTTTCATCCTTATTTAACATTTTACCCCTGTATTTTCGTGTGCAATCTCTTCGTTTATATACTTATTCCTTTTGTCGTGATTTTAGTATTTTGTACTTTTTATATTTCTGCTTCGCGATGGAGTAGAGCGTGGTCCCGTTCCATCCTTCAACATTACGCTGATCTTTCGGTTATTCCCTCCTTTTGTCTTGGTTGATAACCCTGCTTCCTCCAGGGGCACCTTTCTCAGCATAAGGTTGAAGGCTTGCCTAGTCTTTTCTTTGAAATCGGGACAGGGTGGGAGGTCAAAACTGACAACCGCTCCTCGCTTCCTGTTGATTTACATTTTCTTCACCTTTAAATACCTATTAAATTTCATGGCAATATGTTTAGCTGTCATATGTCAAGGTTATATACATATATAATAAACAGTTATTTTTTTATGTTTGTTGATTAACATATTCATTACTAAAAAAGCTTAGATTATGCTTAAAACGTTACACATCCTGAGACCTGTGGAAAATGACACAGCTGATAATTTTATTCAAACAAGAAGCGGCAAATATATACTAATGCAAAGTATTAGGCAGGTATAAAATATTTCAATCAATATCTCATAACTTGTTATTTATTGTTTCAAGGTGTTATATCTACAATAAATTTATGCGTAAATACAATGGCAGTGTAACAAATGTGTCAAAATTACCTCAAAGGAAATATCTACATGTTACGTTGATTTTACTAGCAAACAAACTCATTGTAAAATCACAAAAAATATATATAACTGATAAATAGTACTAAGATATGACCTCTATTTTTTACGGTGAGCATTTTATTATCTCTTTTGTATCTGATTGCAATTGTTGTTCTTAACAACCATTATAGCAGATATGTTGATATTCAAGTGATAATTGTACACATACGATATAAAGTTAATACATTTAAAGGATTAATAGTGATAGTGATGTATATTGTAATTATCATATTATTTATGTATCCCTTTCACATTAGTGCTTGGTCAACAAATATCATATTTTACAAAACATAGTTATTTTACTATCAAAATAAAGTACTATTAAATAAGGTACTATTACCTATAACGAAAGAGCTAAAAAATTCATTGAAATGGGTATTATTTCATATTTTCTATTATGAAATGTATTTACTAAAAAATATTTTTATTTTACAAAACAAACAGTAAGTAAATACAATTACGTAATATAAACATGTAAAAACATATCTGTAGCTGTATACATGGACACAAAATTTGTCACATAGAAGACAGAGGATGGTGCGTTATGACGACTCGGTGGAAGCAATACGATCGACGTGGCGTAAAGTCAAGTGCGGTGTGCCAAAGGGGTCTATTTTGGAACCATTGCTTTTTGTCCTTTATGTCAATGATCTACCATGTGTTAGAAAATAGTTTACTAATATTGTACGCAGATGACACATCTATCATTGTCCTGAGGGTAGGAGTCAGGCTATTGACATATTTGAGTGGAGAATGGAAGCTCTGATAGGTGGTTTGCACAGCACCATCTAAAACTAAATATAGACTAAAAGACTTTGTTAAATTTAAATAATTTAACGGAGAGGCTAGAATTTCATCATCGGAAAGAAATACTTACCGCTCTGTGTTTTCTTTTATTTAATAAACTTTTTTGAGCATACTACATACGCTTCGGACTTTTGATGTATCATCATTACGTTATTTTAAATAATTTTCGTTATTGTTAGGCTGGTACACCTAGTCCGGAACAAAATCACCACAGTTTACTAGCATCCACGTCGTTAACAATTTGGCGCACAGACGTGGGGTAAAACACCACTCAAAGCAGCGTTCTTTTAACAAGACTAAGATTAATTTGCTAAAAATATCAAAAGCTTATAACACCTGTGCAGCTGTATGTATTTTTCATTAAAAGCTCTCTCTGCACGGTCAGTAATTCTTAAAGAGCCCTGCCTTTCCAAATGATCAAGCATTCCTTCGACAAAGCAATCAAGGAATCCGTCCGCGGCTTTCTCGAAGAACGGTTCTCCATTTTGTGTACGAACTCGGTAGATTAATACGAACAAAAAAAATCGTGAAATTAAGACCGTCCCGATAATAGATTCCATCTAGACAATGGTGACGGCGAAAAATGCCGGTCACGATGGCACTACACGATGGAAGGCGATCGCATCGCAGTCGACTCGACGGGTGGCTATAACCATTGTTCGGGTGCTCTTGTATCTGCGAGGTCACGGCCGGCTCTGATTGATGTGAGTGTCTACATCGATTTCGAATGTAATTTGTGCGATTTCACGCTTATGAACCCTCTAACCGACTATAAAACTCGATATCAATGATGCCAATGCTCCTCCGTAGATGGTCGTTAAGAGACGTTAATGTTGGCGTTGTTAATAGAAAATTATATAAGTCGTTTGAACGATGACTTGCAATAAATCTATACAGAAATATACATATTGCTATGAATAGTGGTTTATTGAATTTAATTGTGCCACCATCCACAACTAAACTTCCCAACTAGAATACTCAGACGGTTGATTCCCAAAAAATGGGACTTCTTACTTCTGAGGGTTCCAAAAAGGAAATACGTGGTCTTTTCTACAAAATTTTTAAGGCGCCAGTAAAAGAATTCACTACAATGTATATTTATATTTTACTTAAATTTCCTGAGTTACTTATAGTTTAATTAAATAATTCATTGTAAGGGCTAGAACACAAAATTAAACACAGTATAAAATCAAACTGAAACTTTAATACAAAAATAAAAAAAGAAAAAAAAAACTATCTTTATAGAGTATAAAGATATTGTTTCATTCAACAATTCCTGAGGTAAAACAATTCACTGAATATGACAGCTAAGTGAATTAAAACTTCCTCTTAATTACTTCCGATCAACTTATCTAAAAAATAATAAAGTCTATTTTTAATTTCTCCCCAGAGAACCACACTGTATAATAAACTTGAAAACACGATCAAAATCTAACACATGCGCAATCATCAAACGCATACAAAAAATACCCTTGAAACCAACGAGCAAACTTTTACAATTATATTTTTTTTTACGTAGAAGTTTAATAATACTCTTTATTATTTATTTTTTACTAATGATAAAACTCTTAAATAACAATATTAAATACAATATAAATATTCTTATAATATTAATCAAAATTTTATGATATCATAAATAAAAAACTTACAGTTTTCGGAGACTTACAAGACACGTTGTTTAATCAAAAACCAACAAATTACGAGAATACAACTCTCTACAATGTACGGGAATTGTATAAAAAATACCATCAACTAATTAACACAATCAAATCATCCCGAATTAAATTAAATATATATATATATATATATATATATATATATATATATATATATATAAGGTAAACTTAATTAGTCGGCGATTAAAGGTCTGGTTATTACTTCAAAGTGTATATATTTAAAATAATCCTACATGTTTCGGCAATGATGCCTTTGTCAAGGATATAAAAAATATTAAAATATTTTTTATATCCCTTAAGATATATTCAAACTTTTTTTTATTTTTTCGAAATTTTAAATAACAATTCGTATTTGAGCATATTTTGAAATTTGAAACAACATTTTTAAATGAATATTTTTAATATCTTTAAAAATAAGTGTAGCGTACTCTTACGGCAACTTCAATGTTTTTTAATTTTTCCTCTAACCAAGTAATACAACGCAATCCTGAATACAAAATATCAAGTTTCTTAGGATGACGAACTTTTCTTTTCTATAAAGTTTTCTGTGAAATCAAAAATAAAAATATTTCCCATTTGTCTCATACTTAAGTGGACACGTTGTATATATATATATATATATATATATATATATATATATATATATATTTTCAAAGAAATACAACGTTCTTGTCTTAAGGTAAAACTTCGTCTCCTTGAATTCACCAAGGTTTCTCGAACAAATCGACCTCGAATAAAACTAGTTTTTTATCTCACACATGAAATAACATATCGGATATACACAGATATCCACAAATAATGTACATTTATATTAAATAAATTTTAAATATTATTTAGGGATAAATCCATAGCAATATGTATGTAATTGTATTGAGACGGTAAGAGAATAATGGTTTTTGTATTGGTTCCGCAGAAATTAATTGCACAATAAAAGATCTATGTATGGACGTAGGACAAAAAATTATTCCTAAAGCAGAAGTCGAAGTAGATTTAGAAAAAGTGTTGGATTGTAGTTTAATGAGAATAATTATAATATAGTAGTAGTAAAAATAATGCATAATTTAATTATTGTTATTTACTGAAAAACCTATAATTATGTTTCAAATGAAAAAAAATGCGTCAAAGATCCATCTCTTTCACTTCTATACTGCGTGCATATACAGGGTGGCCCAAAATGACCGAAGGGGTTTTAATTCCTTATAACTTTTTTATTATAATTTTTTTTTTGTTTTCAGTATTTTGTAAAGAAGACTTGGGGAATTTAAAATGGAACAGTACACAATTGAACAACGTGCCAAAATCGTTGAACTTTATTTCTCAAATCAACGATCCATTGTTTTGACTCAGCGTGCATATCGTCGTTATTTTAATGTGTGGGTTGGACCCTCAGAGTCAACAATAAACCGTCTGGTTGCAAATTTTCGAGAACAAGGGGCAGTAAGGAACCTTCCTGGTGCCGGCAGACGACGAACAGTGCACACGGATGACAATATTGAACGGGTACAGGAGAGTATTCGGGAAGATGGAGAAACATCAACCAGGAGACGTTCGACACAACTTGGCCTCTCAAGAGGGCCGCTGCAGAGAATTTTGTATACAATAAGAATGTTTCCATACAAAATTCAGCTTGTCCAACAATTGAAACCGACAGATTACCAGCAACGACTTGATTATGCAATTTATTTTCGTCAAAAAGCAGAAGAAAATCATGGTTTTATTCATAATTTAATTATGAGGGACGAAGCCCATTTCCAATTAAATGGGTTCGTTAATAGGCAAAACTGCAGGATATGGGCTACGGAAAATCCAAGAGTAGTTCAACAGCGAGAATTACACCCGCTTAAGTGTACCGTTTGGTGCGGTGTTTCGTCGGAAAGGATAATTGGCCCATATTTTTTTGAAAATGAACACGGTGTCGCCGTTTCCATCACTGGTGTTAGCTATCGGACAATGTTGGAAATTTTTTTAAGGTCAGCCGTGGAAAACCATCCGCAAGTATGGTTCCAACAGGATGGAGCCACAGCGCACACTGCGAGGGACACAATGGCTCTTTTACGCGACATCTTTGGTGAACGAATTATTTCCCGTACAAGCGATTTTAATTGGCCTCCGCGTTCACCGGATTTAACCGCTTCAGACTGTTTCCTTTGGGGTTATTTGAAAGGAAAAGTCTATATTAATAAGCCTCGAACCATACAGCAATTAAAAAGTAATATACGCGACGAAATCAACAACATAACACCTGAAGTTTTGCGAAAGGTTATGGAAAATGTTTTGGAAAGAGCACGAATATGCGAAGCAGAAAATGGCCACCACTTGCGAGATATAGTTTTTCATAATTAAATTAAAAATATTCTCCATTAATATACTGTATTTAAAATTAAAGAAATTTAATAATTATGTCTTAAATAAGAAGTTATAATGAACTCAAACCCCTTCGGTCATTTTGGGTCACCCTGTATATTAAACAAGTTGAACTTAATCCAAATGAGAATCATTAATACTAATACGTCATTAAATAACATTCTAGTAAATAACTACCAAAATTAAATGGAATATTTTAAAAATAAGAATAACTTTATTGGAACAGTTCGTATGAAGAATCTATAGAAATTCAATGATGCCATTGATACTTAATACTTTGTATGTATTTTATTCTCGCTTCGGGCGTTCATTTTTTACAGACTTGCCGTAGTTGACATTTCGCCAAACACACATAAATCCATTTTATTGGATCCAAAGAGACGATTCTTTTATACGCCTTTTTCATTCCGGACAATAAACTGCAGAGAACTTCATCATGATGACAATTGACAGGCGTGGTGTTGCCCTTGTATTTCGAGGGATTGATATTTATAGCCTCTCCACAGAAGGGTTACAGAATTGCCAGAATATTGGCCATCTTTATGTGTTTATAAGGGAATAATTAGAGATTAACTTATAGCTTAAACTTATACATAGAAGAAATAATTAGAGATATGCATGTCTATGCTCCTCCAGCAAGCAATAAAAAGCGTTTCTCTCGTTGTATATAATTATACTGACTGTTTTAAATGGCTGAATGTATAACTTCAGTTACAAATGAAACAGACATGCAATATACATATCTGTAACTGTACACATGGACAATATTGTCCAATATTGTCCAGTGTATACGGGGACGCGGTGTATAGTAGTTGTGCATAAGCGTGTCTTTTGCTTTACTGTGCCCCATGTGCGACTTTTAATTAGTAGTTTTTACCTACTGGTGATGACAACTTAGTTGTCGAAATTCGTATTTAGGATACGATTAATAATTGTGGTAAGGGGTTATATACCTTTTTTAAATTTTTAAATATTGTCCATGTGTACAGTTACAGATATGTATATTGCATGTCTGTTTCATTTGTAACAAATGCGTAATACGTGCATAACGTATTTGTGATAACGCAATATGCATGTATATGCAAATACTCTCGGACGAGGTTATATCCTCGTTCCCCTTAATACAAAACAAGTGTTTAATAAACACGACCTCAAGCATGTATATATTATGTATACATACTGCGGTAGGCCAGGGTTTGTTATGGCCTAATTAACTCTCCGAGGACTTCTCTATTATATATATAGACTGTAGGATGAGTAAAAGGAATTCAGAATGATTCAGTATCTGATAGAGAACTAGACAGACAATATCTGTAATAGTAATAAGTCAGAATTGTATCTATTTATAATGTACATAGTTTGTTAACCAATTTCTAAGTGTTGATTAAATTATAAGATGTTACCCGAACTTCGAGTGTATCATTTACAACGATAAGTCGCCCTACCTGCTAATCTGTGTGGCTGCCCAACGGCCCACGTTACATGGCGATCCTGCCAGGATACGACATACAGGAAATATGTATAGTCAAAGACAATTCCAGGAACAGCGACTTCCTGAGAAATTTTATTCCATGGAAGAAAAGAGAGCCAAGCGATTTAAAAATAAATGTAATAGGAGGAGTAGTAAGAATTGAAGACTACGAAACGCAACAACTAATCATAAACGATCATCATATGCTACGTACAGGAGGACACGGAGGAATAAACCGAACATTTAACCAGATCAAAAGGTTTTACTATTGGCCAAAACTAAAGCACGACATCGTATCATTCGTGAAACGATGTAGTGATTGCCAGAAACACAAGCACTCAATACCCAGCAAGGAACCAATCAAGGTAACGACCACATCGTCATACGCTTTCCAAAAGATTTTTGTAGATCTAGTAGGTCCATTAAACCAAGACCACGAGGAAAATAAGTACATCTTGACACTCCAATGCGAACTAACGAAATTCGTGGAGGCATATCCTATCCAGAGCAAAGAAGCTGCCACAGTAGCCAGAGCCCTGGTCGAGAATTTTATATTAAGATACGCTATTCCCGAACAGATAGCTTCCGACCAAGGAACAGAGTTTATGGCTGCAGTTTTTAAGGAAACTTGCTCACTGCTAGGAATACAGCAATTGAGATCAACGGCTTACCACCACGAAACGTTAGGCGCATTAGAGAATACATATAAGAATCTCGGAGCGTATCTACGAATCCAGTTAAATAACCATAAAGACAATTGGTCTACCTGGATACCTTACTGGTGTTTTGCATTTAATAACACAGTGCATACTGAAACCAAATATACACCTCACGAGTTAGTTTTCGGTAAACACAATCCGCTACCTTCATCGATAACGAACGCGATAGAACCGCTATTCAATTTTGAAAATTACGCCGCAGAAATGAAATACAGACTCCAGACAGCCCTGCACGATGCGAAACATAATTTAATTCTATCTAAAGTTAAGAGACAGGAAAAGTTAAATAGGAATCGCAGGCCCACACACTTCTGTGTCGGCGATCAGGTTTTATTAAAAAACGAAGCAGGGAATAAACTTGAGTCACTGTATAACGGCCCCTTTGTAATAACCGAAACCAACAAGCCGCCAAACATAACAATTTTCATAGACGGTAAAAGTACTGAAGTACACAAAAACCGCCTTAAACATTATCATTCCTAGAAATAAGTACAGATAGGTTAGTTAATACTATTGTTAGATTAAGTGTAAATACGTTAGTAAGAAATAATAAACTTGTACGCATATAATGAGTGAACAACTAATTTTAAGGATAATAATACATAGCACATTTATATATTTTTTTTTAATGATTCACCATATTTTAGAATAGGAATAGGGAAGGTAACCGGAGAGAAAGGTTTTAAAGAAAAGCAAACACCTTAGTGTTGGTTTTCTTTAAACCCTAAGGAGGGTGGTGTGATAACGCAATATGCATGTATATGCAAATACTCTCGGACGAGGTTATATCCTCGTTCCCCTTAATACAAAACAAGTGTTTAATAAACACGACCTCAAGCATGTATATATTATGTATACATACTGCGGTAGGCC